>JAOSBP010000006.1:9728705-9742864 GCA_027563825.1 Erythroxylum mucronatum
TGATTTGAATGAAAAATGCAAGAAATGCATGTTAGCATGAATTTCAGTAGTGATTGACTAATGCCTGAGTAATATGATAGAATTCAGCTTATTAATATAAATATAAGCATGTTACCTACGAGCAATAGCTCACCCCCTCCAGTCCCCTCCCATTCAGGTGAAGAGCACGAGCATGAGGATGAGCATTAATGGGCATACTCCAAGATAGTGATTTTGTTGTATTTTAAGCTAAATTTTTGTAGCAATGCTTTAGTTGCATTTTTAGCAAAACAGTTGTATTTGATCATTTTGTAATTGGGCTTGAAATGCCCTCTAAAGCATTGTAAAACATTAGTTTGATTTTAAATGAAAAG
Organism: Erythroxylum mucronatum; assembly: GCA_027563825.1. Lineage (NCBI taxonomy): Eukaryota > Viridiplantae > Streptophyta > Magnoliopsida > Malpighiales > Erythroxylaceae > Erythroxylum > Erythroxylum mucronatum. The sequence continues at coordinate 9,729,059 of JAOSBP010000006.1, forward strand.
CATGAATTATGTTTTATTATGATATTTCAAGACCAGTTATTATCATGTCAAGTATAGCCTTCAAAGTTGTGTTGAATGGCTTTGAAGTTCATGTGTTGGGTAGGTTGAGTTTGAATGGGAAACTGAAGTTGAGTGCAAGTATAAATGGTGGTTAGATTGTGTTAATGGATTTAGCTTGTGGTTGTTGAAAATAGCTTGAGTAGTTGAGTTTGGTCATGTGGCTTGGCCAAGTGGAGTTGGATTTGAGTATTGACAAGTCGAGCTTGGTGCTTAACTTGTTCATTCAGCAGTAGAATGAGTGTTTATGAAGGTTTAGAAGTGTTCATGGTGTTTGGGGATAGGTTAGGAGAGTTTAAAAGCTTTGATTTGAGTCATTTACCAAGTATACCTCGAGTTGTAGCCTTCATAAGTCGAGGTATCAGCTTTTCGGAAACTCTCCGCCCTCGTATACCTCGAGTTGTATGAAGAATACCTCGAGGTATCTGTCTGAATATAGCATACCTCGAGTTATCTGTAGGATACCTCGAGGTATCAGCCCGTGTAACTCGAGGTATCAGCAGCATATCTCGAGGTATCAGTAGCATATCTCGAGGTATCGGCAGCATATCTCGAGGAATTAGCATATGTAACTCGAGGTATCAGAAAAATACCTCGAGGTATATTCCAAAATAAGCCAACTTATATTTTGGAAAGTCCTTTTGTTTTGGGATTTATCAAGAGCAGTCAGGGCCTAAGTATAAATCAGCGTATGCTCACCACCAAAGTGAGTCATCAGCATATGTCAAGTTTATAGTCTCAGCAAGGCCAGCGTCTCGGGAATGGCACATAAGTGAGATATCAGCCAGTGTTAGGTATACAGTTTTCAGTCTCAGCCAGCCAGCGGTTCGGGAGTGGGCCATCAGCCAGGGCTCACCGTCCGGACCAGTCGGGCTCAGAATCGGGGTCCGACACGCGTTTTCGCTTCCGGTTAGGATCGTTGGGTCCCAGGAACGTGGTTCGACCCCTGAGATCGGGCTTCGGGAATGGGGCTCAACACATATATCTCTAGTTTAATCCAAATCAAGAATCATCTCATTTAGACAATTAAAGAAAACGTTGTGGCTAAAAGATTGAAGCATACTCAGTGAACATTTTCCAGATTTTTAAACTTTCAATATTTTACATCTAACTCTTCTTCTACCTAAAGTATCTCTTCCATTACAACTCCAAAAAAATCACTTTTACAACACCTAATCACTAATAATCTTTCAAACACTAAATTAACACTATAACCAAAATTTTCATCCCCAATAACACAGTATTTATGAACAAACATGTAAATACCATTTTCTATGTAGATGACAGTAACTTATCAAATTTATTTCATAAATCCCCAACTCTAAAGGATTTATTCACTACTTACCTGCTGAAACTCCAAAATCTTCAAGCCTTAAACTCCACACAGTTTACGTACTTCACTGAGTACAATGACCATCTTTTGTTTTTTCTTAGGGTAGAGGACACAAATGGCAAAGTGGGTTTGGTGTAGGAAAGGAAAAGCATAGAAATCTCTTAGAAGGTGTTTGATGGAAAACTCTGTATATGGGAAGAAAATTTAAAGAAGATGATGATGATGAAGGAACTTAGACCTATTACTTCACCTTTCAACTCTTAGAAAATAGTAATCTACTTCTAGCAAAAGTACAAAAAGCCTAATTGACACTTGTCACTTTCCTATGGTCTAAGCTCTAACCAAGTTCCCTTTAAACTAAACTCATTAACTCTCATCTTTACAAACCAATTATCTCCAAATATCTTTTTGATTTCTTTTTCCTATTTTATGTAATTTTTCCCAATATTTATTCCTAAATTCACCAAAATTCGTAAATACAACATTCTTACTAAGTAATAGAATATCCAATATAAATAAATTCAAAATTCTCAAAACTCCTAAAAATCACAACTCAATCCAATTATACCCGGAATTATTTATGAATGCATGCACAATTATTTTCATGTGCAGATAAATTCACTATTCATGTATATATGTATGACATATTATGCATGAACATGGAAATGCATTTCTAACTCTCATTAATCACTCATATCTACCATTTTAACCTTCCCACAAGTAATGGGATGTTACATAGAATCCGTCTTTAAGATCTTCATGAAAGTTGTAGGTCTTGAAGTCTTCTTTCGACAGTTCAAAGAATTATTAGGCCGTCAACTACGGAGAAAGTTATGCATTTTTGTCCCGAAACAAGTTCGATAGGGTCAAGGACAATATTGTCTCTGTCAAATGTCTCTGAATGCTGGGCTCCGGAAGCGGGGTACAATATTGTTTGGTATCAGAACTTAGGTTTTTCCTAGGCTTAGAATGCATAGTAGGACGAACTGTTATGTTATGTGATTGCTTGTTGCACTGTGAATTGATTAAATTGAATTAAGTGACATGCATGTCATGCATACATGTAGAAATTAAGATTAAAATGAAATGTAAGCTAATATTTAGTGTTTAAATTGAAGGAGTAAGATGCCACCTCGTAGAAGAACACGAGGAGTATTGTAAGGATTGATTGCACTTGACTCTCTGCCAAGGGAGGAGAGTACTGATGAATCTGTAGCCCCAAGGAATGCTCACTAACAATGCTATGGTATTCAATAGGATCTAAAATCAGAGTGCCTTGATTTTTAGAAAATGGGAGAGTGGGAATGATAAGTATAGGTGCGCGTTTGGATTTGTCAAGATCTGTATAGGGAAAAAGGTTCTAAGTGTACTATGATTGACTAAGGAGGAGACCATAGGAAGTAGGTTTGACTTTGATTCAAAGAAAATGATGGATGAGACCTAAGTCCTTAATGGAGAAAAAGGAGTTGAAATCATGACTAAAAAGGTGAAGAACCTATGACCAAGATATTATCCACACAAATTAAAAGAAAGGTGGTGTGAGATGAGGTTTTGTGAATGAAGAGAGAGGTATCAAATTTGGAAAAAATAAACTTAAGGTTAAGAAGCTTCTGATTTAAACTTGTTTAAGACTATATAAGACTTCGTGGAATTTATGTACATGATAAGGATGTTGCAGATGTATAAAGTTAGGAAGTTGAGCCACATAAACTGGTTCTTGAAGATAACCATGAAGGAAGACATTATTTACATTAAATTAGTGAATGGTCCAGTTGCTAGAAATGACCAAGGAGAGAATAATACGAATGGTAATGAGTTTGAATACTGGACTACATATATCAGTGTAATCATTACTTGAGGTCTTATGGTATCATTTAGTAACAAGGCATGCTTTATAACACTTAATAAAACCATCAGGATATCCTTTTGTGCGAAAGACCCATTCACAACTGACTAGTACGTATTGTTAAACGTATATAAATTAAATCATTATTTTAATTTCAAAATTATTAGACAATATAGTATAGAGTAAATAAGACTCGATCCCACGAGGAAAGTTAATTTACTAATTCAGTTTAGTAATTATAATACTTTTAAAATAGACAATCATATCCTAATTTGACGTTTACACATCTAATTCAACCAAGACACATATTTTTACATAATTCAATTAATAAAACAACCTTTCTATAAACTAGTAAACCGTTAAGAGAAAATTTCCAAATTTTCCACAATGTATATTAATCAACATTTTTGTATGAAATATCATACTTCTTTTAAAAACAATACATTAAGCTATGTTATATTTCAAGTTGAAACGAGATTAAGCATACATATCTTTTGAGCACAATACATTAAGCTATGATATTTTTTGAGTTGAGATGAGATTAAACACACATAATGAAATACATATAAAGATTTCATCAAAATTGTTCATTTTCATCCAATTATCCTCATATATAAGTTTAACTTTATTATTGAGCTGAAATTAAAAAAAAATTGAAAACCAAAACAAATGTAGTAACGAAACTTATAAATTTAGCTAAACTAATACGTGTATATTCAAAGTGGGGGTGTTGTTTGATGTTTAAAACGAATCAAAATAAATCTAGAAATCAAAGAAATAAAACATAAATCTAACCTAATATTCACAAATGAATAAGCAAGTTTTCAATTTTAGTTTAGTCATGCAATTTTTCCATATCTGAGATAATCAAATACATTTAACAAGTTAAACATGGAAAACCAACCAGCTGGTTCTACTTATCTCTTTTCACTCTTAGAAATTGAAATAGCTTTATTCTAATATCAAAAAATATTAAGCACCAAGAAACACAATCAATAACTGAAATTTGTCAGACGAATTCCAAAATTCTAACCCATACAACTCTAAATGAATCATTAATTCTACTTATCATATTCATAACCAATAACGTCTCCAATCAAATAAGAACATAAATAAATATAATAAGAAATTCTAACAATTGGATAGCTGTTAAATCCACTCAGTAATCAATTTAATTGAATCAAATAATATCTCAAATACTCAAAACAATATATCTAAACTAGAATTCAACAATTAATCATAATTAAGTTTGAACAATCATAAACAAGGGGAATAAGGGTTTAAAAAAACTCATTATAGTGCTTCAATTTCAAACCCCAGACTAACCCTTTCAAAGTTTGAAAATTCCTCAACCAACCTTGAACCAATTCAAAACAAGCAGGAATTGGTTCCTATCATCCTCAATCACTCCTTAGAACGAATCCTTACTTCAACCCACCTTAGAAGAGAGTCAAACCTCTTGGAAACTCTCTTCTTCATGTGAATACTTGCTCGTTATTTTCTCCTCCCTGCAGCTGTCTTTTTATATCCGAAAAAAAGTCTCGAAGAACCCTCCTCTGTTGTGTTGTTGTTGTGTCGTTTTGTTCTCCTTCTACTACTGTACGTTTTTGTAACATCCTATTTTCATACTAAGGGTTAGAACTCTAGATTTCTATAATTAAGAAAATAGTAAGGAGAGATTAGAAAAATTCATTTCATGCTCATGCATAATGCTAGCATACACATATGTGAATATTGATTTTTGCACATTAAAATGAATTGTTCATACACTCATTTGACATTTTTTGGGTATAAATGATTGCTTAATTCGAGTATAATGTGAATTATAGATTATGTGTCTTAAGAATTGATTTGGAGAATATATGTATTAACTCAGAATTTTTTATGAAAATTTGGGAAAATTCTGAAATTTTAAGGGTATACTGGACTAGGAAAAATGTCAAGTGGCAAAACAATTGCTGAATAGTAGTAGAAATAAATGTCAATGGTAGTAGAAATTTTAATATGTGACATTAAGATTTAATGACTTATGTTATGAAAAATTGGGAGATACTTGGAGTAGAAATTGGAGACAAATGGACTAGTTAATAAAAGACTAAAAAGAGACCATGAGAGAGTGACATGTACCACATGTTTAAGTCATGGATTTATTAAATGAAAAACCATATTTTGGGGCTTTCACTTGCTAAACACAACATATGCTTCATTTTTTTCATCTTCTTCATTTTCTTCATTCATTCTCTCCTTCTCACGACACTCTTTTCTCCAAAGCCACAAAGTTGAACCTTGCTTTCTTCCATTACTAGCCACGTAACTATCTTGCTATCTCCTTCTTTTTGCTAAAAGACCCAACTCATTTCACGTTGAAAGTTGATTTTCGCGGATTTTGAAGGAGCTAGAGTTCTTGGAGACTCTTGAAGAAGCCTTGGGTAAATCAAGTAAGTAACCTATTATTTTTCGTGGCTTTGATGAATGAAGCATGTTTTGATGATAGTTAAGAGTTAAATGATCCTAAAATGAGTATGGTTTCATGCAAAAACGTGAATGAGAAATGTGAGTAAAATCATGTCTTGCTTTGGTGTTTTGATGGGTAATAGATTGTGGAATGTTATAATGTTGGATTAATTCTTATTCTATTTAAAGAGATTTATTAATACAATATAGCCGATTGGATTCACTAAAGCCCCGACTTCAAGCAAGCCGTAGCTCCAAAGCACCCGTTGAGACAAGTGAAAGCAAAAGAAGGCCCAACCCAAAACGGCGATGGTTGCGATGTCGAGCTTTTATTGGATTAGGAACCAGAGGCCTGAACTGGTGATTGGTCGTTAGCCTTTATAGTCCTTTTGTACTTCTACAAACCATTGCACTTCTCTCTCTCTAACTGCCGCTCCCTTCGTCTGATAGAGAGAGAGAGAGAGAGGTGAGTGCAACCAAGAAATGGTGATGTGGGTATTTGGGTATGGTTCTCTAATATGGAAAGCAGGGTTTAACTATGATGATCGCCTTGTTGGTTTTATCAGAGGCTATCGCCGTGTCTTTTACCAAGGTCTCACCTTTCAATCCTCTCATACCTACCTGTGCTGATTATTATCGTGTTAGTGAGGGAGATAATGATGGGTAGATATTTTTTTTTTTTACACTGTGTTGTCTATAGGAAGCACTGACCACAGAGGAACTTCAGAGTATCCAGGAAGAACCGTGACATTAGAACCTGCTGACGATGAAGTTTGTGTGAGTTCTTTCTCCATAATCATATAACCCAACTTCCCTATTTTCATCATTTTTTTCCATTTTGTTTTTTTTAAATGAATCATTTAGGTTCTTTCTTATAATCCTTGGTACTAACCGATCAATTTTGCTGTGTTTGAGAAATTGCAGTAACTCTCAAGCTTTCAACTCTGTAGGTAGATGTACATTCTTAGGACTATTAAGCGCATTGTATTTGTAAGACTGAATTTTCAGAGAGATTGGATCAAAGTTATGGCTCCAAGCCTGGGGCCTCAGTTTTGGCTTCTTTTTCTCTCTAGATTACTAAATAAATACTCGAGATTGAACAAGTAAAGTGGGACTAATCAAAACACTTCATTTTTGATGCCATGAACACATAATAAAGAGTGCGATATTCTCAGTTTATACTGTTCTACTGAACAAATTACTTTGTGTGAAGATGCAGTCTTTGGTGTTTCATTCGTATTATTCTTTGCTTGTGAGCTGTTTATGTTCTTGGCAGTTCTTTGCTGTGATACACAAGATTATCAGGTCAATCAATGTACTAACTAGATTCTTTCTATGTAATTGTACGAGGCTGTAGTGGGGAGTTGCGTACAAGGTCTCTAATAAGGAAGATGAAGAAACTGCAATAATGGTACTATTCTTCAGCTTAATTTATTGAATCATTGGCTAAACCACTTTTTTTTATCTCTAGTTACATTCTTGTTCGAAATTATAGTGAGATCGCATACATGATAAATTGCCCCCAGGGTAGTGTTCATTGAGAGGCCTTTAATCTATGTTGAATGTGAGACGGCCTCCTGTGTGCCTAACAAAGGTTTTATTTAGTTGGTACTTTCGGCAAGCTTCTTAAACTATACTCTAACGAGGGCATACTGTTTTTCAAATCAACACTACTCTTAAACTTACACTCTGTCTAAAATCACTCGCCTTCTTTGGTATTACATTATCTGTCATGCTGAGAAGGACAGATGGTACTCGTTGGATTCTCGATCTTGCTGGGTTGGATGGTACTGGAGTTTTCTTTGCAATCATCTTTCTGAGGCTATGAGCTCTTTTTTACCTTTTGGAGCTTAAAAAAATTGGCCTTTTCCTCCGAACTTCTGTTTAGATGTTGTTATGCTCTATCTCAAGAAATTAACTTCTCAACGTTGGATAATACACTAGACCATCCTTTAGTCCTGAAAAGGGAACTGCGGGTCAGCTTAGCAAATTATTGACTTCACAAATACAGAAACCCTTAAAGTTTATTTCCACACAAATCTGATCATCCAGAAAAGTGGAAGTGTTTCTTTAGGTTGAACTACACTTCTCTTTTTCGTAGTAGAGTGTTCAGCTCATGGGTTACTTGTCACATTATACAATTGCACATCTTTGTTTTGATTCCAACATTATCAAGCCCATAACTGATTGATCAAATCCCACGTTTGCTTGTTATGGCCTACAGTATTTAGAAGTGAGGGAAAAGCAATATGACAAGAAGGCTCACCTTGATTTCTTCACTGTAAGTTCCGAACGTCAGCACCATTATAGGTTTATCAATCATATAAAGTTAATCTTTTAAATTTTGTTTTCAGGACATCAAAGCTACAAGTCCAGCTGTTTCAGGCATAATGGTGTAAGCAGCAGAACTTACGATTCGTTGTGGTGATTTTTCTTTTATATAACAACACCTGACTAAAGATTCTCTTTCTTCAGATATATAGCATCTTCAGACAAGAAGCTTAACAAAAACTACTTGGGGCCTGCACCTATTAAAGAGATAGCCAAGTATGAAACTAAATGCATTTTTTTGTAAATACTCTTATTAACTGTTGGTCTTGCATTGACCGTTGGAGGTGTATATCAGCACCTTCCACATGAGCAACTAATCAAAGCTGGTGCTCTGACCTTTTATCACTCTCACATGGAGATATTTGAAGGGATAACTCAATGAAAACGTTCGAATATACCATATTAGTAAAAGTTTCTAATATAATTGTCACCCGTTCCTTCACGTTCTCTTCTAATCATCCGTTACCTGATTAGTGAAACAGCACTGAAAATTTGTCTGATTTGTTTGCTCTGTGAAGGCAAATTATTAATGCTGAAGGGCCATCAGGCCCCAATAGAGATTACCTTTTTCACCTGGAAATGGCTTTGCTTCAAATAGGTGAACTTTCTCTGTTCATTGCTTATGCAATTACCTTGCTTTCACCTGTGCATCTTTATTTTCTTTATAACTGAAATGTTCTTCCATCTTCCTGCGTAGGATGTAAAGACAAACATGTCATGGATCTTGCCAACGAAGTCAGGCGCATTCTTTCTCATGGGGAGCTGATTGATTCATGATACTGTTAAAAGCTGATTGATTCATGATACTGTTAAAAGCTAAGGCATTAAATTCAGCACATATTGATCATTTTATTTAGCGACCTTCCAATAGTAGATATGCTTAGCATATCAATGTTGACTATTCTAGATTTTTAATTGAGCAGCTTTAATTTCCAAAATCTTAACTCTGATTCGGGCTGAATACAATCAGATATTCATCACCCTCTTCGTTAACCAGAAAAACTAGCCATCTTGCCCCACATTTTTCAGAAGCAACTTGTCCTAGTTATTCCACATTTACAAGTTCCATCAGTCTGTAACAGAAGAATGTTAGTACCTGTGAACCCGATTTAAACCATTGTCCGATGACTGACTTGTATCCTGACTTCATAAATGGAGATCGGGAGAGCAATTTGTTGCTGATGCTTTTGGCCACCTAATCATTTTGGGTTAGAGTTTTACCATACATATTTAAGACGCATTCTTGTCAGAACCTTAACCAGTATCATATTTCTCGTGTCATGCAGGAGGAAAATAACATCATCATATAGGAAGGACACTTAATATTCTACAAGTATGTCTAAGACGGTGCCTGTGACCTAACTCCACATGGAAGATACAGAACGGTGACATGCATAGAAGCTTGGCTTCTCAGACTTGAGCACCCGTTCACGAAATTTACCAAATCAGATATCCTATATGACCTACAATGCAAAGCTTCTAGCCTGCTACTAACTCCCATAAAGGTTTGCTGTTCCTACACTAAAAAAGGAGATCGTCAAAGAATAATACTTAATTTTCATACATAGTATCACGTCATACAATCAAACGCTACTTATGACTAGATATCTTGCTAGCAAGCTCAGGCAGGATCTAATCACTGTCCATGTTCTCTGCGTAAAGCAAATGAGATCTGGGGGTTAAAATGGAAAAGGCACCATGAAGCACACACTGCAGTTCATACTAGATCTCATGGAAGACCACTTTAAGATAAAACCACATAATTTCTCTGTTATCACTCACCCTCGTCTAATTCTTCACTTTGCCCATCATCACCATCATTATCTCCAACAGCATCATCATCTTCATCATCCTCCTTATCATCATCATTGCTGCTGTCGCCGTCGCTGTCATCATCCTCATCAGTATTATATGCATCACTTTCAATCACTTTAGGCTTTGCGGGAGGCACATAACTGGTTTTAGACTGTCTACGAGAACTTGAACAATTTTACTCATGTCAATGCCCTCCAGTTCTGTCGCTATTTCCTTTATTTTTCTGACTTCTTTGATTTCTGAAAGGCAGGATCAAAGAGCTTTCAAGACTCATTTGGACTGCAAAAAAGCAAACAAAGGCTGATCTTCATCTTGGCTTCTTGACATAGATCCATATAAATCCCATAATCCTTCTAAAATCACCATTAAACAAATAATTGATCACATTATATTAAGCACATATATACTTAACCAAATTTTACTAAACCTGTACCTTCAATTACACAGCCAATACTTCAAAAACATGGTTATATAACAAAGAGAATTTGTGCTAAAAGATGGTTACAGTTCACAACGAAAACAGAGAGTATTACTGAATTTCCAAACTCTCTGATGAAGCCATTATAGCAGCAGATATATGATCTCTAGTGAAGAGAGATTTATGAATGTCCAATACCCAAGAATTGTTAACAATCTGTAAGAGGACGCAACACAGCTTCTCAAAAGGGAAGACAATAAGGTTAATCCACATATTTCCATCTCGCTTGTTCATTGAAATTGTCAAATAAAAAGATGGTGCAGCATGCAATTTACAACAAAATACTTGATCTTTCACGTACATATACTAAAGAAGAAATCACAGGGGATACATAAGTTGTTATGTTACTATGATAGACAAGACACTAAGCAAATGACTAGTTGAACAACACCAGCCCGTAAAGTAGCATCCTAGCTCGTGACTTGCAAGATAAAGCTAGATGCTTAAGAGAAAATTCACCTTTTTTCAGGAGGTTTTGATGACAATCCTTCTTTGGAAAGTAAATCCACTGGTTCCATTATTAGCTGGGCCTCACGTTAGCTCTCAGGAGCCTGCTTGACTTTTCTGTAAATTGCAGAAGGGACACTGAAAAATAGATGATTTTAATATACAGCTTGAAATAAAATTTGATAGGCTTGTAAAAGGCAAGTCAGGAAACCTCATTCCACATGATTTGATGAGTGAGATGAGTGGATTTTAGATGCTCCACACGTTTCCCATAAGCTGGAGGTTCCTTTTTCTGAAACAAGATTTAAAAGTATTGTTTCATCTGCACAAATTTAGCAGTTAAACAAGGGCATTGGAGCTGCGAAAGGATTGAGATTTGAAATGTTGGTTGGCCATTTAGCGGACGATTGAGATTGATTATCTTCACAGTCATCTTGTCTTTTGCATCACTAATGTCTTCAGATCCAATTTATTCTGACTTGATCCGTTTCTTAGCAGAGGCCTCGATTTCCTTTTCGCATCTTTTTCATTTCTTAGAAACTTCAGAATTTGGTAACCTTTTCTCTGAAACAAGTTTCCTTTTGGTTTTCCCTTATCTTCAACATCACTGTCAGCCTCCGTATCTAAAGAGTCTGAACTATTGTCACTAAACATTTTAGATTCTTTGCACAATTCATGGAAACATGAAATCTAATGATTGATTAGTAGTTGAGCGAAAGAAATATTGGGGTACTCGGAATTAGCTTGAATATAACATGCCATTCTCAACAGGGCCTTCTCTATGCTGCTCTCACTTGGTACGTCTTCAGTTTCTTCTATTTTAGGTTTAGTTACTTTTTGTCCTGTTAAAAGACCCATTACAGGAGAGACTTCTTCCATTGTCTCCTCATCTTCAGAGCATATATCCTTCACAATGTTATTTGACTCGAGGCCTCCAGGTGATTCTGCTAGTTTTCCTCTTACTGAAGAAAGTTGCTTTTCTCCAGCTTCCCCAGAATTCTTAGAGGTATCATCACCACCAGTACCTTTTAAGCACTACAATCAAAATGAATAGCGACATTGATAAAATGAGAATTACATAAAAGAAATAAAATGATGCAGTTTGGATGTGTCAATGAACCGAGCAAAGGAAAGCATTGAACTTAGAGTATCAATATGTTCGTAAATTGCACCAAAGCCCTACAATATTGTTGTTTTCTAAAGAGTCCCCTGTCATTTGGATGTAGTTTTCAATGCAGTTTGATAATTTTATGTAAATGTTTGCAAACTAGGTTAATTCAGAATAACAACTAGTTTCATTAATGGAAGCTTATGAGAAAAGATTCTTTTACTAATTATTAATCCACAAGCCTGTAGAAGTTAAATTCAAATTACAGGGTGGTTTCTGAAAAACATTAAAACAGAAAAGGGCCAGAAATTACTTTAAATTATTTAAGAGTACCATCTGCAGCCATGACTTACCAGTACCAAGTAGCGAGAAAGACATGCTTTAGATTATCTGCATATGAGTCTCAACTGACTTACATTAGACTATGGTTGCACCCTGTAAATTTCTATTTTCTATAACTGGAAGATTAATTCAGCATAATATTTTAAGGTTTCTATACTGTATACTCAATCAAATGTATTGATATTTAAAGAGTACAAGAATTTTTATATCCATACATTTTAAAAGCAAATTGATAATGAGAATAAGTTGTACTACAATCAATCATCTGCAAATTAGTGCACAAGAGATGCAAACTAATATCCAAATAAACATATCTTGGCGGGTTGATTTATCCAATCACATACACAGAAGAAAATTTGAGTTGAAAATAATTTGCAAGCACATCAAGCCCATTTTTTATATGAATGTTTCATTACTATGGACCAAAATCAACATTTGGAGCCATGTTCAACTATGGCATTTTGTTACTCCTCCAAATCCGGAGGAAAGGGAGTAGCATGAAGCAATAGAGTGGCTCATGAAGTTTTCCATGGTCATGAAGCAACATAAAATCATTTAACATGTGCCACCGAATAGTTGTCCCTGTTCTATAAGCATTTATTCTTGATTACCCAATACTTCCCCACTAATAAAGAGCGTGAAAATATCATAAACTTGCAGCAGCGAATCACTAGATTTTTCCTCAAGAATTCCTTAGCAAGAAACGTTGTCAAAGTGACATATATATGAATATGAAACTAAATAGAGAAAAAGAAAACATGTCTTCGTAGCCAAAGCATAAACTAATAAGTGAACCACGAAAGGAAAAAGATACGCGTGAGAAAGGGTCGTACCTCCAAAAGGCATTGCTTAATATATCTCTTATGCACATCAAAAGCATACTGCTCCAATCCCAAATCCTTTTCTATTAGCCTCCTAACCCCCTCAAAAAGTAAAAAGAAAAACTACAAATATCAAAATCACAGTACTTAATTCTTAGAATCTACTTCAACTAATTCATACTCTCGATTCAATCCAAAATGATTGGAACTTTGAAAGGAAAACGCTCGGATTTAAAGTAAAGGCATCAACTTGAACTGGCAAGAGAAAGAGATTACTCTGCTTGTTCTTTGAGGTGGAGGACGCAAGAGGACATGGCGTCCTTAATCTAAGACTCAATGTCAGGTGCCGCCTCGTGCTCCGGCATCGACACGCCTGCGACGGCTAGGAAAAGAGGGTAAAAGTGAAAAATTAGTGTACACGTTTCAGATAATTCATTCCATACGTCTCTGCTTAGTGACCATTTGGATGAGTTTTGAGAGGTAAATAACTTTTTTTTTGGGCTATAAAAGTCTTTTTTTTAAATTAGATATTTAGTTGAAAAATAAAAATGTATTACTCAATGTTCTAAATATCGTACCGGATTTGGTACCAGATTGGGCTCTGGAACGGAACTGTACCGGTATCGGTCGGTACTGGGTACCGTTTCAGGATATTTTTTAAATTTATAAAATAGTCCCTAAACTTTTTTAAAATTGCAAAATAGTCCATATTGATATATTATACAGCTGTACTGTATACTTTACTAGTTTACTATTTACATCAACCATGCTTTC
>JAOSBP010000006.1:9756224-9767012 GCA_027563825.1 Erythroxylum mucronatum
TCGGGGACGAAGACAAAATCAACCATACAGAGGGACGAAGACATCATTTTTAAGCCATAAAATCAAAGACTTACCCGACCCTGGAGCGACCAACGTCTTGTGTACTCGAGATCCGAACAGATCCAGAGGGAAGAGCAGTTGGGGAGGATTTCCAGTCGGGGACGAAGACAAACAGTAGTCAGGGAGAGCTGACGTCTTAGGCACACAAAGATTCGAAGAGATCCGGAGGGCAGAGTAGTCGGGGAGGATTTCCAGTCGGGGACGAAGACGAACAGTAGTCGGGGAGAGCCGACGTCTTGGGCATGCAGAGATGTGAAGAGATCTGGAGGGAAGAATAAAAAACACACCAGAGTCGGGGACGAAGACCAGTCGGGGATGAAGACGAACAACAGTCGGGGGAGAGCCGGAGTTGGGGAAGAAAACAGACGCTAGAGTCGTGGGCAAATGAGTCAAACGAAGAATGAAGAGGCGGAGACAGGTCGCTGTCCTCCCTTTTTAGGAGAGACATTAATTTCGGACGCTGTCTCCCGGAGACAGGGGACAGATCCCAAGAGACATGAACCAAACACTCATGGGGGCAGGATTTTCATGTCTTGTTTCCTGTCCCCATCCCCAGGGACAGCAACCAAACGTAAGGTAATGGAACAAACAATAAATGAACCTCAAGGAAGGGAAGGAGTAGGCTTTCTGGGTGTAACTATCTTAAATCTTCAATCAAATGCAAGAATGTGTTTTGGATACTCAGAGTCGCAACAAGTCGATCATGCCTTTAAGATTATCGATACAAATGGTAGCGAAAGCGTTGTTGTATAGTTGGAGAATTAGTCAAAATGGGAAGATTATCAACCTTGTTTTACCAAAATTTTCCAAAGAAAAAAAATACCCACAAACTTTGGTAACTATTGTTTTCAAAATTTCTTCACCTACAAAATAAGCGAACTAGAACAAAGTGAAATTTAATTATGATATTTTTATCAAAATATATGTTAGATTTTAAAGCTTCAAAGCATTTAAATAAACTTTGATATATGTAACACATTTAACAAAATTTTGAGCACATAAGAATAAATATGTAGATAGAGTTTTGTCTTTCTCCATTATGTGTTACCTCAACGCTATAAGTTTAAAATTTTTATTTAAAGTGTGGGTTGTTATTACATAACCCACTTTTTAGAATAATCTTACATGAAATGAAATGGAAATTTTATTGTTTTTATTTAATTTTTAATAAACCTAATTAAATCTAATTAACTAATTTAATGTCAATAAACCTAATTTAATCCTAATTATTCAAATTTTCTATTCTATGGCCATCATACCTAGAACTTACCGATAGTCACAATGTTTCCATGTTGCTCCACAATAGTCTACCAGATACTCCAGTAGTTTACAATTTGACTTTAGTTAGTCGATGGTCTTCTCAAAAGTATTGTTTTAACTAGTTGGTTGTTGTATTTTTCCTGTGTGCTTTTTGGGGTTCTCGGTTGGTATCAGAGTCAGGTTCGTGTCTTGGTCATCGGTAGAATTGTCTCTTGATAAGAGTGAGTAGGGAGAGAGCCTATAAGTAACGGAAACACTACCCAACGATCCTATTCATTTATCTTCTACTTTATCTATGTCTAGTTTACCTTCTAGTGTAAATCGTGTTTTATCTAATCGTATAGAAAATCTTGTAAAGATTACCCATGTTCCTGTTGAAAATCGTGTTTGTAAGTCTTCTTTACCTTTGTTGAGTCCGTACGGTATTCATTCTCATGATCATTTTTGGACAAGAAGTATACGAACTATTTTGTCTACGTCTTGTCCAAAAGTAAAAGAAATCTTTTACAGTTACAGATTAGAACAGTTTGGCATCACATCTACTACAATAGAACAATACGTAAAGCTTGAAATCTCCAAGAAGCTAATTCCTCTCTGGAGGGAGTACAATCATACACATCTACATGTTGGAGCTATATATACACCTTGTTCTCACACTTCATGGAAGAAAGGGAATACCTGCTATAGCCAGGATATCTCTTCTAGACATTGCCTATACAATGTACCAGAATGCTTTGATTCGTACCTTGCTGACAACGCTCAACAATGGAAGTGTCATACTAATGATAGCCCCTGATTCCAACATTAGGTTGGATGATTCCACTTTATCTGAATGTCTACAAGTTCAGATTCAGATCACTGTAGCAGATCAAGATCCTACATCCATCATAGCTACCTTACATCACCCGATGATCTATCGTCTACATAATCATGCTTTGGACCTCAACTTTCCGAATTCTACTTCTAATGCTCTTTACATGGTTGCTGATCATTCTAATGATCAAATTACTATCATCCAGATCCCAAAGCAACTACCAACACAGGAACTTGAAAAGATGACGCCTATTGAATGGATCGCCAATTACCAAAAGGTGTTCCACGCACCTCATCAGCACTCTTTTCATATAACCACTCCTCCAATTCTGAAGACATTAAAAGATGGAACGGTGAAACCCATCTACGCAAAGCCCAACAAAGATCCATATGGACCGTTTACATCCGGAGCTATATTTCTCACCCAACCCGTATTTTCTCATACGGAAGGTAAACCTGATTCTCCTATCCATTATTTCAAATCTAATGGAGATCTAGTATATGTCAGTCATCATCGTGGACAATTTGTATGGGATGTCAACCCATCTATGTGCGAACCCGACTATGAAGTCTGTCTCAATCCTGAGTCAAATAGTGATGATAATGATGAACGATATGCCAGAAGGAGAAGGAAAAAGAAAAAGCCTAAACCTCGTTATATGCCTTCTTAACAATATCATCCACACAAAGATGATCCAGATCTAGATGATTCCAACAAATCTATTGGTTTACAAATAGAAAGATTCAGGCCAAGATCTTTTCGAGAGATGCTGGAATCTTCTACTTGTCAACCTAAGCTAGCAGTTCCTATTATGACTCCTACTCCTATACCTTGTATGATGGTTAAGCCATATAAGGAAGACTTTTTTTTTTCTTTATATAGGAGTACTGATGAAACAACTAGGGTTATCTCTAACTTTTATATTCGAGCCACAGGAATCACTTCACAAGGAACACGTGTCTTAAATCCTTCTGATAAAGTACTTAACTGTCAGACATGAAATGTAGCATCACAGAATAAAGTTCTTCAAAGAATTGATTCTAAGCTAGATGGAATCAGTAAACAGACTCATGCTATGCAACATAAAGTTGACACCGTCTCTAAGTAGATCTAACAAATGTATCGGTCTTACAAAGCTCAGATCTAGCAACTTGATGCTGATCTTTGACATTACATTGCTACACATTATTTTGGACTTGACTTTGACGTCAAAGTTAGAGAAATCAAAAAGATACAAGGAATTGTGCAACAAATGGAAGCTGGTATGCAATCTGCATGATCTAAAACTATATATGGCTCATCTTCTTCAGTATTTCCGAATATACAACTAGTATAGACGTCTCCTATGTTTTAGACATATCCAGAAGAATCTGACTATTCAAAGGTTTCAAGTTTAACTATCCTTTGATCAGACAATATGTTCATCCTCAGGCAGCTCTAGCAAAACTTAAGAATTCAAAGTCAAATCCAAAGCCTGAACCAATTCCTGAGCCATCACTGTAACATCCTGTTTTCTCAAGTTAAGGGTTAGAACTCTAGAATAGTGTACATGAGAGATTATTGAGAAGTTAGAAAATGCATTTCATACTCATGCATAATATAGCGTACACACACATGTGAATATTAATTATTACACACATTAAAATGATTGTACATGCATTCATTGACATTTTTGGGTATAATTGATTTATAAATGAGATTATATTGAGAATTGTGGATTATATGTATTGAAAATTGATTTGGTAATAATAACTGTTGATCTAACATTTTTGGGTAAAATTTAGGAAATTTCTGAAATTTTTGGTATTTTTAGACAAGGATAAATGCCAAGTGGCAAGTCAATTGATAAATTGTAGTAGAAATAAGAGTCAAATGGTAGTGGAAATTTTTTTTAAATGACTTTGGGATTTAATGACATATATCATTGAAAATTGGGAGACAATTGGAGGCAAATGGACTAGTTAAATAAAAGACTAAGGAGAGACCATCGTCACTTGCCACACCGCATGCCATAACCCATGAAACTCTCCCAAATGAAGGACTATCTTCTCTTTAATTGGTCTTTCACTTTATTAATTACTTCATCTCTTGTTAATATCTCTTCTCATCTTCGATCTTCTTCACCTACGATCCTCTATTTTTTCCCTATCAATGTAAGCCTTGCTCTCACCCTTCTTTGCTACTATCATTTTGTTGTCTTCTTCATTTGCCACAAGAAGACCCAACCTTACTGCCCTTGAATGATGATGAACGTGTGAGAAGAAAGCTAGGGTTAAGAGAGATTGTGAAGAGTTTGAAGAATCTTAGAGCTTAATCAAGTAAGTAACATGTTAATTCACAAGGGTTATATAAATATGAAACAAATAGTGATTAATTGATATTGAATGATAATGAGACTAGTGGTTATTATACATATGCATCGTGGGTGAAGAATGAGAATATTGATGTCTTGTTTCTTTAAGTGTATGATGAGTAATAATAAAGAGATCATGTTTAAATTTTAGTGTGTTAGATTTGTTCATAAGTTGCTTAATAAAAAGCATTTATGATGATAGATTAAGGGATGAATAATTATGAAAAGGAAAGTTTGAAATATGATGATGTGTGGATGAAAAGGTAGATAGAGTTATGTCTTACTTTGTGTTAAGATGAGCAATAATTCATGAGTTTAGAGCTAACAAGGAAGAGTATTATGATGTCTTAAAATGAGATGAATTAAGGTGATAGGAATGAAATGAAGGTGAAAAATGAAGTAGAACATGTGCAGAAAATTAATGTTGAAAGTGTATAAGAATATGTTCTATTTTAGTGTATATGATCAGGCATGGATTTTGATTTGAATGTGAATGATATTGAGATGAAATGGACTTGAGAATAAAGAGGAAATGAAGTAGAAAAGATGATCTATGTACAAGATGTGCTAGATGTAAAATATAGGAGTTAAAAATTTGGAAAATTGAAAGAGAATGGTTGGAGTAAGTTAGCTGTAACGTTTCTACTGAACATGCATCTATATTTTATCCATATCTTCATCTGTACATATCCAAATGGGATGATTTTAAGTTTAGATTAAACTAGCGACAAATGGATATATTTTTCATGAAGGAATCTACTTTAAATTCTATCTTTAAGGGTTTCAAAACTTGGCTTGAAGTTAAGTACTGCGTCTAGCTTGAAGTTAAGTACTGCGTCCTGTCGCGGTGTGAGAACAATTTGTAGTATTTTGAGTGTAACTTGCAGAATACTGAACCAAACTGTGTGAACTTGGTATCGTTAGAAACTCAAGACATATAGAAACATTTTTTAGAAGAATCTATTACCTAATTACCTCATTTTCTATGTAAAAATGGCCATATAAAATTGACCCAACATTTTTTCTTGAAAAAAAACTAGGAAGGCCATCAACGTGAGTTATTCTTCTTTTGTGTGATGTTTGAATCAAAAAATGGTAAGATACTTTCATATGTTGCATTTAGGCTTGAATGTGATCTAGAATGAGCCTAGTTGATGATGAATTGAGCTATTAAAGTAAGGAAAGTGTATTAGGTGTTATGGAATCATTTAAAGATGATGTTAATTGGTTATGAGATGTGTTATCATTGAGTATGCATTATACATAATCCATATATACATATGTGCATAAATGAGTACTTATATAATTGTGCAAAGTTGTAATGTGTGTTTCATGATATAGAAGAGAAATTAGAGCGACAACATCCAGACGTTGCCAGGACTTCGAGGCAATAGCTGGAGCAAACTGTGAGTAACCTAGATGGTCTCACTATGATTATTTGTTTGTTTGAATTATGTATTAAATTATTATGTGATGTGTATGTACTGATTTTGGACATTGAATGTCTGAGGTGTTTGATGCATGAATAACATTGGAAGTGCTCATTGAATGTGAATTTGACTTAATATGTGATTTCTCAACTTAAATGTTGAATGCTGAACTAGGGTCCAATAACAAATGTGAATCTGATTGATTGAACACAATGATTGAATATGTGTGGTGCATTGCATTACATGAATACATAAAAGATAAAGGCAGTTGTGACCGAAGTCACCAACAAAAAGAGCTTAAAGCTCATAACGTGCTAAGAGCCTTTGGCTCAATACATAAAAAGAGCCTTGTATCCCCAACGGATAAGGGACAATATTAATGAGCCTGGTATTCATAACAGATACAAGACAATGAAAAAGGCACTCGGTCACAGCAACGAAATAAACGAATGTAAGTCTCATGAGCATTGCATATACACTTGATTTATGCACGAATTGAATGATTGTAATGTATTATTGAATTACGTTGAATGAGAAATGTGAAAATTGTGTACAAGGTGTTTTGTGATGCTATATGATGATACTTAAAATTATATGAACTATGTGATTGCATGGATTGTTGTGTTATGTGATATGAGTGAACCATCGAGGATAGTTAACTCACGAAGTTAGCGAAAACTCACTAAAAATTACACATTGACTTTTCAAGCTCGAGAGAGACTATATAGCTTCTAAGTCAATTCAGAAGAGGACTAGTACTGATTTTGGATAGAAGACATGGTACAAAGGCCGGTCAGCTAGTACTGAGGGATTTAAATACATTTTTATATAATTCCTCATGTATGTAGCATGTTCTATATACAGAGATGTAAACTCTGGTTAGTTTTTGACAATGTACATATTTGGATGTTGTTGTAAAGCTACAATGTATTTATTGTTTAAGAAATCAAATGAAGAATTTGGGTTTTAGCCATGGTGATTCTTATGTTTTTAATTTATGATGCCATGAGTATGTTAAAGTGGTGTAGTTGGTGCGCCGCTTTCATCGGGCATGTGCTAAAATCTCAAAAAGACGTACAAGCACAAATGTCTGATGGGAGTGGGCTGCCACAATCACCTTCGTTCATTAAACATGAACCAGTTAATCAGTGGAGTAAACCATTACAGATCCATACACCTCCTACTTCTCCCCCAAAGGTTCAACCTTCCAAGTCTACTAGGAAGGACAAATCAACTCAGACATAGTTAATAGCAACTCTTACTCCTACACTTGCTGTAAAAGATTCCTCTACCCAATCAGATAATACAGAAGCCTGTTTTGAAGCCTCTGTCCCAACATTTGAAGTCTCTACAACAATCTTTAAGTCATCATCTAAACAAATCTTTGAATCATCTTCTGATTCCTTAGCATAGCTAGCTGATCTGTCAGAATTATCTCAAGTTCTGATGACTATGCCTGAACCTACTGAAGTTGAACCAGAAATAAGTGAAGTGGAATCCACAGGTACTTAATCTTTTAGACCTGAACTAGCACCACAGGCAACAGCTTTGACAATCTTCCCCTAAAGAAATGGAGAGATCTGCTGCATGAATTTGGTGATTGGATAGATCTACAAATGACTCGATCGAATAATCCTTTACAAGATATTTTGTCTGAGTTTACATCTCGTTTCACTAGTACTTTGTGAGAATGGTAGCAAAGTATTAATGACTATCAAAGACTTCAGTATATCCAAATCACTACATCTGGAGCTCTTCATGGAATCATTCATAAGGAATTCATTACTGACTTTTAGCTTATTGATAAGCAGATCCGTCATGAATATTTTGCTATGAAATATTGTTCACTTGGCAAGCGTGATTTATAGAAGTATTATCAACAGATGACGGAAAGGTACTATCTTTGAATGGATGGAATGATGTTAATCTTCGATATACTTTTATCTCATCCCTTCCAAATCAACTGTAACCAGAGTTACAAAGACCCATTGTTTCTTTACAAAGAGATATGGCTAATATATCTCTTGGAGAAATTTACCAGCTTGCTTTAGCCTCTCTTGATAAGTTGTGTGATCAATATGCCTTATTTAAGAACATCGTTAAGGGTGGTCCACTTCTTAAACATGCTTGTAAGAAGCCTTATCTTTAAATCAAGTGCAAAGAACAGAAGACTTGCGAATGTCACAATAAGAAGAAAGATCATCTTAGACAAGTCTATCATGGAAGAAAATTCCGCAGATAAATGGAAGGCTACAAACCCTTCAAAAAAACACATGAGAGAAAGGATGGCAAGAGGAGAAGAATTGTTAGATTCTTTAAGAAATCCTTGCAGTATAGTAAAGCTGATTGTTGTTTTCTCTATGGACAATGAGGACACTTTGCACGTACTTGTCCTCATAAGATTAAAAAGGATGTCAAGTTATTGAAACAGATGCAATCAATCTTACTTGTTCATTCCTCCAATAACTTTGAAGATCTGATTAAAGAACAATCTTATAAAGATGAGGACATAAAATTTTTTGTTTCTGTCATGACCTTTGAAGACGATTTCTTTGATGGTTCATTATATATGCTACAATCGACCACTATGAAACTAGATCGTATTTTACTTCAACGACCATATGTCCAGATCCAACTATTTGAACAGGATAAATATGAGAAACCTAATAAAGCTATTGGGTTTATGGATACTAAATCCAACTGTATGATCATGAAGCCCAACATTTTACCCTCTGAAGCATGAACCTCACATGATGAGTATTTTACAGTTGCAGATGGCAATTCATTCAAGATCGGTCTTGTTACAAAGAGAAAGATAGGGATACGATTCTTTCCATAATGTATAGTTTGCACTAAAGTACTTAGAAGTAATCTACCTGGCCCAGATATTATCATTGGTATGGATACATGCAGTAAAGCCTCACCTTTACAGATACTACCCATAGGTCTCAGTTATCGATCATTTTTTAATCATTACATTGACATAAAAAATGTGTTTGAACGTTCTCAAGTTCCTACACCATATACATCACTGCAAGATAAACTGTTAGAGCATTGTCCATAATCATATGCATAGTTTTCCCACCTATATCCTCTATAGAAAAATACTAACTTTTCATAAGTCTACCTTTCAAAAAGAATGAGAATATAAATCTCACAAAAGCCACAAATCCAGGGATGAACCCTAATGACCTTAAGCTTGCACAAGATGAGTGTAATATCCTTTTGAAGCAAGGATTGATTGAGCTCACAATATCAAACTAAGCTTACCAGACGTTTTATGTCAACAAATGTTTAGAGCAAAATCGTAGAAAAAAGAGATTAGTAATTGACTATAAGGCTCTGAATGCATTCTTATAAGATGACAAGTTTCCTTTTCTAAAATTCAATACTCAGGTACTATTTCTAAAATAATTTGTTATCAACCCAACTGAGAGATACAAGACTGCATTATGCATTACTAATGCACAGTACCAATGGACTATTATGCATTTTGGGCTTAAAGTCGCCCCATCACTGTTTCAAAGAACAATGACAAGATCTATGAGCCTATCATCTACACTGCAATCATTTA
This sequence comes from Erythroxylum mucronatum, assembly GCA_027563825.1. NCBI lineage: Eukaryota > Viridiplantae > Streptophyta > Magnoliopsida > Malpighiales > Erythroxylaceae > Erythroxylum > Erythroxylum mucronatum. The sequence goes on from JAOSBP010000006.1 coordinate 9,765,716, forward strand.
CATCGATGACATTCTCCCGTTCTCAAAGACCTATGAGGAACATTAGTCCTTACTTCAGCAATTCTTGGATCTTACTAAATGGTATGACATTATTCCTTTAGCCTCGAAAAGCATCATTGGCACTAAAGAAATTAAATTTCTAGGTATGAATTTCAAAGACGGATTTTACCAGCCTGGTCCACATATTGCACAAGAGCTATTACACTTTCCTGATGAACATCTCACTGTGAAACATATACAATAATTCCTCGAAATTGTTAATTACATCTATGAGTTCATACCATATGTGGCAGCTTATACTTCATGTTTATCCAAGTTACTGAAAAAGAATCCACCATCTTGGACATTGGAACAAACCAAAGCTGTCCACCATTTAAAGCACATCTGTCAAGATCCTCCACCTTTAAAGATTCCCGACACAGGATAACGCATACTACAGACAAATGTTAGTGACAATTATTAGGGTGTTGTGCTTCTAGAAGACATCAGTGGCAACTGACATTACTGTGGTCATGCTAGTGGATAGTTTCAATCTTCTGAAAGCCATTATCACATTAGTTACAAAGAAATTCTGGTTGTTAAGCGAGGAATTGAAAATTTTGCTTTCCACCTCACACCTTATCATTTTGTTATTGAAATGGATAACACCTCTATCTTTAAGATTCTTGATCAACCGAAGAAAATTCTTCCCAACAGTCAATTGCTTCATTGGCAAGAATGGTTTTCTCGCTATAAATTCTCCATCCGCCATATCAAAGGTCACCATAATACACTTGTTTATTTTCACTCTAGACCTTTCAAACCAATCTTGCTTCTTTCATCCTTTCTACATCATTTTATTCCTCTTTTTTGGCTAATGGAGTTTCCTAAATTTGCAAAATATAAAAAAAAATATTTCCCCCTTTGTTTTCTACTCCTCCCATAAATGTTGCAAATATTTTTTCCATTCTTCATCAGAGTCTCTTTTATTATCTGTATCTTACACTTCTCAAATTCGACATTCTACCTACTCCTGGTCTTTTTGATGTACTTACCATATAAACTCATGTGTCATCTTTATGATACTCTTAATGAAACTACTTTATGGCATCTGTAGGCTTTATCTGTAGGAAAATCCCGGGAGGAACATCACATGTTTAGGCAGCGGAAAACAAAAATTTTTGTTCCCGGGACCTTCCCGAAATCCAGGATCCCGGTGTCGGTATGAAACCTCAAACCTAAATAGCCAATAGAGACTATCTCTAAAGGTATCCACGCAGAGATCAGAAAACCTAACCGGGTTAAACCCTTTTAACCC
>JAOSBP010000006.1:9778878-9805943 GCA_027563825.1 Erythroxylum mucronatum
AATGAGTGAAACTCTTTGAACCAATGTCGAGAAGTGTTTGAGAAACAACTTTAAGAGCAACTTCCCAACCATGATTATGAATCACGCTTTCCTCTACCCATGACATTATTTCTCAAACAGTTTGGCGTCCCTTCACCTTATTGTTGAGCTCCATAGAAAGCTCATGCTCTACTGTCCTTTCTCTATCATCGTCAACACTGTATCTGAAGTTTGGAGCACCCTTTGGTGGAAGCAATTCTTCTAAAGCAGGTGCATTCTCAATGCTCTACATTGAATGGTAACATCAGGACAAAGAAAGGTTCCGACAAAGTAAGCATTAAAAAAAAACACATTAGAAAAAGACCAACACGCTGCCCAAACTATGTTAAATAAGACCCAAAAGGGATACATTGGGGAATATAGCACTGATGGATCTTAAATGCCAATCATATATTTAGGAACAGTACAAACAAATCTGAATTCTTTGGCTGTGAAAGACAATGGGTAGAAGCAAAGTTTGGCAGAAAGCAAAAAACAAGGCACCTGCTTCACAGAAAGTAAAAGAGCCCGAGCTGATTTTCAGTGTAGAAGGCAGACTAATGAGTTCACAGAAAATTGAGGCAAATAAATATTGAAATTCAATGTATATACCTGCTTAACCTTATCCCAGTATGATAGACGTACTTCTCTCTCCAAAACCTCTTGAACAAACACACGTTGTGGAGCCCACTTGGGAAGGTCCAAGACATAAGCCCATTCCTCCCACGGCCAAATAAATTGAAAGTTTGATCTGTTATATAAGAAAGTTTCTGAAATATCAAACCAACTACAGATTCATCTACCCTTCATAACACAAGCATCCATTATCTTGAGATATTAAGCATCGTATTGCCATGCATAAGTAGGATGTGCAAAACTTCAATTATCTTTAGATTGTTCAAAGCCATGCTCAGGTCTAAAAATAACTTTGTAACAGTACGAGGACTCTCTCAACTAACTGCCTGTGTGCCTTAAGACAAGGACTCTATCACTGTTAAAGTTTTAACAGACAATTCACACTTTCATAGAGTCACCCTTCAAACCTACATCAAGAGTTTCTTCCTTTTCAGGACCCAAAAATTTCAGTCAACTTAGAAGTTCCAAACATCATTGATTTGGATATTAAGATCCAAAAATAGCTTGTACCCTTCAAGGGAACAATAATATTTTATTACCACGAAACACCCTAGTGCATCACATGACAGAAAACACCATAGCTTAGAAAAGATGGTCAACGTATAACATTTGGCCTCTGTGCATTGTGCAACTTCCTAAAGTATAGACTTACAGATGATGTGAAAACCAAAGGATGAATCGTATACGACACTCCATATCCAACTCAGCTATTTTCTCAAAAAGTGTACGAACTGCACCAGCTACAACTGCAGGAAAGGCCCCAGGAAGAGCCTAAGAATAAAGAATATTGTCAAAAACCTTTATAATGCTATAAGATGTCACATTTAGTATAGCTTGTCTAATAATTAGACAACATATCCCAAAAACAAAAATGAGGAAAGGAGAAGTCCCAGTTACCTTACACAGGTCCATAATAACCAATGCATAATATATTGGCTTGAAGGGTGGTTTTGGCAGCAAAAGCAACTGCAAAAGGAATGAAGATCATATGGCAGACTATTATGATCTGTAATTGTTAACAAAGCCAATAAAGTGCATCTTGACTAACAAGAAAAACAAATGGTATCTCCAACACCCTAAAACATAAAAATTACACTTTAAACGAAAGTAGAGGCCATTTAAATTTATTCAAATATTTCATATTGACATCAAACGGAGATCATACTTTTAAAAAAAAAAGGAACAAGGTACGATGTATTGAAGCTTAATACCTTGAAGTAACTTGTGAAGATAATTTTGATCGAAACCTCAAATAATAATGCATAAAGAGGCAATATAGTGAATCAACATAACATACATGTTAGTGGTAATGGTAACATAAATTTGGGCAACAAAAATCTCATCTAAACCACATATTTGTAGGAGTAACAAAACTAAAAGAGAAATTATTGGGAAATTTGCAAACAGCATCATGTATACAACATGTTACCTGAGAAAAAATAGTCTCGGCCATAAGATACTCATAGCGGAAAGGCACAGGAAGACCGACCATGTATGATGCACATTCCTTTCGACTAGCTTTGCATAAACCAAGAAACAGAAATAACTTAAAGTACATATAGGAAAGATAAAGAAAATATCAGGAAGTAATAAGCAATTATTCAAGCACATAAATTGATGACAAGACAAAAAATCAATGAAGTATGGAATGACATCAAACTGGACCACACCCAAATAAAACTAAGGGAATGCATGCAAGAACAAGTAGTTACTCCAGGAGTAGTGCCCAATTAAGCTATCCATCCAATATTCAAGTCGCATCAATCTTAGTGTCCCACTGTCCACCATGTCATCTTGGTTTAATATTCATGCATTTTGTGACTTCTTACAATCGATAAACAAGGGCTTATTACTGATGGAGAGAAAATTAGCAAACTTCTGATTATGTTTATGAAAGAGATCAATGCAAAGTAGCAAAAATGTGTGAATGTTAGTTTACAAACCAGCCATTTAGGAAGAAAAGCACATCCAACAGATACTCTTCCACTATAAAGCGATCAATAGGCTGCATATCCTGCTACAAAACAAAATTAGAACTTAACTACAGTTTCAAAATTAAATAAATAAGAAAAATAGCAATATAATGCATAGACAACCTCAACTCCATATAATGCTAAAACTCAATTTGTGATGTCAAAGTGTAGCACTTCATTAAGACAAAATGTGAAAAAAAAAATGCTCAAATACTAAAGGCAGGTAGCATGAAATACTAAAGGCTACTCTTATTAGACTGAACTTTCCTCTTTAATCCTGAATTCACTCAACATTGTTATTTAATACTAAGAGCTACTCTTATTAGACTGAACTTTCCTCTTTAATCCTGAATTCACTCAACATTGTTATTCACTAATTTTCTTTCAATTTAGTAGAGTTTTAGGAATTTGTTTTCCCACATTAGCCTATCCACTTCTCATGCTACAACAGATACCAAACTCATAAAGGACATAAAGGTAAATATCAAATTTTATCAATTTAAACTTAGCGTCTGTTCTGAAGAATTAAGATGCAAAACCAGGGGAATTCAAAGATTCATAGAGCTAATATGTTTAAGGTTGATGCTACAAGTCATGTGACATGAGCTACAAGACTCATTGACCATGTATTAACTAATTTATGCTGCAAATTGTTCCATCAACAAGACTTCTGAAATTCCTACGATCCATGGAGATCAATATAAGAAAAACGTAGGCGTTGTGTGCTATGGATTCAAAGGTGATTTTACATATGGAAAGGATTTCAAAAAAATTTCATGAAAAAGTGATTCTCCTCTTGTACACAAGCTGCAATATAGTCAATCATACACTACCTCAGTTTTACTTGAAGGAAAGATATTGAGTCTGCGTATCCTTTGTGGATACTTCAGCTCTGCACTGTGTTTCTGTTTGCCATAATTTATCCCAGAAAGCTGTAAAAGTGGCTCTGGTTGCTCAGGGGCATTGATACTACCAAATTCGTAAGACTTTCCAGCAACCAACTGAGCTTCAAATGAGAGATGAGGTCTTGGGACTAGAAAGTGGAAGTATGAAACAATGATTAACTAGAGCAATAATAACATAGGAAATAAAAAATATGAAGCACGTGGCACTCAATGAGCTCTACACAGGGAATATATCAATATATATGTACATATAAGCACATTAGAACCATCTCTCATGTTAGCATCCAATCCACCAATCAGCACCAATCAACCTAAACATCAAAGCCTATAGCCCCAAGTAGTGTTCCTACATACTGCTGCATAGAAAAAGAAAATTGAAGATGTGAAAGTAACTGGCACATGACAACAGTTCTCTCTTTTTCTGATCAGTTCTTTGGCAATGTATTATCCAATAAAGAAACACTTTGGAAGATTAATGATACATTTAGAACTACACTGATTGAGTTGTAATTGATTTTTTAAGCACAGGTCTGAGCTGAGGACAAGAGCGTTGTTAAATTCAGTAGAAGAAGAGATTATCAACTTCAGCCTAACAGCAAAAGTGAATAGAAGGTCTGAGCTGAAGTTCTAGAAATCATTGAAACATTATACTTCTCAATCAAATGAGTTCTACACCACCTAATTCCTTCAGCTCAGCCAGAAGGATGATTAAACCTAGGTGGCAATAATCATTTGCATAATTCCTTCTCTATAGCTTTATTCCATAATCTATAGCTTTTGCAGGATATATTCCAATAAAAGAGTGAGACCAAATGAATTGAAAGACAATACAGGTTCTCACCACTATCAAGTTTCCATCCGCTGTTGGAGAGCATTTGTGTCCTCTCCCACAAATCTTCCAAAAAATCCTGACATAGAGATACAAATTCGTATGATACAAAATGAAATAGCCAAATAAGAATATCACATAAGTAGAATCACAGTTAAAGTAGGATCAATTGCAAGAAACCTAATCAACTGAATCTTTCTTCTTTTCTAATTTTATGAGCTCCATGCACAATGGAATGTGTCGTAAATCATACCTTTTCAACAATACCATTTCCAGACCCATCCTCCTCAAAAAATGACAAGCCAGCATCAGAACTATGCCTTCTAAAGCTCAGGTAGGCTTCTATACCAACCATCACTCTCTCAATTTCTTCAGGAACTTGCTGCAAGAGATGCTATGTTAGTGAACTGACACAGATACTGCTTAACCAATGTGAATACAGATATATTGTCAATTTCGAATAATGATCAGGACACTAAACAGATTTTTTCGTTTAATTTGAAGATGGAACAGAAAAGCATTACCTCAGTAAGTTCTGATCCTCCCCATGGAAGGCAGGATAAAACACAGGTTACATAGAAGTCACCACGAGCTTGCCATGCAGGGTTTCCTTTCTCCTCATCTATTGTTGTGGCAGCAGATGACAATAATGTCTCGAAGACAACTACCAGAGAAGTAGGTTGGAGCACTTTACTGCACATCTACAAACCATATCCAGATAATCAAATCTTCAACTTCCAAAAAGGATGTTCATACAAAATCCAAAGTAAGTGATGCCTAACATAACAACCTTATGACAGGTTGTTTAGTTTCAACAGACGGCATAGAAGGTAATCTAGTTCCAGCAAATAGTCAGTCATAGCCTATCTTTTTATAAATAATTAAAAAAAATCAATAAAATTTCTTGAAAGTCCTAAACAACATTATTTTCCTCATAAAGAATCTCCTATGTTTCTTTTTGAATGATCGGATAGCAAAACCACCATACCATAGCCGTGACAAATCGCATCAAAACACGAATCTTGTTGCAGTTTCCAGAATCTAAGGCATCCTGAAATGTTCACAAGCATTAGGAAGAACACTTGCAAAGCAGTCTCAAACTTGAATAACACTCAGCAATTATTTGATCATAGAATATATGTGCTCAAAATTTAAAATTTCCTCAATGATCAACAGCTGAAGTGAATGCCACAATACACATGGCATGCACAGCTTTCAAGTGTGTAAAACACTTTCTCACTTGATACACACTGGCCATTGTTGTGGACACCAGAGACATAACATATTACAAAATGCATAACAAGAAAAGTAACTGAAGCTATTCCAAATACATCTGTAGAGTGGCAAACACAAAGGCAACCATCAACAAAAATCCAGCAGATATAAGTAGTCATATGTCATCACTTTATGATCAATCCAATTAGAAAGATAAATCAAATCAATCTTCCACGTATATTATGATTATCCTTCACATAAAAGAACCACAACCAATTCAACTTGAAAGATTAGCCACCTGGAAATTATCTCGAGTCTTCTCTAAAATCTTCTCAATAAATTCCTCATTTTCCAAGTTCAACAATCCAATCTGAGATGAAGCAAGAAACGAAGACAGATAGAGTCAGTACCAGCAACAAAGGGTGGATAATGACAAGGCAGTAACAAGATGGGTTTCAAAAGGCAAAGAAAAACTCAAAGATGGTTAGTTTCCTCAGCACATTAACAATATACGAGAGCACCATGATTTTGTTTCCTACAACTTCTAAAAGGGATTTAGAGGCCAAAGAATTGTTTTACTGAAGAAATGTTAAATAAGCATCATTGACTTGATAAGAAATGATTTTCAGGAAACCATAATCTTTCTCCAGTCCACTCATGATGTACTAACAATAAATAATAAGCCAAACCCATTAAGAAAACCAGAACCTAGACTATTAAGGAAAAGCTCAGTCATCTTCTCTCTATATTGCAAGATCTTTCTCCCAAAATAAACTTGGAGCACTCATTTCTTGAAATCTTTTGGGTTTACAGAAAGCCTGCCTACATACAGACATCTATGGGTCAATGTGAATGAAACTGTTTTCACATCCATCAAGTATTCACATAATGTAAAAGAGAAAGAGATAAAATATCAATGAAGAAAAACACTACCAGTGTCCCATAAAAAGGAATCTTGTGCGGAAATTGTTCAACACATTGAAGAAGAAACTGTCAGCATGAAATAAAACAACATGAATACCAGTAGTTGATTAAAAAATAACTTGCGTAAGAAAAAAGAAACAATTCACACCATTTCCTCAATCAATACTTTCTCACAATTGTAACTGATCAAACATGACCACAAGTGACGTAGTGTGGGAAGGAAAAACAAAGATAAGTAGAATAGAATAGGCTATAATTGATGTAGATTGTAGCTGGAACTTGAAAATAGGGCTTAGGGTTTGTAGAAAATCCTCTAAAAGCATAAAATTATTTGATTGATAAAAGACATCATGAAAATCAGCATGGGCAGCCTATTTATACTAGTTTAGGACCTAATCCAACTCCTAATAGGAAAAGGAAATACTAATTAAAAGTGATATGCTAATCCTATAATAACTAGGAATCCAAATCACTTAAGAAATACTAAATAGTAAGAAATCCAATATTAACTAGGAAAACTAAACTAACTGCTTCTGCATCAACTTGAAAATGTTAGGTTAAATCTAGACAAATTATGATAAAATGTAAAACTTGAAATAGGATAAATAACATTAGAAGATAATTTGGAGAAATCCAAGTTATAAATTCCTTCAACATGAGGAATATCCTTACCTTAAACACCAAATTGAGAATTTGAGGTAAAATTTTCTATAGCATTGTTGGGAGCAAAAAGATGGAATAAAATTGAGGTTCCAAGGATATGAATAATCACCTCAAAGTTAATCTTAGAAGAGTCATTTGATGACATGGTAGTATCATCAAGAGGGGCACTAGAATTAGAATTAGGAGCATTCTATTCTTATGTAACTTTTTTGAGTAACTTGGCTAGTTTTTCATCCATTCTTCCATCATGTTTGGATTCATAGATTTTCCATTTATAATGGAGATAATTGAGGCTCCCCTTTCCCCTTGTATTTCATAACCATTTCTCTTATGAATTCACATGTTCTTCTTCCTTACTATTAACCTCCTCCTAAAGAGGACCACAACTACATCTCCATAAAAAAATGACTTACCTCCACAAAACTAAACGTCCATGGATACATAATATTTACTTTTAAGATGATGGAAACATGGATAGTTGTTTTTGTAAGGGACTAATTTACGAAGTAATGACCATTGTTAGAATAAAAATTTGAACCTGTGTTTGAAACTATGATTGTTATTCTTTAAAACTTATATTCCTTGTGTAACATCACTATTAGATCTCATCAAACATGCTTAACTCACTCTAGCATAGTCATCAATAAAGACAAAAACATTTATGGCTTGAAGTTGGAGTAGAAATAAGACCTCATACATAAATATGAACATATGGAAAATAAGTGAACTTTTATCAAAATTGAATTTAAAGGACACAATAGCTTTTATCATAAATACATTGTTCCTTTCTTTAAGTTAGAATTACAATAGTTGAAAACAACTTACAAAATAGGAAAAGATTTATGTTCCAAACAATGGTGCCACAGATGGATCTTTTTCTTGTACGACATTTCTTTGCTTGAAAGCTATGACCAAGTTTAGATTTCAACTCCCCACCCGCTCAAAGTAGTAAAGACTATCTCTTTCCAATGCCAATTGTCATCTTTGCCAAATTGTCCTAAAGTACGCAATGAGTTGAAGATAAAGTTATAAAATAGTTAAGATTTTGGTACTCTTACTAATAAATAAAAGGTTATTGGAGAGATTAGGTGCAAGTAAGACAGATGCCATAGGGGGTGTATGAGAGAGAGACATGCCTTACTCTTGTAATGAGCATAGATCTACCATTAATGACTTGAGCAGACTTCTGAAGACATTAAAGTGTTAAGGATAAAAGGACCGCTAGTCATAAGATTACTTGCTCGTGAATTGATAACTGTTAGAACTTGAAGAAATAAAATCAACCTTGAATCACTTCTTTGAGAAGACACTTGAGTTACAAGAGAAGTAGAAGAAGGATGAGTATTGATGTAGCCTAAGTAGATTCCTTTTTTTTTTCTTTTCTCTCAGCTTGCATATAACCATGCTTCTTCCAGGAAACTTCAATTGTACTTTTGGTACTATTGCAACGAGTACAAAGATGAGTTGAAGCCTTAGAATTATCCTTTTGGATAGCCATAGCTGAAGACTTGGAAAGCCCTTTTGTTGAGATGGTGACTTGTCTTTGTACTTATCGTAGGATTAGTGAATAAGCTTCTTTCAAACTTGGTAAAGGAGAGGTAGCTAGAATACAACTGCTAAGTTGGTCTAAATTGTGATGAAGTTTTGCAAAAAAATTATAGATTCGATCTTTAGTAATATGCTTCCTTGTTTGTCAATATTAGTGGGGCATGTCATATCATTAGGCCTTTGACAGTCAATCTTTATAAAGATTGAATTCAACTCATTATAGTATTTTTTTTTAGAGGCCAATTGCCTTGACGCAATTGAAAGGTCTTCATTAATTCATGACCTTGAGTAGAATGAGAAGCATCAATATAACTCCTTTTAATTGAATCTTGTACATCTTTAGTTGTATCAAACTGCACAAAGTGTGAAATTAGATTATTGGTCATGGAATTAGTGGGCCATAATTTGACAATGACATTTTTTGCCTCTCATTCATTATAGCCTGGATTATCCTCTTTAACTGTGGTCTTTCTACTTGTTAAATAACCCTTTTTTCCTCCTACCAATGATATGCATCTTTGTAACTTAAGACTAAATGTAATTGTCAATACCATCCAACTTTATGTGGATTGTAGAAGAGGCTTTATGAATGGTTTCAATGAAGAGTCTCTTGTTGTCTAGAAATTCAATGTTCATTTTGTTAGACATGATTGCTATTAGGTGATGGCTAGAACGTAGGATTTTCTAGTGGCGGCTATAAGTAGGTTTTTAGCTTAAAAGAATAGATTTTTTTTTTCCTTTGGTATCAAATTGTACTATACTGATCATAAGACATTTAACTACAAAATGGGCACAACGATAAAGAAGAAAATATTATAGAAATGCTAAGATTAAGTTATTAAATATTTCATGTGTAGATATTGCTGATTTCCCTTAATATATGTGGGCTCATTTGCCTTGAGATGTGTCAGCTGACTTCCTTTAATATACGTCAACTAAAAGAACTTGTTTTTTACCCTTCGGTTGGATTTTTATAGAGCTATGCTACATTGATTCTTAATCTAATAACATAAATCCAATATTGACAGGAATTTGAGGATAAGGCTTGTCGTGTTTCTGGCCATGCAAGAGAATCAGATTTTGGGCAGCAAAGCAATTTTGCTCATGAAAGGTAGGAGACACATCCAATTATGTTTGTGGTTTTTGTGTTGACTATTTGTTTAACTTGTAGCAGACACATCCAATTATGTGGAAAGAGTTATTTCACGAAAAGAGTCACTTTAGGCATAACGATTTTAATTAACTTTCATAGTTGTGGAAAATAAGGGTCGAAGTGTGTATTTTGATATATTTTGCAAGTTATACAACATTGTTTATGTATTTAGGGTGTCCAAAGTTTTTTAAAAAAAAGGGGAAAAGTTGACCTAAATCCCTTAATCACAACCCTCTAACAAATCCTACAATTACAACTCTTAATTAAAGGAATAATAGAGGATTGCTTAACAACACCTGCCAACACTACCCCTCAAATTGGTGAATAGATATTATCAATTTCATCTTGGTAACAATAGATTGAATCATAAGCACTTAATAAGTATGTTTGAAAGTTGGGAGTTAGTGGGCATATAAAGAGTACAAAAGTTGGGAATTAGTGGGCATATAAAGAGTACAAATAAAACCACCATCTAACTTTTCTTTAATAAGTGTTTGTCCACCTCGATGTGTTTTGTCTAATCAAGTTGTATTGGATTGTGTGCAATACTTATGGATTTGTTATCACAGTAAAGTCTTATAGGACCATTCCACTTAAATCTTCAAATCTTCTAAAGTAATCTTCAACTATAGTAAAAAAATTCCTTACAATATTGTTTGAAATTCTTATTCAGCACTTGACCTAGCCACCACGTTTTGTTTTTGCTTCTCCATATAACTAAATTTCTACCAAGGAAAGTACAATACCCAAGTGGATCTTCTTCCAACCATTGACCTATCATAATTAGCATTGGTGTAGGCTCCAAGTATAAGTCCAACACTCCTTTTTTACAAAATGCCTTCTCTTGGAGTCCTTTTAAGACAAGGCAACACCTTGTAAGCTATATGCAACTGAACTTCTTTAGGGTTGTGCATGAGTTGACTGATTACACTTGCGATATAGGCAATGTTAGGCCTAGTATGAACTTGTCTATGATACATTTCCTTGTTAATTTGTGATTGGATCAATCGGTGTACTTATTGGCTTGCATGTTGACTTTTAGTGTCCTTTAAAAGGTTGAGGATGTATTTTTGTTGAGAGATAAAAATTCCCTAATGTGAGTATGCAATTGCTATTCCTAAAAAAAATATCAATCTTTAATTTTGAACTCTTTAGCCAACTTTTATTTCAAAACTTGATATTCCTTCTCATCATTTTTTGTGACTATTTTATCATCAATGTCTACGGACAGAGTTGTAACTTCCTCCGACTGAGTGCTTAATAGAGTATGGTCTCCTCGGCTTTGGTTATACCCTATGGCTCTCATTACTTTGGAGAATCTTCCGAACCAAGCCTTTGGTGATTGTTTGAGTTCATGTATATGTCCTGCTTAAGATTTCCATGCAAGTGCCAATCATAGTGAGCAACTAGGGGCAACAAGAATCTTATTGTGTTCATCTTAGTAGCTAAAGCAAAAGTGTCTTCATAATTTTTCCTTCTGGTAAGTCCACTTCCCAAGGTTGGTTTTCTACAAAGCCTGCATTTCAACATTCATAGCATTTTTTTTCATTTTTCATAGGATAAAACCTCAGATAATAGGGTAGGAATGTATATAGTTTTTAAGCTCATAAAGATGCTCATACGAGAAGGTGAACATTTTTCAAAAGACATAAAATGCGAGAGTGGATATAACTGGTGTTAGAACATTCCTCAGTTTCTTTTCTAATAGGAATAGGAAAATTACTATCAAAAATAGGTTGAGTTTGAATTGTAGGGTTAGAAATTCTTACCTCATTTCTAGAGTTCAAGTTTGATGCTTCGACTTGCATTGGTTCAAGCATTAGATTCTTCTTCCTTGGGTACACTTTAGAGAACCGTGGATCATCAATGGTGCCATCACCTATGGTTATTGGTTTGGTTTATGAAGATTTGTCTTGAGGAGAAATTTGGTTTTTGTTTAGTTCAGAGTTGTCTTAGGGGATTTACTTTGGTTTTGAGAAGATATAGACCCTCATTGCATTTGAGTTGACACTGACACGTGCAAATGTTATAGGTAGATCAAGAAGAGAAAGGTCTTTATCCTTATCTTATAGAAGTATGGTCTCCCCTTGAAGACAAGGTTTAGTGAATATGGCTTACTTTCAACTAAAGGAACATTTGTTGAGACAAAAAATAAAAATGTTTGGTCAGAGGATTATAGCATTTGTACCCTTTTGGGTTGAGGAATACCAAATTCCATCTATTTTGATTATTATTGTGAACAAATGACATACAACCAATATTTTGGCAACTAGATGATACTCAGGTCAGGAGGGGCGGATCCATAATTTTTTTTGAGTGGGGGCAAAATTTTAATAGGGATAAAATTTTATTTTTAATGGGGGCAAAATTTTAATAGGAGTAAAATTTTATTTTTTTATGGGAGCAAAATTTAAAAAAATAATTTTTTTAAAAGAAATCTATTGTAGGCCCACTTGCCCCCATTGTAGATCCGCCATTGCAGGTTAGGATAGAAATAAGAAAGTGTATCCATTTTTGAATCCTAAAACCTTTGATGGTAGTTTGTTTATGAGATGTGCGACTGTGAGAAGTGGTAGGAAGGACTATTTCAATCAAGTTGTGGAATGCTAACACAAGATTTGAGAATAATCCCTTCTTGTTGGAAATACGGTGACAAAACTTGATTGAAATAGTCCTTAGCATTATCCAATTGAAACTTTTTTATTCTAACCCTATTCTAAATTTTGATCATGTTATGGAAATTTAAAAGGACACTATTGACATCAGATCGAAAATTTGAGCGATCTTGGTATAATCATCAATAAAGGAGACAAACCATCTAATACCAAAAATATTTTGAAATGTAGTTGGACTACATATATCACTTTGTGTTAATGCAAAAGAAGTTGAACTTCTTTTATAGTTGTTTGGAAAACTAAAACATTTGTGTTTTGCAAGTTCACATACATCACAATGGAAATTCTCACTTCCTAACATAAAGAAGGAAGCGCAAGTTTAAGAACTCTAAATTAGGGGTGTCCAAGTCTTAGATGGTGAAGCCATATGTTATTTTTTTTGGTATGAGATTGTTTGAAGAGACGTGATAGAGGTGATTTAACCTTGCTAACACTCAAATTTTCAAGTGCTTCAAGGTAGTACATACCTTCCTCCTTAGCCTGTCAATTCATACTCCTGGAATCTTGTTCTTGAAATACACAATGAGTCTCATTGCACTTAAAACTTTTCTTCATTTTGTTGGGTGGTTGTGAGGTGTACTTGCCCTTGATTTATTTGTTGTCTACCCTTGTGTCCTCACCCTTTACTCTTAGTAGAGGGCCTTTCGTGCAATTTCCAGCATCTCTTCTTGGTGTGCCTAGATTTTTTATGAAACTTGCACCATTGGTTGTCTCGGGAATATCTTGGTTGTCGACATTTGATGCTTTGGATATCTCAGCTTTCCCACTTTTGTTTTTTGCTTTCTGCTCCAAAGTTGACCTTTGATTGTTTGCCCCCTTTGTCATCATGACTGAAATATTACCAATTTAGGGTTCCAGCATCACCCCATACCTACTGTCCTCACTTGCAATGATAGAAATGTCGTCATTTAAAGAGGGTAATTCTTTTTTGCCCCAAATATGAACCTTGACCTAACCGAATGCAAAGTTAAGGCCAACTAAAAAATCACACGCAGACTTTCTTGATAAAATTTTTCAGTGTTATTGCATTTTTGGCACACTTCGTCCTTATGCAAGGACAGTGATCCAACTCCTGCCATAAATCCTTTAGAAGATTAGTATACTCCGGGACAGATCAATTTCCTTACTTGGTGGTGGTCGTCTTAATCTTCAAATTGTAGATTTGGGCAGCATCTCTAATTTTGGAGTACATTTGTCAGATTGACTCCCTAATATTCTTTGCGGTAAAGAAGGACATAAACCTATCACTGATTTCAGGTCATATAGAGTTCCATAAACCATGCCATAATCATCGAGTCCTCTTCATCCCAAGCATCAAAATTGGTCCTTTGTTTGAGCCTGTTCTTGAAAGGTGGCTGATTTTTCCTCTTCCCTTTAGGAAAGTGCACATTAGTTGGGACAATTTCAAATAATTTTTCCCATCCAAATGGTATGCCGCCTGGATATGCTGTGATTCCCAGGCTGATTGGCGGTCTTTTCATCATGTTGGATTATGGTTCAATGAGGCCTCCTTTGTTTCTGACATGGTGATTGAGGCTTGGTAAAAGAAGTTTGGTAATTAGGCAAAGTTCAAAGCACAAAAATGGCAATGAAGACCTTAGAAAGAAGTTGGCAATTAAGTCCAAGTTATGATTTTTCCTAGGATTGAGCTTAAAGCTTTGATACTATGTGGAAAATAAGGTTAGAAGTGTGTTTTTTAAATATATTCCGAAAGCTTTACATCCTTGTTTATATAAAAGTTGACTCAAATCCCTTAATCACAGTCCTCAAACAAATCCTACAATTACAACCCCCAACCAAAGGAGTAAAAGAGGGCTGATGTAGATATTTACAACACTTGCCAACAATAATTGAGTTTGAGTGGCAGGATAGTGAATTTTGTCTTTGGTGTGCTTTTTACACTGGTGTGCTTTTTACACTGAACAATTAATTAGCCTTCAGAGAATTTCGGAATGCTGGTTACTGTTACTTTATTTTGCCTAGAGGTTTCCAGTTACACTTGCTTCAAAATTTCTCTTGGATAATGACCACGCATGTAGTAGTGATGTATTGAGACATTATTTTCCCAAAAAGTTGTAAATGCAGCGTTATCATTTTATGCAACTATGAAGTCTGTTATGTTTGATCTTTTCTTGCAATTAGGGATGCCTCCTTGTGTGTGTGTGCATGTAAATTTGCAGAGAAAGAAGTCAGTGCGCATGTATGCATCTTTTATGACATTTCTGAAGTAAGATGGTTTAAACATAAATTTACTTAACATTCATTTTGTCTTATTGTTGGACTTGTAGAATCGTCTTAGGTAACCTTGGTTGTGCCGATCAACTAGAGGATAGATTATGGACTGATAAGTATCAACCTCAAAAGGCCACGGAGGTGAGATCATTGTTGTAAACTTCGGAAATTAAGTCTAGCCATTGCTGTCTGAATGATTCTTTAATTTGTGAATTCTGTTTCTCAATTTTCTTGAGCAGGTATGTGGTAATGGAGAATCAATTAAGATTTTGAGTGAGTGGCTCCGTTCTTGGCATCAAAAGGGAATTCAAAGTAGCATAGCTTCCCCTGGTGGTGATAAATGCAGTATGCAAGATGACGACGACGACGACGACGACGATTATGATGTTGATTGTTATCATTTCCAAAGTGACTCAGATTCAGAAAACATCCATGCAAAAGATATCCTTAAGAATGTTCTCCTTATTACCGGACCAGTTGGGGTAGTGAACAATATACTCTATTTGACATGCTATTTGTTTTCTAATTATATCTTTAGCCTTCTAATTTCCCTATTGTTGATGTGCTAGTTGACCTTGGCATGTTTCACTGTGTTTTATGAAAACTTCAGATATTTGGTATGATGCCTATAGTTCTTATGATTACAGCTGAAATCTCATATACCTTTTTGCATATAGTCAGTTACATTGCTTAAATTTGAAGGAGTGCAATATGAAAACTTACCATGCTATTTGGACTAGCTCTTTCCTTTAAATAAAGTAAAAGGAGCATTTAATTGAAATCAATGTGGCTTCATGGAATATTAGTGTGATACTGCCTCATCATTTATAATTTTTGTTTTTAATCCATTTGGCTTTGTAAAAATATCAAGAAGTAATACTGCCCTTAGCAAAGTTAGCATTTCTTCATCTGCAAATTGTCTGAGGAAGTATTGTTTTCATATCATAGATGCTGAAGGCTGTGAAATATTTATGACCTTAAATTGTACCCTACACTTTCACATTCTGTATGTGGTTCTCATGAAAGAAAATTGATCAAAATAAGGAGTGATATTTGGATCAAGAAGTATTATTTTAGTTTCTGGCAGCTAGTAATGCCCTATCTCTTGTTATCTTTACTTGATGAATGTTTTTCAATCTGCAACATGGTTTGGACCACTGTAGCAACTATTCTCTTGTTCCAAATATATCCTGGTTTCTCCCAGTTTCTCAAATTTGTGGTACTCCTACTACAGAGTGGGAAGTCTGCAGCAGTTTATGCTTGTGCAAAGGAACAACATTTCAAAGTTTTGGAGGTGCTTTACTTACTAACTTCTTGTTGTGCTTTCTTTATAGTCTTACTCTGCATTATTTTTGCAACCTAGAGTGCAAGACACTAGAGTTGCAAGTTAATGGAAATTGTTTATTTTAGTGGCCACACTGAACTGTGGAGTTTCTTGTCTGTCCCTTGTTCTTTTTATTGGGCTTGCACTAGATATTTTGTACTTGTGGATCAGTTAATGAATGTTAGTTGATTGCACCTGTTTTGTTGGATTAGTTGATTGCACTGATTTTATTGCATTGGTCAATATAGTTTAGACTTTCAAGTGAATAATCAAAAGATAACATCCTGTTAATTACTCAGGCCAATGCATCAGAGTCTCGAAATGGAGCTTTTGTGAAACAAAAACTTGGCGAGGCAGTTGATTCACATTCCTTTCAATGGTTTGCAAGTTATATTCAGCAATTGAGGCTTTAAAACTAGCTTGGGTATGAAACATTGTTCACTTCTTAGTCTAAGATTTATATATTTCAGGTCACAGGAAAATCAGGTGAAATCTCTTAAAGATGATGGTATCAAATGCCCAACATTCTTCCCTAAGGGAGAAGTAATAAAGTATGATGATGAGGAATTTGAAGTAATGCCTATAACAAATGAAGATAAGTCACATGGCAGGCATGCAACACATGGGACAGTTGTAAGTAAGGATATTTCTGTCACACATTGCTTTCGTCGTTGTAAAACCCTGATTCTTTTTGAGGATGTGGACATCATTTTTCCTCAAGATCGTGGTTTTATTGGTGCAATCCAACAAATTGCTGAAAAAGCAAAGGGACCTGTGATACTGACTAGCAATAGTAAGAGTTTTTATGGTCTAAATAATTGCTGGTTCATATTTTTGTGCATTTTATGATGTATTATTTATCCGCTACTCATGACCACTTTGATTGTTGCCAGGTGATAATCCTTTTCTTCCTGATAGTTTTGATAGGTTGGAAGTGTGTTTTTCCAGGCCATCGAATGAAGAGCTTCTTCAACATGTTAACACAGTAAGTGCATCTATTTCACCCTGCTTCTTTCTCAATTCACTGGAAGCACTATATATTATATTTATTCTTCTATGTAGATTTGTTCTGCAGAAAAGGTCAGTATTCCACCTGATCTGGTAGCAAAAGTTATTGAATGCTGTCAGCAGGATATCCGGAAATCTATTATGCTTCTTCAATTCTGGTGCCAGGGTAAACATTTGATTAAAGGTTAAGACAGCAATACCCACACACGTTTATTGTGATTCATATCATTGATATTTATTTTTATACCTAGTTATGGGAATCTAAGATTGAGATTAGCTGGTCAAACATTAACATCTGTTAAGAGATTCATTTGTAGACTCCTCAACCACATCCCACCCCCCGAATTTTGCTATGAAAATCCTGTTGGGCAAGTTCCAACTAGTTTGCTACTTCCCTAATAACTGGACCTATAATAGCTTTATGTTGATTGGAATTTATGCACATTTCCCTGTGCAATGAAATATTATATGCTAGGGAAGATTAAAGAGTACAAATGGATGGTGCTTTTAGCACCTAAAAGCTAACACAAGTTATTTTTGGCAAGGAAGTTTGTATGGATTGTATTAAGAAATTTGGCAGCAGGGGAAATATGGTGATTTAACATCAAAATACTAGCTTCACAACATTCAAGGAAACATTTAAAAATATCATATCTATCTACATAGCATTTATGAGTCCTTTTTGTTTCCTTTGTTCTCCTTTTTTGGTATATCGGAAATACATAGGTAGTTCTACTTCCTAATCACTAGTCCAAATCCTGTTGGTTTGTTTATCTTTATTTTAAACATTGAATATTTTCTTTTGCGTATGTGGAAAACTGTTTTATCTTTTTTCTTCTAGTAATCCTGTAAATTTTTCAAAAAGAATGGGTTCTTATTTTCAACATCCATGTTTCTGAAGAATTAATTTGCCCTGATTCTTATGTAATTTAACTTACCTGTACGGCAAGTTTGAACTCAAAAGTAACTGTTGATTGAAGCACATATAGCATGCACTAAGCCTTTTGCTGGACCGGTTTTGCACTAGAATCGGGGCAGATCATTCAGCATCTTCTTTTGATTGTGCAGGCACTACTTCGCAGCTGTCTAATTTACATTCATTTGATCTTGAGGTTGGGCACCAAATGCTGCCAAAGATTATTCCCTGGGGCTTTCCTTCTCAGTTATCTGAGCTAGTTGACAGGGAGATATCGTCATCATTATCGCGTATGGAAGAAGGACCTTTCCTCACAGAGGTCATTGAAGAATATACAGAAATGCACAACAAAATTGATGTGCATATTGATCAATCAGATAGTGTGGTAGCCAGGAAGAAGTTAATGTTTAGTAGGAATTCATCTGATCATGACTGGGACGATTTTACTCTTTATGATGCAGAATGTGATCTTTTCAATTCTTCAAGCAAACCGGTTCCATTTTCTGGTTCGAAGAGGAGGAGGAAGCTTGCTGTAATAATGTCTTCTGATTCTGAAGAGGAGTTGCCCAATGACAGATTTCCTAATACTTCATCTGGGAATTCCAAAGATGAATTGGTACTTGAAGTTGATGGTGCATTTCCTGCTTGTCCATCAACACAGAACTGCCCAATTCCATCCAACAATCTGCAACTTTGTTTTGGAGCCAAGGAACTGGAGGAAAGCGATCACCAAAGCTCAGGAATAGGGATTGATATAGATAATAAAGGAACATGCAAATCAACAGAAATATCATATGTTCCAGAATCGTCATTTGTTCCTGAGACTGAATGTAATGTTGAAGCGGAGGTGTTATGCAGTAGGTTGCCCTTTGATCAAATGCCTGATGTTTCAGAAGTTTCCATAAGCAATGGGTTTGAACCAAATCTACCAGTTAAAGCTGAGAAGCTTGATAACTCAACAGCTAAATTGCATGGAGATTTCAGGTCTTGGGGCACTCCGAGTGATGTAATTACATTATCCAATGAAGAGGTGGATGATTCTCAAAATAATCATGTTGAAGCCATTACTAGAGAGTATCATGTGATGGATGAGTGTAGTTGCATGGATTTGACTAGAAAAGTCAATCCAGTGTATACACCTAGATCCTCTGTGGTGATGGATTTAGTGCGAGAGTCATGGAGAAAACTACGTAATCGTTATATAGATTTAAGGCAAAATGTTGCTTCTGAACACAAAGATGCTTCCAGAATTCTAGGACTCACTTGTGATACCAGCAACTTAATTTCAGAAGTTTCACTGTTACTTTTCAAGTGCCAACCCCAAGTAAGTAGTAATGTCTATGATACACATTTGCTTATAGCTTTTGCGTGTACAGTCAACCTTATATGTTTTACAGGGTTCGCTGGAATTGTCAATGGCCTTTTCTGATGATCCCAGTGCATTCAGCTGGTGTTATGAGCAATTTCAGATGGCATCAACGTTTGCAGAGCATGGGTTTTACTGCTATGCCAAGGACATAGCTGCTGCAGGAATAAAGAAGGCTCCTGATGATGAAGTTGATTTGAGCTGGGGAATGTTGTCTACTGCTAGCATGATGGAAATTGGTAGATTATTTGGAAAGCCTACAAGTAACTGTATGACCACACATTTCAAGCTGGGTACAGAGATGAGATTACCAGAAGGTGGAAAATTGTTAAATCGGTAAAAAAAGATTTACTGACTTGTGCAATTCATTCTTAAACACATCATTGGTAGACTTGAACATTTTGGTGCAATTAACAGATTTAAGCTCGTATACATTGTTGACATATACTGCATATCATGTAGTCAACAATTGTTATTAATTTCTCTGAAATATTCAAAGTAGGTGCTACAAATCCTCAACACAAATTTGCTTGGTTTTAGAACTTGTTACACATTTTTTACCCTTTTCACCAAATTCCATTTTTCTTAGACCTGTAACAAATTGGATAACTGGCTTGCTTGTATAAGGTGCACCCTGTTCTCCATTTTCTTTTTCCTTGGGGCTCTCCTTGTTACTATGCAATATGAATACAAATCTCCAAGACAGTTTAATCTTATTTGTAGGCAAGCTGTAATCAGTCAACTGGCATTACCAGCTTGACTAACTGAGATCATTTCTTGCGAGGCATTTCTTAGCACGCATTAAATGTCATGTTCTATGATTTGTTGTATCAACAGTGCGCTTTGTGCAAGCTTACGATCTCCATCTATCATTATTCCTTCAACTCATTTGAACTGCTTCAGGTTCTTATTGACTTTATACTGTATTTTTGTGCATACTGGGTTTATTTGCTTGAAGTGAATCCAAGAAACGTGCCGCTATACTTCAGTCCATTGTTCCATCACGGTCATACATGACAATGAAGGGTGATGCATTTTATGAATATTTGTCCTCTTTGGGCCACATTGCAAGATCTGAAGCTCTTCGACTGTCTGATGGTGGCAATACCCATATAAGGAGGTATGCACCTCTATCATCACTAAATATTTTGTAACCAAACTCTCATCTAACTTAGTTGTATTCTCCTAATTTAGGCCACGAACTGCCAGACATTACTTGAGCACTGGCTCACTAATGTTGTCTCCTGAAGAAATTCCACTGCTTGGGCAATATAACATCTATGGGAAGTTTTCATCCCAATCAACGGATACCAATATCAAATAGAATTTTACATGCTTATTGACCTAGCTAACTCGACAGGATTGAAGTAGACTCCCCTATAGCAAAGGAGCTAGTCAAGTTTCCAAGACTTTATTGACATAAAAGCAGCTGATGCGGCTTGCCTTTTTCTCCAATCTTGGCAACCTAGCTTTGCCAATGCCTGTCAGGTTGGTTTTCATCGTGGGCATCTAATTAGAATGGGAGCTCTTATACACAACTTGTAAAGTTGATGGGGTCTTTTTGTTCGTGTTATCTAAATTAGTGCACAGTCCTGAAGAATCCAACATCATGCAAATGTACCGGAGTGACAATCATTATTACATTTATTTTAAACAAGAAAAATAAAAAAGAACTTCGACTGATTCAAAGATGGTTGTTTTCGGCAAAAGCCTTACCGAGGCTGTATTTGTGGTTACACGTTCATAAATTTTTGGGTCTTGCTGTTAAAGTAATTCCCTTCCAACTTTCTAAGACATCTAAGCCGACACTTTTCATTTTATAAGAAAAACCGCGACAATCGTTTGCGAATATTTGAGCGTGGAATTTGTTATGGGAAAGAGAAATGATTACAGAGAGAAACATCAAAAGAGGAAATACATTGTTCATCATTTCAGACATAACGTACAATCCTTTGAAACCTACGAGATATATTCTGTTAAAGTTATCCCCTGTACTCGTGTACATGGGATATTCTCTACTCTTATTGCTAAACGTTGCGTAACGCCTTGCGACTCTAGTACTGCGTTATTCCACGATCAGGTTCTTTCGTCTTCCGAAATTGTTGTAACAATCCACTTCCTCTTAACATTTTTGTCAATCAGGTTGATTTTTGGGAATCGCTTTTAAAGATCAAAGACATACTCCCAAGTAACGTTAGTGTGCTCCCCATTAGACCGTTGGATTAACCATTGCGTGACTGCCCGGTTGTTCCTCTTGGTGATACGTCTGTCCAGTATTGCTATAGGAACTTGCTCCGTTGGCGTCAAGAACTCCGGTAGCGTTGAAGTAGTACAGGGTTGATCCTCATGCGCCTTTTTAAGCTGAGACACGTGAAAAACTGGGTGTATTGTTGTATGGGCTGGAAGTTCCAACTTATACGCTACCCTTCCAATCCTTTGAATCACCCTGTATGGTCAGTAATACAATGGTGATAGTTCCTGGTTGCTTCATAGTTGGAGTGAAAATTGCTTGTATGGTTGTAGTTTCAACAAAACCTATCTCCCACTTGAAATTATCAGTTCGTTTGGCATCCGCATACTACTTTATACAATTTTGAGCCCTTTGCAACTGGAATTTGGTAACATTGAGCATTGCCTCCTGACTCTGTAAAACTATGTCAACTTCCATTACCTTGGAGTCCCCTGCAATATACAGTGTATACATTGGAGGTGGATACCTGTACAAAACTTCAAATGGAGTAGTGTCAATTGCAGTCCTGTAGGTAGTGTTGTATCACCATTCAGTGCTTGTAATCTTAGAGAAAGAATCTGTGTTCTCATTACCACTTTGGTATTAAACTTCGAAGTTGTACCCCAGCAACTTCGGTAACCATGACTGCTGGAATGGTGTCGACATACGTTGTTCCAACAGGTACTTCAAGCTTCGGTGTTTCGTTCTAACAATGAATGGTCTAGGGGTCAAGTAATGGTGTCATTGTTTAATGGCTTTTATTACTGCCAAAAATTCCTTCTTGTATATGGATAATCCTTGACGTCTTCGTGCCAATGATTTGCTTAGATAAGCAATGGGATGCCCCTCTTATTGCAACACCGCCCCAATGCCTTGGCCGCATGCATCAGCTTTGATTATAAAGGTTTTGGAAAAATCAAGCAATGCCAATACTGGAGCATTCGTGATCGCCTTCTTCAGTGTTTCAAACGCCCTTTGTTCCTACTGTTGCCAACTCCAATTAGCCATGTTCTCCTTTGTGAGCAATTATGTTAAAGGTTCAGCAGGAACTCCGTAACCTTTAATAAACCTCCTGTAGTACCCCGTGATCCCTAAGAACCCCCACAAATCTTTAGTACACTGTGGTACTGGCCATTCCTCAATTGTTCTAACCTTCCTTAAATCCGTGGCTACCCACTCTTTCGAGATAGTGTACCCCAAATAGTCTACTTGACGAGCTCTGAAGACACACTTGCTCCCTCTTAAAAATAGTTGATTGTCCCACAATGTTTGAAGTGCCACCGCAAGATGTTGTACGTGCAACTCTAGCGGAGAACTGTATATCAATATGTCGTCGAAGAAGACCAAAATGAAGCGATGAAGGTACGGTTTAAATAGTTCATTCATTAGTCGTTAAAACGTAGAATGTGTGTTCGTCAGATCGAAGAGCATCACCAAAAATTTGTAATGCCCTTCATGCGTCTTGAAAGCTGTCTTCGAAATGTCGCATGTGGATTTGGTGATAACCCGAACGTAAGTCCAGCTTCGAAAACCAACTAGCTCCATACAGCTCGTCTAGTAGCTCTTCGATTAAGGGTATCGGAATTTTATCCTTTAACGTGTGTCGATTCAACTCTCAGTAGTCGACGCACATCCTCTATGAATTATCCTTTTTCTTGAAAAGTACCATCGGTGATGCATACGGGCCATAACTATGGCATATAAACCCTTGCCTCATGAGCTACTTAACTTCTTGTTCAATAACGTCCTTCTATGCCCTCGAATAATGATACGGTTTCATATTAATCGTATCAACCCCATCCCTTAACACAATCTGGTGGTCATGTTTGCAACTCGGAGATAACTGGGTTGGCTCCTGAAATATTTCTACGTAATTAGCTAGCACCACATTAATTTCGTCAAACACGCTTCCTTGTTCCTCCGTCAGCCTCATCTGTTAGAGTTGATACTCCAATGGAGTCGAAAGTTGAAGCATGAATAACTGTCCGCTCCCATTCCCTGTAGTGTCTTCTGGAATCCTTTACTAGAGATAACTCTAGATTTACTATTTGGACCTCCTTTTAGGGTTTACCACCTTCCCTTCCCACCTCCCAATGCTATCACTAATGAATCCATACAGAACTGAACCCCCTGTATTACTTATGCAAAATTTTTGCAACATTGCTTGCATTGCAATTGTAGCCCCCCACCCACCATGATTGTTATAGGTGCTATCTCTTGAAGTTCGCACGTCCCTTTTTTCACCACCGTGATATCGACAAAGTTGTGGGTACTGCCATTGTAGATGAGTATGTGGATTTGTTTCCACTGATGAACCCCTACCAATCGCATTTGTTTGAACTCTATCTCCCCCAAAAAACCCGTCATTGCTTGCATAGATATTATAGGACATTCTCCTTCATCATTACCAACAACTTGACCCTCCCCCAGAGATGTCTGATCCCTTTTCCTGATCAGCGTCTTCGGATACCACAAAAAAATTGTAGCTGCCTCTTCTTACACTTGTGTCCAAATGTATACTTCTCGTAACACCATAAACAAAGGCCCTTCGCGTGTTTCTCATCGAAATCTCTATTGTTGACAGCCCTTGGGGCCTTGTAAGGTCATCCGGGTGGTGAGCGTATGGTTGGAGGTGGTGTAGGTAATATCCCCTCGGTACTCGGGTTACGTTGAACAGGTGTAGAGTGTGACGCCTTGCCACTGATCACATTCGAGTAGGTTAGGTGCGGTTCATCATTGAAATCCCAGTCGCCATCAATATTGTTTCTTGTTTCCTCGCTAGTGTGTAAGCCTGATGCAACGATTGTGGTTGTGTAGCTTCACCGCCACCCCGATTTCTAACTTATGACCCTTCACAAAAAACCCAACTAAATAATCCTCCGAGAGAGCTAACCGGTTAGAGTAATGATTGAACTGTGCATAGTATTCCAACACTGTCCCATTCTGCCGCAACTCCTTAAAATCCCCAACGGGGTCATCAAAAATCTCAGCATCGAATCATTGTTTAAAGGTCTTTGTAAATTCCATCCACTCAACCACCTCTGCTTTAAGCCGGCTTCGGAGGAATAATCTGTACCATTTCTATGCACGCTCATCCATATGCAAGATGGCAACATTTACCTTCATGGGTTCTGGAGTCTGGTTGATTTGGAAGAATTGTTCACAACAGTACAACCATAGCTTGAAATTGTCTCCGTCGAATGAAGGGAACTCGTTTCTTTCCAGTCTGATGTGTTATGACACTCATCCCACATCGGTGGGATGAGGATATGAGAGGAGGAGAGGGGCTTATAAAAGAAAGCCCTCTCTTCCCTATTTCTACACACCAAAACAAATATCCCTTCTAAATAAATTAGAGGGTTAAATTTGTAATCCTTATTTTATTATAGTGAAATTTTCTTCTCTCTCCGTGGTTTTTACCCTATTGGGGTTTTCCACGTAAATCTTTTGTGTCATTTAATTTCTTCTTTATTTCCTATATTTTCCAACATCTCACTGGCCGCCTCTTGTAGACAGGCATGACAATCCTGATTTCCAACATTACCTGTACATAGAGCAAGGCCTTGCACTTGGTCTGAGTTTTGGCCCTGCGAAGTATGAGCAAAACCTGTCTGAGGAGCATTAGAAAATGCACTAATCAGACTGTTCAAGTTGGACTCAAATCCTTCACCGGAGGTGAAGCTTGAGGAGCTACCACACTTATAGTTGATGGAGACCAACTCGATTCCAACAACAGTATAGCGAAGAAGAATGAACGAAATCAGCAGACAAAAGGGTTTTGAGAATCTCAACAAATTCATCTCCATTTGTTGTGGGAATGTATATTTGTGTAAGTGCAGTAATGGGTTTGCCGACTTTATATATAATACTAAAGGGTACATGAACCCAAACTCTTTAGCTAATTTTGCAGATACCGGTTGTTGGCACCTATCTCATCAATAAGTTTGTCCTATATCCAAAATCATCTTCATTTTTGTTAATCAACTACTGTCCAACTTTGACATTTGATCGTTTTTCCTTTGGCAGTTTTTCGGATTAACTCGAAAATATCAAAATAAATAGAACGAGATTTGTATATTCTGTCCTTTTCTGATTGAAGTTTCTGTCAAATCCTTCGGCAAGATGATAAAATTTTATCATAATTGTGGACTAGCATAATAAACATAATTGTGTACAAACCCCGATTAATTAGATGTCAATGGTAATTCTCTCTTTAACGTGTCATTGGGCCTGTGTTCATGGGCCTGCTATGATGGGTAGGCTTGGCCCATGTATTATAAAGCACAGGAGGCCCTACTGCTAGCCAACCTGTATATACAGTTGCCCCATTGAAAACTGTATGTGTGCTTTTGCTAATCAGGTTTGGAATAGCAGTAGTAAATCCTCTGCGTCTCGTTCACATCGTTTCACGGAAAATTACAATGGATTCAATGTTTCCCCAATTCCTAGGTATTTATCCATCCAATTATTGAATATGGTATGTTGCAATTATAGGGTTAATTACTTGTGTTGATTAACTATGCGATTAATCTTGAGATTTCGTATCAAATTTCTTTCACAAGAAGCATCCATATAATAGTTTATTTAATCATTTAGGTAATGACCAAATTGAAAGATCGTTCCTTAGTCTTTTGGATTAAATATGCGATTGGTACGCACAGGGTCTGGCGGGCAATTTGGTAGTGACTAGGACCACAGCGGATTCGCTCCTTCTTATGGTTTCTAGCGAAAGATCGCTTGCTTAGTAATCAACAATGGACCCGTAGACATCTCACTCCTGAGGCACCTATCAACAATGTTCTTTAGAAGAGTCCTCCCTCCATGCTGTGCGAGATTGCCCCATAGCTCGTCAAGTGTGGGACGCTTTCCCGACAGATCTCGTCGCTTCGACTTCCTTTTCTCTTCCTACTAAAGACTGGCTTCTCACAACCTCCAACGGCATTGGCATGTTCAGGGACAAGATTGGGCGATTAGTTTTGGAATCATTTGCTGGTTCCTCTGGATATAGAGGAATAAGCTTCTTTTTTATCCTTATTTTGTGTGGCTTCCCTCACCTATTTTTCCCATTTTATCTTTTACAGATCAGATACACAAAGCTACCGAGAGGTAGAGCCGGGCCAACATCGGATTCCGTCCCCACCAAGAACAACTCATCGGTTGGAGTTGACCGCCGCCAGGTTGGGTTAAACTGAATATAGATGGTGCTTGCAAACATGCACAGTTCTCGACTACAGCCGATGACCTCATCCGCGACAATGACAGCAACTAGCTTAGAGGCTTCACTCAGAACATAGGTTGGTGCACTGTGCTGTCAGCAGAACTCTGAGGAGTCTACACCGGACTCTCGCTCGCTTGGCGATTGGGCTTCCGCCGGATAGAACTGGAAGTGGACTCGCTTGTGGTGCATAAGATCATCTCTTCTTCAGACACCCACTCCCAGACACTCAACC
>JAOSBP010000006.1:9818831-9835303 GCA_027563825.1 Erythroxylum mucronatum
CAAAAAGAGCTCGATGAGTTACTTGTTCGATTCCATAGACAGAATAAAAAGGCACAAAATAGTTTACATGCTTTTCGCTACCGCGAGATGTTTGAAACTGGTCGAAAGATAGAGATGACAAACAAACTCAAACAAGTAGCTATCCAGACCAGAAAATGTTATGAGGGACAAATTAAAAAGCTTATTGATTAAGTCATCTTTGTACTGCGTATGTAAATAGCAGACATTCACTCGAGGAACCCATCATAGAGTTTTACATAGTTATTCATTTGAATGACGTTTTCAATTAACTGATTAATGCATCCGGCATATTATAATAAGCACTAAATGGCAGTTTAAGGTAAAAAAAGCACACCATAAAAAAGCAGGCAAAAAAATACACGATATAAAAAACAGACAGAATCAAAGAAACGTAAAAAGCAAGTTACTAATACAATGTATTCCTGTATAACATCATCTTCATTTTTATATAACATACTTAAATTAATTTTAACGCAGATTATTCTAATATTTTACTATTAATATTATCATCATTTCCAGTTTTAATTCACAAGATATTAAATGCGCACTAGATATTCCTTTCTGATACTAATTTTTTTCGTTGAATGTTGTCAGCCTTTATTACCATTTCTACCTATTCATTCAATGTTCTCTATCTCTTTACTATTACTCTTCGTCTTCCATTCATTAAGCTGAACTTATTCAAAGATTTCTCCCTCTTCCTTTACCTCTTCGCCCTTGCCTTCCTGTGCAGCTCTCCACCATCCATGTCTTTTGTGCCCTATTAAGTTTTGGTTTTTCCTTTTTTTCTCTTTCCTTTCATTCATCCACGTTTTTCTCTGCAGTCGTTGCAGTTTCTCTCCGGCATGTGTTTTACTCCACGAGACATGAACCATGACGTCAAATGCAGCTCCCATGTGTTTAAGCCGGTTGGGATTAAAAGCAACCCTGTATCATCTTCATTATAATTTTTTGCCTTATTGAAGAAAGGTTTGCTGTATCATCTTCATTATAATTTTTTCATTAATAAATTAATGAATATGTTACCCGTAGACGGAAGCTAACGTAAAAAGAAGAGGGAAGCCAAATAAGAAAGCAGATGAAAGAAAACAAATAGAAAAAAGAAGACGAAAGAAAGCATACGAAACGGTTGCATATAGAAAAACGTTTCTTTTATCAAAATAACAAACATTGGACGAAGCGAAAACTAACAGGAGCTACAAATTATTAATTTTAATATTATTATTATGATTTTTCACGCTATTATTAATCTTCTGCATTAATAAATCTAGTTATTATTAATCATTTAGGATAACCATGTTAAGATATGCTCATTAAATAACTTACGAAAGGAGATAGTTCAAATAAGACAAGACATCAACTTACTCCCAAAACAAATCAAGGAGATGAAGGAAATGATTAGAAAAATATTGAACCATTTTCACTCCTAATAAATTTTTATTTGTAACAAACGAAACACAAGATTTAGTTCTGACGTTCTCAGGTGTGTAATTTTTTTTCCTGGTTTTTGATAATCTGTATATGACTTCGTCCGATAAATTTATAATGTATAATTATCTTATATAAAGAAGTCGTCGTCGTCCATTTACGCAACGGTTAGAAAAAATATAAATATTACTAAGAATCCAACACCGAAAGGGAAAGTGAGACGAATGAATGACGACCACCCAATCCATCCCAACCGCCCATTTAATTCGACATTCACTTTCTCCCCCTCTCCCTTTCTGACAGTTCTCGAGCCACCTCCCTCTCTGAAAGTTCTGACCCATCCCATCGGAGAGTTATCTGTTCATCGAATCTTGTACTCCACAGTTATATCAATCCATCCCAACCGAGCATTTAATCCAATGGTGATATGCCTACCTCTCTTCTTCTGCCTCTCGGTTATATAATGCGTGTCTCTGCATCTATCCCGGTCGTGCCTTTCTCCAAAGGTTTCTATCTCTTGCTTTACCTCTCCGGCCTTGCCTTCCTGTGCAACTCCTGTCTCTGGTAAATTTTTTGTTTCTCTGCGCTGTTGCAGTTTCTGTCCGGCATGTCTTTCTCTTTCGAGTTTGGTAAGTTATCAAGTTTTCCTTTTCCTTTTTTTGTTAATTTTTTCCTTTCCTTTATTTTTTGTGCTCTTTGTTTTTCAGAAGGTTTTCCCCAATATTTCTCCAGCACATCTGCTTGCGGCTTCAGCTTCGTAAATTTTGCTTTTCCCTTTTCTTTTTCCTTCTTTCTTCGTTTTTTGCTCCTAAGTTGTCAGTTTAATCTTTTCTTTCTCTGCAGGTGTTGTAGTTTCTCTCCGGCGATTGTGGTATCCTGTCCCTCTTCTCCTTCAACTTTCTCTCCCACGTGTTTCATTTTCTCCCATGCGGTAAGATTTCCTTCTTTCCTTTTCTTTCTCTGCTCTATAACTGTGACAAGTTTTCCTCTTTCGTTTTCCTCTTTGTGTTGTTAAGTTATCGGCTTTTTCTTTTCTTTCTCTCCAGGTGTTGTAATTTCTCTCCGGCACTTGTCATATCGAGTTCGAGTTCACCTTTTGATCGGAAATGGTAACTTAGTTCCAACGCTATTGTTAAATTGACATGGAATTTTGTATTGTTTCTGCATTCTCAAGTCCTTTTCATTGTTAAACAGATCAATTTATGCATGATGTTCAATATTAGTATTTTCGACGTTCTGTTAGACCACAAGCTGACTAAGATATACAAGTGGTCAAGTATATTGCATGCAGAAAATGATCCTACCAAAAGGGTTATCTGCTTAAGCGAAACTGAGACTCAAGAACAACTCCAACCCATGGAATGTGTTTAATACTTCGAAAGGACCTACCATAAGGGTTATCTTTTAGGGGTTTCGTCTCCTTTTTAGTTTAGCTTTGCCTTTAACAATACCTTGAAGTGCTTGTATAAAACTTCTTTCTGCGATAACTACTGTAAATCAAAATTGTAAATTATTCAAAGCAAATTTCATGTTAGATCCATCATGAGAAATGACCTATTTGCCCTTATTTTACCTTTAAAACTGATATCTTAACTCCAATTTTCCACGAGGTAAATGACAGAATTTGATAAAACTTTCTTATAGAAAAATGTTCCTCTCAAAAAGATCTTTCCAACTACACCAAAAGCGCTCAAATCGGATCAGAAACGAAGAAGTTATAGCCGAAACACTTTTAAGCCAAAACAACCTCGGGACTGTACACTATATCGAACTTCACTCCAAAATCACACCGTCTTAGAGGCTCAATCTCTCTCAATTTATGTCAAAATTGATCACTCTTTTATCGTAAGATAGTCTTAGGAATCCAACGCTTCCAAAATCAGGTCGATCGGATCCTACTCAGGCGATCAATCACCCAGCCAAGCGATCATCCAGGCAATCGCCCATGCACTTCCTTCTAGAAAAATGTTCCTCTCAAGAATATCTTTCCAACGATACCAAAAGCCCTCAAATCCGATCAGAAACGAACAAGTTATGGCCCAAACTCTTTTAGGCCAAAACAACTTCGGGACTGTACACTATACCGAACTTCACTCCAAAATTTGACCGTCTTAGAGGCTCAATCTCGATCGGCCTCCTTCCTCAAAGTTCTAGCCCCAAGTCCCTAGTTTAATTTGCAACTTGAATCACCTTATTCCAAGCTCTATAGCTCCAGATATCCTCAAAATACGGATCTATGTTCAGACTTTTCCCATCCATCATCCCACTTTGAACCGATCGATCTCTCCGAATTTATGTCAAAACTGATCAATCTTTTACGAAAAGATAGAAAAATATCTTAGGAATCTAATGCTTCGAAAATCAGGTCGATCGGATGTCGGACGAAGAAGTTATGCTAAAAATAATAAAGGGAGGTGGGATCGACCGATCGCCTACCCAGGCGATCGATCGCCCAGTCAGGCGATCCCCCATGTGCGCGACCAACGTGCTGGACTGATCCGACCTTCGAACATCGAAGACTCATAACTTTTGACTCCAAGCTCCAAATTTGACAAAATTAGAGTCTATTTCATAGATAAAAGTTCGATTTACAATTTTCCAACCTTACGTTTACAAGAATTAATGGACTACAATCATTCATTCTAGCGTCCAACTGCCAAATCTTTTCCTGTCCTCACATTTATGTTGCTCGATCCTCAATACACTCATACGCGTCCAGTACAAATAAAAAGCGAGAAAAGGATAATATGTTTTTACTTCTGAAAAACTGACCCTGGTCACAAGCCCGACCAGGTAAGCTTCAACAAAAATAAAACAAACAAACAAACAAACAACAATCATTCCTTTGCAGGGAGAGAGGAGCCAGCAGCCAGCTGATCGGTGGGAGGAGAGCCTGGATGAGCGGCCGAGGTAGGACAAGAATCTGCTGGGAGAAACGGGGTGGCACCCTTGACAGATTGTTTTTCTTCCTCATCCGAGCTAAGGTCTAGATCATCGTCCGGAATGTCCTAGGGTTCTTTCTTGATCATCTCCATAAGTTCCCTTAGAGAAAGACCAAGATCGGGGGGAAGCATCGGCTCGGCGTATTCCTCAAAGGAAAGAGGATCCGACCTGTCAGGAACATTAATGCTATGACAGCTCTGCAGGGTAGTGAGAATCAGGTCGCTAGCGTACTCGTGACATTCATCTTCTAAATGCCGCTTTTTCCATCGCTTGATCGCAGCGATCCTCTCTCTGTTAATGGAGCTTTGCAACTCCTTCACCCTCTTCTCAACTCTTGTGTTGTCCTACACCGCCTCATGGCAGTCTTGATGGAACTTGAGTCGGAGCTCTCGCTCCTCTATTATCTTAGAATTGATAGCACGCAGCTCGTCCATCAATTCTGCGTGCTTAAGCTGCAGCGCCTGGTACTTCTCCTCCGACTCATCTTTAGCCGAGACCAACCGGCTTTTCTCCTCCTCCTACGACTCGAACCGAGCTTTCCACAGGACTCTCTCGTTCTCCATCAGCTTCTTTTCTTCCTCCAAAGAAGAAACCTGAGCCCGCACGACATCTCTTTCCTCCGTCACCCTTGAAAGCTCTTCTTTTATTTTGGAAAGCTCCCAAAATTCAGCTTTCAAAGTGTCGCGCTCCTTGACGCGGCAGTGTATTGCGTAAGCAAACGACAGGTCCTTTGCGCAATGTCGGATGAGGCGAACTGACAGCTCGTTGTTATCCAGCCTGCCCATAAGTTCTTCGTCAGCAGGAGGCGTAATGTTCTCAGCGACATGGAGCGCCACGTCAAAGCTCGTCAGCGACACGGTCTTGTCCAGGCTAATCGCTGGCTCCCACTTATCAACGTTTGTCGATTGCTTTTTCCCCTTGCCCTTATCCGGCTTAGCTACGCGACCTTCGCTTCTCTTCACCTCTTTCCCTTTCTTCCTAGCAGAGCCTGCCGACCAGGGAAGCCGGTCAATAATTCGATCAGTTTTCCTCTTTTTAAGAAGAGGTTCTGCCTCATCATCGTCTCCCCCTAAATCCACCACCTGGGTCGGCACCCTTGGTTGCACAGAGTTTGCCGCCCAGACAAGCTCTGTGGACAGCTCGGAAACAATCACCTGACCGACCTCCAAGCTAGACTCCCCCTTCTTGCTTAGCTCTTTGCTCTTTTTGGACGGCCGAGTAGCCTAACATTGGCTCTTAGAAGCGCCAGAGGATCCAAAAAACGCGCTAGCTCTCACCATGGCTGCACAAACACGAAAATAGGTTAGAAAATGAAACCAACACCCATAAACAACAGCAAATAACAAAATTATGAAGGGTCGACTAGAAGGGGTCGTTTCTCCTCCTAGCCTGTCAATCCGGGGAGGGGGTTAAATCAAGAATGAGCCAGCTGAGGCCCCCCCTTTATACCCTATAATGAGCCAACCAAAATCGTACCGACCGAGTGCCTTTATTCGATCGACCGCCACCTACTCCTCTCCACTAAGAAACACGCCCGAAAGATCATTCCATTGCTCGACCAACGGATATCTCCATGGCCTGGATTCCAAAGAAGAGCCCGGAGGCCTCACGAAGAAGTACTTCATCCTCCAAGATTGAACCTTTGAGGCCGTCCCAGCAGGGCGGTAGTGCGCATCTTTGTATTGAAGAGAAGGAATCCCGACCCCGGAACTTGGACTCTGGTTCATTCTCAAGAAGTGGCGCAGAATGCTGACCAAAGGGGGGCAGCCGAACTGGTGGCATAATAAGGCCAGGCCGTTCATAAATCTCTAGCCGTTCATAAATCTCTAGCCGTTCGGAGGAATTTGGCTTGGCCTCAGTTGGTACAAGCGACACACTTCGTCAATCACCGGAACATACGGGAGCTTCATACCCCCGACTGTGAAAAGGATGTCCGAAACAACAAAGTAACCCCCTGGACTGTTATGAATCCTTTCATTCGCGGAGGCCAGTCGAGGACCCCACGCCGCGGGGATGTTATGCTGAAGGATCGATCGGTTCAACTCCTTCGCGGTCATCGTCGATGGGTCACTTGGTGGATTCTCAACAACTAGCCCGTCCTTCCGGACACTCATCCCAATTTTCTCAGTCCCTTCTGCCTCAAGCACCTCATTCCCGCCGGCCTCCGGCGTTTCCACCATTTCCATCGCTATCTCCAGCGGCCTAACCACTAAAGCCTCTTCGGCGGCTTTGCCCCTAGGGTTAACCTCCTCGCTAGAGCTAGTCGAAGACATGATTACAAAAAGAAAAATCTAAAGGGAAAAAATGGACGTACCTAGTTGGTGATGAAGGTTTGTAGTTGAGAAGACGGTAACGAAAGTTGTTCAGGTAACTGCAAAGAATAGCAGAGACGAAAAACCCAGAGAAGGGAAGTCGAAAAGCAAATACGCAGAGTAAAAAGGCGAAGACGACGACCGGATTCAAAATTTATAGCATCGACTAAACCGGAAACACCAATTGATGGCAGACGCGTGGTGAAATCCTAGCCGAGATTAAACGCGTGCCAAAATCCCAATGGTAGTTAATTAGCTTTTGCAAAAACCAGAGGCGGCACGACAATTGAAAGGACGTGCATGACAGAGGGTGATAACGTATAACAGTCGTGTAGCAATTAAAGGCACGCATTGTTTCAAATTTCGAACGCCGCTTAATAAATGCGTATCGCCAACTAATAATTAGACCTAATATCGAGATCACATTGCTTCCGCATAGGGCAAGCCCAACTATCGAACGGCACAACCGCACACCAACTGACGCACCAACCAACTGATCTTATGCCTTTGTAGCTCGACCAATCGGCTTGATAGCAAGCTGCACAATTCTCATGTACTCCTTCGACCCTTGGGTCGGCTCTACCGAGTTTATCAAGCCCAGGTCCAGACCCGAATGGCAATGGCCCAACAACCAGAGCCCACTCGGCATGCAAACGCAAAGACCTACGTAAACCTAGCATCCACGGCATATATAAGGTACTATTCCTACTGGATTAAGGTATGACCAATCAACCCTATTTTTCTCTATTTACAACAATCAAAACCCTACGAAAAAGACTCGACTTAAACGTCGAAGCGGCCTTTCAGAAAACAACCCACGGCGTGTCTTTGTTTGTTTTGCAGATATCTCACAGCCACAATGATATTCAACTTCAGCAGAATTCGGCTCAACCATAAACCATTTGAAAGTTATCTCTAACAAATTTCATATTATTGAGTTATCATTTTAAATTTGCCCCTGCTTATTATATCATTTAAATATTTACTAATAATTTTGTTACTCGAAATTTTATAATTTAATTACAAAATTTTTAATCTTGCTTTATATATTTCTACATTTCTTATTTAAAATTATACATTAAACTGATAAAATAATATAATCAATTAAATTCACAGGACATTATTAGTATTATTCTGCTAGTATTACTAAACGCTACGTAACGCCTTGCGACGCTACTACTGCATCGTTCCACGTTTAGGTTCTTTCGTCTTCCCAAATTGCTGTAACATTTCAACTCTCTTTATCTTGCTTCCTTTGATGGCAGTAATCATTACAAGACCATGTTAGCTTATTAATGTGCTTTGATTAGAGCTTCCCTGGAAAATTTCTCACCCAACGCTCAAATCAAAGCGTGCCACAGGGGCCTCGGAGTTGGCTTTTGAACAGCAATCATAGCGTCCTTGTATGGGCAAAAGGGTTAAAGTGAATATTAAGGTATTTCTTAAAGTTTAATTTGAGATTTAATGTATTAAAATGTTGAAATTAAATTCTATCTTTTGATAAATGTTTAAATTTTTTTCTTATTTTAATAGAAATTAGTTATTCTGTTAAAAATTTTCAACGTAAATCTTTAATTTTTTTTTATATATGAACTCTCTTGTTACATAAACATTAAAATTAACATACGAGGCTCACTAAAATGTTGCGACTTTGTGATGAGAGACCATTTAAACCAGGACCAGAACTCTACATGCTTCGAGGGAGGGGCAGGATTGTAAATGGAGTGGAATTCGCAGCAGACTGCTCGGAAGAAATTGGCCATATAAAGGGTCGATTGAACCCTTTCCTCTGGTATGGATAAACCCTTTCCTCTGGTATGGATGACCTAAGTAGGCCGAGTGGAAGATGATCCTTGGCATTATGACCTTCATCGTATCCTCAGGCTTTGCACAAGCCTTTCCTTTCCGTAACTTGCCAATTTTTCAGACAAAAACATCAATTTCAAGTTAGGTTGACCACAGTATGCAAGTACTTACGAACATGATCTAAAGAGATAGTCTGTATGAGGCTCATACGTTTGTTTCCATTTTTAGAGAAGTTCTCTACACTAAGAAAGTGCAGGGACAGGTAAATTAGGATAGATTTTGTGAGATAGGAGTAGCAAAGGCTGTGTTTAAGTGATAATTTCTCCAAACATTTTTGTGAGCCCATAGGCTAGGTTTAATATATATAAGGCATGACGGTTCATATAAGAAAAAAAAATTAATATTGAAAAATTTAACACAATAGTTTGATTTATATTAAAATAAGGGTTGTTTTCAAAACGTATATCAAGGCATTTAATTTTTTAGAATATATATGATTTAACTTAACGTAAAAAAATACATTTTAAACCTCAAAATTTTTATTAAGGTATAATTTAAATTCTAACGATATTTAAATTTTAACATCTGAAAAACGTACAAAACAAAATGAAAAATTTGACATGTTCACTTTCTAAAAATTAAATATCACATTAACAGTTGCCTAATATTTATTATATATTTTTTAGAAATAAATATTATGTAGAGTTTTTGAATGTAACACCAACGCTATTTCTTCCTCCCTCAAACGCCCTATTTATCCTCTCCCACTTCTTTTCGTCTCGTTCCCATTTCTCTCCTCCATTCCATCACCATCCTTTAATTCTCAAAGCTGCCATATTTTTGCTCAAAGCTGAAAGCTGTGCATGCCACATTCGTAGCTTGGGTTGCCACAGCCCACAGGATGGTCATATTGGGGTGTTGACCCCTCAGGCTTTTAGCCAGATCAATCAGGTTGGAGTACAATAACATCATTAAAACCAAGATACTACTAAAGATGATTCTCAAGGATCTGAACTGTTGTAGATGAGTGTTTGTGATGTATAAATTTGAGATTGATGGTTTTTCTTTGAAGTATAATTGGTTTTGATACATATTAAGAGGAAAGAAGAAAAATGAGATACTTGAGAGATTGACTGGATTTGGGTTTTACCACTTGCTTTCCCTCTATTTCATCCATAAAACCTTTACAAAAAGATGCTTTTGACTTCCCTTTTGTTCTTGATTTTTTTTTATTTTGTGAAAAATTTGTAGGGTTATTAAACCAATTATTTTACATATTACACTTAGAATGTAAAATGGTTGTGACTATCGATATAAGAGCTATGATTCCATATGGGAACAGAAATGGGTGAGCTTAAATAAATGCTATTTGGAAGATGTGATGATGATAGAAGTCTATATGAAAAAGGTGTTAAGTTTGATTTGCCACTGCAAGTGCACATCGGATAGTGAAGTCACCATGACAGTGAAACTAGTGAGTCTATGTGAAAAAATATATGTGGATATAATAGAGAAAGTGATCGGCGATTGATTGCAGAAGTGCCAATCAAGACGGGTTCGAATAAAATGTGAGTGCACTTGTAGTGATCGATTGGATAGGAAGTAAGATTGGTAACATCGTATCATAAGTGATTAAGTGATGAATTTGACAGAGGAAAAAGAGAATGCGATAAAGATGTAAGCCCCTCATACTCTCGAATTGGCATGAAAGGAGAAAAGTTATCTCGAATCGAATGGGATTAAAGTATCCGTAGTAGTTTCAGCTACGAGATCTCTGGACGATGTAATGATTTTGGAGGAATAATCCGATCGTGGACGTTATGGCATAAATTGATCCTATTGAGATTTGATGTATAGGTGAACTTGATCGTTTGGAGGTACTAAGAATGACTGATAAGTAAAGCTCAACCAGGCGAACGATCAGCCAGCCAGGTGATCGATCTAGCGCATAGTGTTTTTTTAAAAAAATTTGAGGTGACACTGCTATCAATTGAGGAGAATATAGGTTAATATTTCATTCGATCTACATACGTTCAGGAGGTCTCCATAGATATCAATATGCAAAGTGAAGGAGTCAAATAAGTTGAAATGTGTGAATGGAAATGGAATGAACAGAGAGAATCATTAGAGACAAGAAATCAAATGGGGAAACAAAAAAACAAAATGACATGAGATAATGTTATCTTCGTTGAGGAATTAGTCACTTAAGAAATTGAAATATGGGGAAATTTGGGCTAATTTTGTTGGAGGTCTTGATGCCCTGACAATATCATGATGTTGAAAACTTTAGTAATCCAAGTGAAATTAGCCCACCTGGTTGGCATGCATAGAGGCAATTAAGCTCTTACGAGTTGATTTTGATTTTGACATACGGGTTAGAATTGTTATGATTGAAATTTCTTCGAGGTCTTGGAGACGCTAGATGTGTCAAGTCATGTTTATGTACAAACTATGTAACCTTGAGAAAATTATGGAGTATATGGGAAATATCAAAACATATAGGGAATTATCGCCCCTACTGTCTTGATCAATCAGAGGAAAATTTCGAGGACAAAATTTATTAAGCGGGAGAGAATTGTAACATCCCATCCCCATATTAAGGGTTAGAACCCCAACTCGTTGATTGGAAGTTAGATTTGTTAAAAGAGGGATCGGTGGTGACTTCTTGGTCCCGATCGATTGAAAAAAAAGTGATGTGGTTGAGCGACATTTTGCCCTCTTACGGTGGGAAATTGTTTTGAGGGTCAACCTGAAAATTGTAGAATTGGTTATTATCGTTCTATTGATATTGGGTATGGAATTTTGGACATGGGAGTGAAAAGTTATGAGGTTTAGAAGTTCGGTTACTATTTAGGTTACTACTCAGGTGAACCGATCGACCAACCACCTTGTGTGGGCGCTAGAGACCGAGCTTGTTTATAGAGTTCACAACAATTGTCGATCGGTCTTTTACCTTTCCACTGATACCAAGGTTAGCAAATTTGGAGTTTTGAACCAAGTTCTGAAAGTTATGAACGTGAGAAAATAGGACGCTGGTTTGGTCGATCGACTTTTGATTGGCCTACCGACCGAGTGAAAACGGGCCGATCAATCGAGCGAAGGTTGGCCGATTGGTCGAGCGAGCGCTGGCCATAATTTCTTTGTTTGACCGCCGATCGATCTGATTGTCAAAGCGATGACTTCCTAAGACGAATATCAATCGGTTATTAATAGAGACAGGGATATTGATCGGTTTTGATATTCAATTACAAAAGATTAATTTAATCAAATGAGCTGACCGGTTGAAAAGGGACATGCTTCAGTGTTTTGGAGATATTTCGAACTATAGAGCTTCGATCGATCTAATCCCAGTTGACAAATGTGCTGAAAGAACCGATCGGCAATTCAACCTTTAGACTCTCACTTACTGAATGGAAGTTGGGTTTATCATTCAGTCTTGGCTCCTCCGAATTGAGTGCTTTCAGTGTCGTTCGACACATACACATAAGGAAACATGTTTCTAGAAGATAGTGTTTCAAAATAACTTCAGTATCATGGTCAGACAGAACATGCGAAATGTTGTTCTATGGAAAAATCTGGAAGTGGACAGGTGGCTACGAAATAGACAGGTGTCCCAACTTTAAAAGTTGAGTTTTAAATAACTTTGATAGGCAAATTACTATACTGGCCTTCGTTCTTTCTCTCGAAGTTGTCTTCTTTAGTGTATCTTAAAAACTGAGTTTCTCATCAAAAAATTCCACTGAAGCTTGTGATTTGCATGAAAGCTAAGGCTTTGTGCCGATCGACAGCGAAAGCAGGAACTAACTTGAAGCGTA
Source organism: Erythroxylum mucronatum (assembly GCA_027563825.1). Lineage (NCBI taxonomy): Eukaryota > Viridiplantae > Streptophyta > Magnoliopsida > Malpighiales > Erythroxylaceae > Erythroxylum > Erythroxylum mucronatum. The sequence goes on from JAOSBP010000006.1 coordinate 9,831,157, forward strand.
CTGTGAGTAGACCGAGATGGTCTTATTTCATTGATTGTTTCGTTTTATTTTGTATAAATAAACTGTTGATATATGATTGAATGTGTTTGTGTGTGGGGGGATCCGGACGGGAGATCCGACGAATGTGAAAAGTGATTGAGAAATTGAAGTGCTACTTGACTTGTGTGTATTCAATACCGATGTGATGTGATCAATAATGTAACAATGTTATTACATGCATGCCGGACTAAAGTCCGATGAGAGGTGAAATACTGAAATGGGATAGGCCATTCATGATACATAATTTGGTAGAGGCAATGTGTTATAAATGGGAAACTCGCATATAGATGGAATAGCAGAAAGAGACTGACTGAAATAGGCAATTATGAGTGACGTATTCCATGGCGTAAATGCATGATATATAAAGGCAGTTGTGACCAGAGTAGCCACCGATTAGAGCTAAAAGCTCAACGAATGAAAAAGAGTCTCGAGCTTGAAGGGAAGTAGTGCATACCCAGAGGGCTCTCCTACCCCTACATATCGAAAATGAATCAGAGCCTTTGGCTAAACGCATAATGAGCCCCATAGGGGACAGTTCAGGCACTCGCTCACAACAACGTAACAACTGGAAAGTGAGTCGCATGCGCACTGCATATGCATAGCATAAATGATTAAATGATAATGAATGGGAAAATACTGATTACATACATGAGGTTCAATCTGATTGTTAAATGACTTAACATGAAACAGGACATGTGAAATGAGTATAATGGGTTGACTTAATCTGATTCCTATGAAAATAATGTTATGATGGGATTACTGTGTATCATGTGGCATAACTGATTAAATGTATGTGCATATTGTTACTGGGATACTGCAAATTATGTGATTTATACATGTGATGATATGGGTGAGCCATCGATGATGGTCACTCACTGAGTTTGCAAAACTTACCCAAAATTTGCAACTATTTTTCAGGATTAGAAGAATATCCTGTTAGGCTAACGGGAGTATGTCTACAGCATTCAAATGCAGAATAGAGGTCGGGATCAGTTCGCATCTGCATATCATGTCTTTCATTTTTGCATTGAAATTTATATTCTGCAACTGTTGTAGAAATGTGTAGCTTGAAATTGACTTGAGGATTTTGTAATTGTGAAAGGGGCCCAGGCGGCCATATGGGGATTTTTGTGTAAATGGCATTGTAAGACTGGGAAGGACTTATACCCTACTTGATTAGTAACTTCCGCATATTGTGTTTTGTGACTCGAAAAGAAATATACCGATTTCTGATTGACTGACTGAGGTAGCACGCCACTCTTGTGGGACACGGACTCGGACATCACCGTCGGTGTCGGGTTCGGGTCTTGCAGGAGTGGGGTGCTACATTTAGGTGGTATCAGAGCCTAGTAGTACAATCCTACATGGGCATTCTGACTTATGGGTCAAGCTACATGCATATTAGTCAAGTCGTAGCAGACAGTGGAAACTGATCCCTAGGCTAAGTCGCATGTGTATGAGTCATAAGCATGAACAGGTGTTGATTAAGAAAAGTGATGATATGTCAGAATGTGAACCAATGAAGGTGGATGGGCAATTAGGCATGGGAAAGGAGCAATGGATACTGAGAAACTCTCAAATGTGATATGAATGAGTTAGGACAGAAGTGATATCAAAATAAACAATGAGATCTCAAGTGTATAAATCGAGTTGAGAGAAAATGTATAGCATGGTGAGGTTAAAGTGATAAGAGTGTGATTTTATGCTCAATGTGCTTATGTGAGATTAGAAGCTCAAAATGATTTGTATGTTTGACACAATGGGGATAATGGGAAATGAATGAAAATACATGGTGATAAGATCTCAACCCGATCGATTGGAATGGCTCGCTAGTCCTAAAAAAAAGTTCACCAATCGATCAGCATACCTTCTATTGAGGCCCCCTTTACAGGAAATTTATTGGCATAAGCTTGTTTGGTTTAAACATATTCGGCCTAGGTGTTCCTTTATCCTATGGCTCGCTTTCTTTCGGAAGTTACACACCTGAGACAAAATGCTCTACCTACAAACCCCTAACTACTGTTCTTTGTGTTTTTCCGATAATGAAACAATTGATCACTTATTTTTTGAATGCCAATTCTAAATCCGTTTGGGATCATTGTCATTACCATTTCCACCTACACCATACTATTCCGCATAACCTCAATTCCATTTTGACTTGGTTTAATATTTTGACCACTACCAGCCCCACAACTATGCCCGCTTTCCCCATTCTTCTTTCAACAACCGTTTACAACATTTGGACGGAACGGAACAATAGAACCTTTACGCTGCGTTTGGTTGCTGTTTCTGATAGCTGGAGACGGAACGAAACAAAAGCTGGAGACAGTGAGGTGTTTGGTTATGATGGACAGAATAGAGAAAACTGTCTCCGTCTCGAAGACAGAATGTGTTTGGTTGCAGGGGACAGAACAAAAAAAAATAGTGCAAATGACAAATATGCCCTAGTCTTTAATATGATTAGAAATATGTAATTCATTGATACTTTTATTATGAATGGATTGTAATAATAAAATTTAATAATAATAAATACAAATTATATAATGGTAATAATAATAATAATAATAATAATTTGAATAATAATAAATACAAATTATATAATAATAATAATAATAATAAATTTGAATAAATTGTAATAATAAATTTGAATAATAATAAAAGAGGGGAAATGTTAAAAGAGGGGAAATGAGATATTTTTCTAATTGAAGATCCTCTAGTCCTTTGGGCAAAGCTCCTTGATTGGATCAATTATGAACGCCTCGTTTCTAGCGACAGGGCGCCTTGTACTTAGAAGTGTGCAGATTACGTAGAAACCTGATTGATCATTGGTTCCAGATTTACCTCCTCTAGGGCTCTTGGAGTGGGGTCTTAGGGCTTAGGATTAGTCCGGCTAAGCTGAGATACCTAATGTAAAGAAAAAATTCACAATGAGGGGCAGACATGATAGTGGCAATATAAATGACAGTTAGGTGATCAAGTTGTAAAAGTCCTAAAAAAAATTATAATTTTCTAATTTTTGTAGTAGTCATCAAACTAGATCAAATCTCAATAGAATTAAACACTAGTTTCTTAATTTCAAATAATAAAATAAAGTTGAGGTTTTTTTGATTAATTAACTAAAATTAACAAGTAATCAAAACACATCAATCTACTTACTTACTTAAACCTCAATTCTTACCCCTCTATTTCCCTCCTAAAACAATTCAGCTTCATAAAAATGTCAGCTTCACACAACTTTTAGAACATTGATTCACGCAAAGCATTTAATGCTTGTGAGAATAATAGTAATGCTACTTTCAGAATGCTCACAACTTTTAAAACTTTGATTTGCGCAAAGCATTTAATTCTTGTGAGAATAATAGAAATGCTACTTCCAGAATGTCAACTTCTCACAACTTTTAAAACTTCAATTTACGCAGAGCATTTAATGCTTGTGAGAATAATAGTTGACGCTGATATTCTCAAATCTCAATGCTTCTGAAATTTAAATGGCTCATTCTTCTTTACGCAGAGCATTCCTTTTCTGAAATTTAAATGGCTCATTCTTCTTGGAAATCAAATACCTTACGTTGTACTTTGCATCGTCTTCTCGGTTTTCTCCTTCTTAGGAGCAGCTGAGTCCACAACCGTCCAGTATTTGCTTCTCCTTCTCGCTTTTCCCCTTCTTAGGAGTAGCTGAATCCACGACCGTCCAGCCTCAAGCTCATGACTCCTTCAATCTCTGTTTAATTGAGGTACGTACCTTTCAATTTCCTTTTCTTCGGATCTGTCTAAAGGTATATGATTTTTTTCTATTATTTGTCTGAATAGAAAGTCAGCTGTTCGTATACAGTGCTTATAACGACGAGCTGTTCCTCCACCAAATACACTCACGATCAGAAACAAGTAAGAAACAAGTAAGAATTTTATTTTTTGAGAAAATAAGAAACAAGTAACATTTCTTTAGTCTCTTATTCTATCTCTTTATCTGATATGTCTTTAGTTCCCATTTAACATTTAGTTTTTGTTTTCATAATCATTTTGGTGGCACTAAACACTGTACCACATGGGACAGTGACTTTGCTATTTAGTTGGATTCTTGTGCAGAGTCACTAATTTAACAAGCAGA
>JAOSBP010000006.1:9861970-9873091 GCA_027563825.1 Erythroxylum mucronatum
TGTAGCGCTTGTTCCTCATTTTTTGCAAATTGTGTGTATTTCTTGTAGCGCTTGTTCCTCATTTTTTCCCCTCATCTCTAACTTCTTACTCATCACTAGAACCACCTTCAAGATTTTTTCTTCCAGACTTGCTCTCAAAGCGATCATCCTTAATTTTCACTATGTTATCGTCCTTAACAACCTTCTAATTTAGTTTGACTTAACCATGGTTGCCCAACTTGTTCCTTCTCCATAGTTTAATGGTCCATAACAATTTTACTATACCCTATTTACCCAGATTTCTTGCCCTTTATATATCTACAGTATTGAATCACATGTTTGTATGAATTTAACCTCTATTCATTGTGTTATAATATTTGTTTATAATGTGTGCTTGCTAGCACGCATAGTGTGGTATAAACAAGTTTTCAGGTTTCTTTTGTTTGATTGTTATATAGGTAACTAAGAGTGACTTCAATTTGTACCTTCAACCTTATAAGCTTTATTAATTTAATTATTGATCCAACTATACTTGGCTATTTCCAACCATTATTTACGCAAGAATTTCAAGTCATTTTAAGAAGTGAAATTGCAAACATCCATCATCGCAATTTTTAGGCCGTAGCCCTTATAAAAGTTCATCCTTATACCCACCATTAAGGTTTGGATATTATATCTCTTTCCAAGAATCACTAAAATAATCATTTTTTAGTGTTAAATATAGAATAATCACAACATCATCATTTTTTGCTTCTTGTGAAATTTTTTTTAGCCCCATCATAAAGACCTGACATTTAGTTCCTAGCATTCCTGATTTTAGATTATGAAAATATGGGAAGACTATGAATTGCAGAAATTGGAGTTCAATTGACCTTTAGCAACATAAATAAACCTTGATTGACCCGCCATTTTGAGATAAAAGAAAATACCATCTTGTATACTGAACATCATGTATTTGTAAGGTGGTTTGTGATGAACAAAAAGTTGGAGATGAGAAGGAAGAAGAATGATGGGATAGTAGGAGGAAATATTATAAATAAATCTAAATATTTTTTATTCACTTTATCAAGTAGCAATGAGACACGACGCTTAAGTGTAAAGAATAATAAACCTTATCACGTTAGCATTAACGTAATATTTAACTGATAGACAATTAATCATTTTAAAATTTTCATCTATTTAAGATTTGTTTTGTACGTTTTGAAAATGTTACGATTTAAATTAAACACTTTAAAATATTAAAGTTCAAGTTGTATTTTGATGAAAATGTTGAGATTTAAAATTAACTTTTTACTAGTTATAATTTATTGATGTTCTAACTTATGATTAAGATTAGGTTGATGTTAAAGTGATTTACACTTCTAATTTGTTGGTTAATACAACTTATTTGTTACAAAAAGTTTGATATTAAATATTGCTTTATTACAAAATGAATATAAATATCTTCCAAAAGATAATCTACTACTAGCATTTTGCCTTAAACTTTGAAGGCAACATTAAGCGCATAGGGCGAATTAAAGACACCACCTACGGATACAAATACAATTAATGAGGAGCTCCAACCGCCAATCCATATTAGCAATTGCACTTGAATACATCACACAATAAATTAGAGAAACAATTTTAGGTTAGGAGCAGTGGAGCAGCATACTTTGACCTGATAACATCAATGCACGTTTATATTTATAATCATTCCACGTCTACTGTAGCCACATTGTTGTATGTACCAGACCATCTCTGAATAAGAAAGTACATTAACCTAACCCTCTTTAATTTTATTCCGGGAATAATGACTAGACCTCCCCTATTGCTATTCTTCCCTCGGAACAAGCAAATGGATGACCAGTCGCAAAAACCCCTCAATAGAGAGCCCAATTCTTCTTGTTGGTTCCGGGCCTTCTTGACTTTCGATGTCTTCCACATGACATAATGTCAAACTCCATCTTATCGTATTTTTTTAATCTTCATTGTATATACCTCATATCCGTTTCGCAAGTTATTGACCTTTTCCAATTGCTTAAATCCTTAAAATAGGAGTTGTTGTTCTTTCCTCGTGTAAACAATGGGTTGTTTTCTTTTGTTGATTAAAAAAAAATGAATTCAAGCAATGTCTCGAACAGGGAATTCATTTTTTTGTTCATATGACCAACTATATATCACGTTTCCTTTAATTTCAGTACCGATATGTAAAACATACATTTCGTAACATATATACATTTGGCAAACATTTTACGCAAGGTAATAACTTGTAACCAAATCTCAAATCTTAATTTGAATTTACGCCAGCACCAGACCCGTCCTCCAGTGTGACTCTCTCAATCGTCGATATAAATAATAGCATCACTGATATGGGAAACATCGAATACTACAGACAACGTCCCTGTGGAGGAGAACGCGATCCCTCCACGCCACTCTTGAGCTTGACAAAAGAAAATAATTTAAACAGTAAAAATGAAATCAAAGAATAGGGACACACGTCAGCAAGACAGCGACAGCTGAATGAGGGGAGGGGACTGGAATTCAAAAAATTGGAGCGTATTGATTTGACCCACCAATTTCAAATTAAAAGGAAAAATAGAAAAACATACATCACGATTTTCAAAATGATTGTTTGTGGCCCCATTCCCAAAAGCTGAAAAGTTTAGGCTATTATTTAAGGCTTCCGAATACAAATCTGCTTTACACTTTCACTTTTCAGTTGCATGACCCACATAGTCACATGCCCACGCCACACCCTCTTCTTCCTTATTGATCTCAAGGTTGCCAAGGACGATTTGATTTGACAAATCATTCCCTAATTGCTCGCCGGGAGTTTTGCTTTCGGGTGTAGTTGTAATAATTGCGGTCTTTACTTGTAATAATGTTGCTGATGTGGGTTGATTAGTAAAGCATAAAATAACCAAATCTACAAAACAAAATTCAACATTTAATTAATAAATAATAATATCTCACATAGAAACACTCGACTCATTCATTTACTTTTGTCTCATTGAATGCTTAACCAAAACATGAAAGTGAAATATCAACTCAATTGCTTTTGTCATGGTCCCTTCATTCCATACAATACCACTATCCAATTCCTTCCATACTTCCAGTTTTCCACTCCTCTTCATTATAAGATTGTGTAAAAAACAAGATATGGAAGAAGCTACCTCTCTATCATCTGCAAACTTTTAGTCAGTAGTCGTTGGTCATGTTTGCAAAGCTGCTGACATTCCCCAGATCTTTTCAGACCCATCTTCATTTCTTTATTATGTTTCTCTGTATCCTTAAATCATGAACTCCACCTTTCTTTTCACATTTATAACTTCCCCACTCTAAGGGTACTTTATCTGCTTCTTTGTTTTCTATCTCACAATGTCTGGTTACGCCTACCTGGATTCATTGATATTGGTGAGATTTGTTTTTTCTCAACTAGTTAAGATAACTTTTTGGCGTTTTTTCTTCGATGGGTCATGTTTCCATGGAATTTTTCTTCTGGGTAGTCACCTTGGTGAACCTTGCTCGTCCGTTATATTCTGTAGTATTTGCGGTTTCTATTTTTTAGTATTGTTTCACAATGGATTGTACTGTTTCATTGTTCAGGCAATGTGTTTATGGTAATTTCATAGTTTTGTTTTGCCTAAAAAGCTCTGTTCTTAGGGCTACAGTTGCTGCATCTCCTCTATTGGTGTCTCTTAGCTTTACCCCTAACCTCTATCTCTTGTTGTTAGTTTGGCCCTTAAAAGGTTTCTCTTTTGTTATTGTTGTTGTTGGTGATGGTGCTGCTGTTGCTGTTGCTGTCGCTGTTGCTGTCGCTGTTACTGTTGTTGTTGGGGTTGGAAGTTTATTGGGTGAATTAGAAGCAAAGTTGATAAGATGAAAAAAATTATCTTTTTGTTTAATGTCCTGAGGTTGTTAAGAAAGCATTTGCACTTCGTATATTAAATAGAGAGCTGTACATGCCATAGTATTAGCACGTCCCATAAATTCCTCTGGGTATTGAAGTTTATGCTTTCATTGGATTTTCTAATACGTCGTTGTATTTGTTATTTGATATCGATGGTATCTAAATTATGTGCAGATAAATCCTTCCTGATGAGATAGCCTATTCATCAACCTCTGGGCTTTGCGATGGAAAAGAGAAAATGGTTGTGGAAGAGGAGGTCCTCAGAGAGGAGCCCGGGTGAAACAGAAAGTTCAGGGTCATTATCTTCACATTCTGAGAGATTTTCTGATGATCAGGTAGGTTGCTAATCATGTAAGAGCTAATGTTTTCTTTAAGATATTATAGTGTTCTCACATATTATTCTTTACCTCAGTTATGGTAGGGATGCACTGCTTCATGTTTTCTCCATAGCAAAATTGTACCTTCCAATGTTAATTATTTAACTCTTTTTATAACCACCACTTACGAAAACTACTACACAGGACAGCTGGCTAATTTTATTTTTTTGGATATTTTAGTTTGTCCTTCTTCTGTAATACCTGTCAGTTTTTCTGTTGATGATTTGTGTTCCGGTCAATTTCTTGGCCCTCTCACCGCAATTCTACGGCATATGGTGAGATTGAAGTTCAATATATGTCTAAGGATTTGAAGTTGTGTACTTCCAAGTGCAAGTTTTGAGAGGTTTGCAGAAAGGCTGGAATAACTGATGAGCCTTTCATTGCAAAAGTATAGGAATCACTATTTGTTTTGCTTTGTGACAATTGCATAAGCAGATGCATTTGTTCCTAGGACTTGCTGGAAGTTAACATAAGAGTTCTTGTTTTCATTATGACCCAAGTCTGAATACATGCGAGGATTAAGCTAGATGGTAAATGTGGATTTGTGCATAAAAATTGTATCCTATGCTTTTGCTTAAGCACCTATATGGTTATAAACCCTTTTATGTATTTTGGTCTAAGGAATAATCTCTTCATGACAGCAGAGGAAAACACTTGGGAAAGGTTATGAATATTCTAGAGTTTCATAAAGCACAAAATGACGATGATGTCATCTACAGGTGTCAAACCATTGTAACCAAAATAAGCACAATTAAGAGAAGCAGTAACATATCTTCTAATGTTTTGGATGGTAGATGCAAATGCTCTGGCATAAGTGGCAATCTATGCAACTAGGAAGACTACTTTTTAGATTTGTCAATTGCAAACTTGGCTGATGTATCCATTTTTGGAACGTGGACAATATAGATTAATCAGTAGTTTCAGTGTTCACCTGACTAGTTGGATGCATGCAATTGGCAGATTTATGTTGTCACCATGTTCTTGGCATCAATTCAAAAGATCCCTGTTTGTTGCATTTTTGCTTTCGGCACCTAAGGTTGATTTAGCAAGCTCTTAAATTAGATGCATTCTTTAATATTGATCATAGACTTTTGCTCCAATTCTTATGCTGATGTCATTCATGTTCTCATCATTGCAGCAGGATGCCTTGAAGACATCTCAAACTGATGATGCTCAATCACCAGAAGTGACATCCAAAACTGTAACTAGCGATGACGATGCTATGGACAGCATTAAAATTTTGACTGAGAAGTTATCAGCTGCTCTTAAGAATGTCAGTGCCAAAGATGATCTGGTAAAACAACATACAAAAGTGGCGGAGGAAGCTGTTGCAGGTATTTAAAGATAGGTGCATGTTATCAGGGTCACTTAATGGGAAAAAAGTTTCAAATCTTTCGGAAAATATTATTAGTTTCACAACCATGTACTTTGAGAAATTGTAACTGTTGAAGTCTTCACAACCATGCTTATGGGTTCTATCCAAAACTGATGATATTTCTCACCACACGTGACAGTTTATATTTTACTATATAATTTTGTTGTTCTCTTTATATAAATTTTAGGATGGGAAAAGGCTGAAAATGAAGTAGTGGCTCTTAAAAACCAACTTGAATCTGCAATTCATCAGAAATCTGCTCTGGAAAATCGGGTGAGCCATCTGGATGGAGCCCTCAAGGAATGTGTTAGGCAATTGAGGCAAGCGAGAGATGAGCAGGAAGAAAAGATCCATGAATCTATGGTGAATATAAAATATGAGGTAGGAATTTACAAAATCTGAATTTGAGAACCAGTTATTTTGGCCTCAAGATCAAAACAAGAAATTAACTCTGAATGTCCTGCTCAGATTGATCCTGTTCTCCAGCAGAAGCTTGAATATTTGGAAGAAGAGAACAAATCCTTGAAAGCGGAGCTCCTGTCACGATTTGAAGAGTTAGAAGTTAGGACTATTGAAAGAGACTTGAGTACCCAAACAGCTGAAACAGCCAGCAAGCAACACTTGGAGAGTATAAAGAAGGTGGCCAAGCTTGAGGCAGAATGTCGGAGGCTTAAATCTATAGTTTGTAAATCTTCCTCAATTAATGATCACAAAAATTCTGCTGCCTCCTCAATATATGTTGAGTCTCTGACTGACAGTCAATCAGACAGTGGAGAGAGGCTTAATGCGCTAGAGCTGGACGCCCACAAAATAAGTTGCTCAGAGCCATACAAGTCTGAGCCAAGTTGCTCAAATTCGTGGGCATCTGCATTGATTGTTGAGCTCGATCAATTTAGGAATGATAAAACTGTCAACAAAAACATCCCAGTGTCATCCACTGAGATTGATCTCATGGATGATTTCCTTGAAATGGAGCAACTTGCAGCATTGCCTGATACTGAAAATATGGACCATCCATCTGAACCTGTCGAAGCCAAACAGCCAATTGATGCAGAAAGGTCATTGAGAGAGGAGCTAGAAGTTATGATTCATAGGACAGCTGAACTGGAAGAGAGGCTGCAGAAAACAGAAGATGAAAAGGTTGAGTTGGAAGAGAATTTAGAGAACATGAAAGCAGTGCAAGCTGAACTAGAAGAAAACCTACAGATGATTACAAGAGAAAAGGTTGAATTAGAAGAGAAGTTAGAGAACATTCAAGTGGAAAAGGCTGAATTAGAAATGGATTTAACAAAAAGTCTGAACAAAAATGAAATTCAGCTGAGGGAGGCGCAACTGAGGTTGGAAGAGCTGCAAGGAGAGCTATCCTTGTCAAAGGAATCAAGTCAGAAACTTGAATCCCAATTAGTTAGCTTGGAAGCAGAGGCTAGGACCATGTCTGCAAAAGTTCTCTCGTTAGAAGCAGAGATTGAAAGGGAGAAGTTTCTGTCAGCAGGAACTGCAGCAAAGTGTCAACAACTAGAGGAAGAGCTTTCAAAAAAGAAACACGAAGAGGAGATGGAAAAAACTGCAAATGCAAACATTGAACCAAAGATTAAGCAGGTTGCTATTCTTTCCTTGAATAATTGGTTACTTTTCCTACTATCCACCCTCTCTGTTGTGCATTTGTGAAACTGTATGTTGAGCACAGGCTTTTTAACTCCCCTGGTTACTAAATGTATGTACCCATGGCAGGAGGACCTGGCTGTTGCTGCTGGAAAACTTGCAGAGTGCCAGAAAACAATAGCATCTCTTGGTCAACAACTGAAGTCACTTGCAACCCTGGAGGACTTCTTCAGTGATGCTTCAAGCCTACCAGAGTTTAGCACAGCAGGATCACGGATGCATAGAGTTAGCGGAGAACCATGGAGGTTACACTCTAATGAGACGTTTTCACCTAAAGGAGAATCTGGTTCTTCAATGACTGCCAGCGAGATTGGTCCTTTACTGGATAAAAAGGAAGGAAAATCAACTCCATCATCTTTGTCAGCTTCATTGGTCGTATCCACAAATAATGTTAATGCTGAGAAGAACCAAAATGGGTTTGCCAAATTTTTCTCTCGAAGTAAAAACGGCATACAGCTAGAAATTTAGCAATGATGAAACACTACAATCTGGCAGACTTTAATGTTTAAACCTTTCTTCAATTTATGCATTGCAATGGATATAATTCTGCGTCTTCAAGATCAGCTACTTTATCAGTCGTATTATAGCAATATCATTATGATATAACGATCTTTCTCTACCCAACAGATGGGCACTGGCTAGCTTGTTGGATTTCATATGCAGGGCATTACGGCGGGAGAGAAATTCCACGGCTTTATAATGTTTAGTCAACTTCTGACCGAAGTAGTAGACAACTAGATATCGTTTATTTTTCTAACATATTAAGTAGTTGGATAAGGGCGGCAGCAAAACCATGGGTAAACGTATGCCCAATAAGAATTGGAAACATCAAATTAGACTACTCCTTCAAGATAGCATTATTAAGTATATAATACTAAGGACGCAGGGATGGACGAATAAGGAAATCCATCCCATCGTCCAAATAATCCAACGGTCGTTTTTTTATTAACCGATATTTCTTCTCTCATCTCTCATATTATATATAGTTACATGCATAACTTCGATACTTATATATATATATATACAAGTCACGATTGTGACTTATCAGATAAACAAAGCATGATCATAAGAGTTGGATGTAAAATCAAGACTGTTGATGGTGGAACTAAATTTAGCGAACCATGCTTGAGGAGCTGATACAGATCAATGAGCTGAAAAGGGAGAGACTTATGGCATGACTGGAATGGGCTTGCAGAATACAAGTCACAGGGTTCACATATCAGTTAGCAGTGGTCCGAGGTTGATGAATGCAGACATCAGACGTTGTGATGCTCTCCTGAGGGAATAATTAGCCGTAGGAACAGACTGGGGCGGATCTACAATGGGGGCAGTGGGGGGGAACAGCCGAACAGATGGCACAAACTCATAGGACAACTTTTAATTCTTTTACAGCTTGTCCATATATAGAAAACAATTGTGTAACAACCTTGGCAGTGAATGAACAATCTTTACTTCTGCCAATTTGTTTTTCCTTTGTTATCTCATCTCACAGACAACTCTTACCATTTTGGTATCAGAGCCTGTGGGTCCTTGGCCGAATAGCGGATGGTACGCGATTCCATAAGCTGGAAGAGAGCACCAAGGCAACACAGACACGATTAGATCAATGGGAAGCACGCTGGGAGCAATTCAACTCTCACTAAGAAAGACCCAAGCGCAACATGATAAACTCCAACAGCCGTTCAACGACTTTCGCCGGCAGACACAACAATCAACGGAGACCATTATGAATGAGCTTAAAAAACTTTCCCTACAGCGTGGGACCGGACCCAGCTACACCAACCAGTACCCATCATACAATGACATTTTCTCAGCTGTTTCAGAGCACCTCACACCTACCCCATCAATTGTTTTCGCGCCTGAAGTCTTTGGATCTTCAACCAAGGGAGTTTCTGACGATGCCCAACCATCGTGGACCACTGGGCCAGCTCACATGCTACTGGGGGACCCGATATTCATGAGACCCCATCCAAGTTTCAAAACCACGGGTGCTCCTAGAAATTTGACGATGCCAACACCAGTAATTCCCTTAAACTCAACTATACCAGCTGTAAGCTCCCTGATTGCTTTCTCTTCCTCGGTGATGCGTCCTAGTTTCATTGTGCCACAATATGGGTCTGGAAGATTGAGCAATATTGGATCTGGAGTTAATGGGTCTAATGCTAGTTATGGACACCACTTACCCAAACCACCTTAGATAAATTTTCCCAAATTCACAGGAGAGGGGGACGACGTATTTGATTGGGTATTTCATGCCAAACAATATTTTGAAGTGACTAGAATAAAGGAGTCAGTGAAGGTGAAGGTTGCTGCTGTTCTTATGAATGGTACGACCATTAAATGGCAGCAGAACTATATGCGCGAACGACAGGGAATGTCGTTTGTGCCATGGGAGGTGTATGTGCAAGATGTGACTACTCGTTTTGGCTGCCAAGCAAATAAGTACCCGATCAAAACATTTATACAACTGACCCAAGAAGGTGATTTTTATGAGTACCTTAACCAATTTGACAATATGAGGACTCGGGTGCCCCTACCAAACAATGTCGCTTTGCAGTTTTTTATGGGTGGACTAAAACCAGGCTTACAACATGCTGTGGAAAAAGCCAACCCACAGACCTTACTTGAAGCTATTGCTCAAGCTGAATTGGAGTATTACATCGCACCAACCCTGCCCAGACCCTCACGATCCTTATCATCCAAATCAAGCTCAATACCCACCTCCAAACCATATAAGCAGACCATACCCACGAGTTCTTTCACCAATACCCACAAAACAAACTCAGATTTCCCACCAAACCCACATAAGAACCATAGACCCTTTCAACGGCTATCCCAAATAGACTTAAACTAGCGAGAAGAGTTGCGTGCCAAAGGACTCTGTTTTTGGTGCAAGGAGACCTATTGTCCCACTCACAAGTGCAAGAAATGTCAACTGTTTATCATTGACGCAGGTGGAGATGATGGAGAGGATTATGTGTTAGAAGGCGAAGAAGTACTAGAGGATCCTGAAGCATTGATCTCACTCCACGCACTTAATGGGGCAGACCATTATCAAACCATGAAGGTTTGGGGTCGCGCTCATACCAAGGAGCTGTACATACTGATCGACATACGGAGTACTCATAACTTTCTAAGCGAAAGAGCAACAAGAAAATTGAGTATGGAATTACAACCAGTGGCTGCCATATCTGTTAAGGTAGCAGATGGAAAGGGACTAAGTTGTAGCTATGTGTGCCCAAGTTTTACTTAGAAAATGCAAGGAGAATGTTTCCAAGCCAGTATGTTTATTATTTAGCTCGCCTGTTATGATGTAGTGTTGGGGATTCAGTGGTTAGCTACCTTAGGGGACATTATGTGGCATTTTCAGACATTGAAGATGACTTTTGTCTTGGGGGCAAGGGAGGTCATGTTATTATGCAGTGGGAGTCCTACACTGCAGATGTTGGGCACTGATGAACTAGGCAAGCTATTGAACCAGCCTAAAGAAGTGGTGGATGTGCAACTATGTGCTCTTACCATTGGGTGCACTGATGAGTTCCCAAGTGTTACGGGGTCCGAGGAATCCAAGGGTGAGGAGGCACACTGTGCCAATAACCAGTGGGGAAAAGAATTTATCGAGAAATTACAAGCCATATTGACGCAATTGCAAGATGTGTTTAATACTCCAGAAGGTCTACCTCCCCCTCGACCACAAGATCACAGGATTCAACTACATGAGGGAGTTGTTCCACCTAATCTAAGGCCTTACCGGTATCCCAACTTACAAAAAGATGTTATTGAAGGTATGGTGCAAGAAATGCTCAATACAGGTATTATCCAACCTAGCACTAGTCCTT
>JAOSBP010000006.1:9883311-9898349 GCA_027563825.1 Erythroxylum mucronatum
GATGATATGGACAAGATGTTAGCATGGAATTAAGGTGGGTGTCATATTTATATTTTGATTTATAAGCTATATGTGAAATTTTGAAAATTAAAGAAAGCAAAATTGGATTTTTTTTATAAATTATTGTTTATGAAAATGTTTGAAAAAGGATGTAAATGTTTGAAATTATTATTTCGAAGGATTAAATGCCTTATGTTAGAAATGAGTTTTAAAAAATGCAAGATTTAAGAAATTCATGGTTTTCGAATTATTTGAATAATTTGAAAAGTGTGCTTTATGAATTAGAATCAGTTTGATTTATGATTTAACGAATTAGTGCATATGTTGTGATGAATTTGATGAATATGTGATTTTAATTGATGATGTGAATTGTATTAGATTTTGTTATATGAATTCATGTGGATATGTGCATGTGTCATTTATGACACGATATAATGAGATGATTTGAAAATTTTGAAAATCAAGATTTTTGAAAAGTGCCTTCGGGCAATCCACATTTTTTTCGATTTCGACTTATGTGTTATGTGGGTTTGGTCAGGTCCCATAAGTGGGACAAGTGCGCACTTGTCTAATTTTAAACCCTTTTCCTGGCTTCCCGCTAGTGGCACTGGAGTTTCGATTTCGGACTCCCTTCACGGCTACACCGGACCGCTATGCGGGAAGGTATAGTATGTTCTGTTCACGACTGCACAGGACCGTTATGCGGGGCTGTACAGTACGTTCCGTTTGGACCGAAACCAAACCATTCTAATATGTTATGTGATTTTTGATTTTGTTTATGTTCGTGATACATTTATATATGATGCATTCATATTTTCGAAAATTGTGCATGATTTGTGAGAACAATTGTGAATTTTCGAGAAATGAGTTTTGAAATATAAGAATTTTAGAAATTGATTAAGAATATTTTTGAATGATTTGAAAAGCTTGAGAACTAAGTTTTGAAAAAAGAAATGTTTATAAATGACAAATATTTTAAGAAATGCTTTTTGCTTATTTTTCAAGTATAAATATGTTATCCACGGAGCGAAAGCTCACCCCCCCTTTCATCCCCATCTCCAGGTATCAAGTAGGAGAGCGGATAAAAGAAAGTCAAGACGTTCGTTCGTTACGTTTGTTTATTCTATGTTTTTTTGAAGTTAGATTTTGTAAAGATAAGATTTTTGGCTTATGTTGTGTATATAGTATTTTGGGATGAATGTTATTGGATTTGTATATGGCTTGGAAAGCCATTAATGTTCTTAAGTTATAAATTCATGATGTATATAAATGCTGAAGTTGAGTATTGAAGATTGAGTTTGTATATGTTTATAAATATGAATTGTGAATGTATATGAATATGATTGAATTGTGGATTTGAGTATGGAATTATGGATTTGAGACTTTGGAAGTGTTAGATATAGGATTGCGTTTGGTGGTGTTTGGATTCCGGACGGGAGGTCCGATAACTTTGAAGTTTGGTTGGATGTGATTATAGAAGTGCGTTTTATCATTTGCAGATTTTTGAGCTATCTAAAATACAGCAGTTATACTACCCGATTTTCGATAAAATCGGTGTCATGGCAAAGATAAGAATAAGAATAAGATTAAGAATAAGAGGTTAGTTTTGTTAAAGATAAGTTTTTCGTTAAAAGATGAAAATTTTGGGATATGTATGATTTGATTAAGAAGAAATAAGATGATTTGAGATTTGCATGAGGATGAATTTCCGAATAGGGAAATTATACCGTTTTGATTTTATAAGGTTGACAAAGAGAAAAGGAATGAATAATAAGAATGATGAAAAAAAATTATATCGGGAATTTCGGCTTAGTCTTAGGGTTTCCAGCGCAACTCGCATAGTTTTTCGATCAATCTTCGTTACCGGATGTCGGACATTCGTTTGTCGATTCGATTCGATTTGTTTTCCGATTCGCGATCCTTCGCATCCCTTGTGTCCAAACCTTTAGTTGTCTTTAACTCCTTGAATTCGGTTGGGGTCCGATCATCAAGATCGGGTTCCAACATATGCAATTGAAATTGGTGGACATCATCTAATACAGAGTAACGATTTTTTAAGATATTCCATACCACTTGAGCTATGTCAAACTGAAATGAAATACAGAGTAACTATGTTATGATTTGATGGTTCATTCCATCCCATGTCACTAATCCTTCAGTAAATACGTCAATTTCTTCATCTTTCTTTTAAGTGGGTTTAAGTATTTCTCCAGTAACAATACGCCAAGGAGTCTCCCCTTAAGAAAACTAACAAATTTCCTTAGCCTAAAGATCATAGTTGGAGCCATCAAAGATGATATTGCATGAGGAAGTTTAAAGGTATCCATAGTGAAGAAAGATAATAAAATAGGAGAAAACTTACTTACAGAGATGGAATTTTATTATTCTGACCTCATAATTGGATTCAGAGCGTCAAAAAACTTTAGGAACCGGTTTGGTTTGTAGAGAACTCGAATTAAAAAGTACTAAACTGAATAGTTAAAGCATCGGTAAACTTACTTCTAAACTGAACTGAACAAAAGAGGAGAAGACACGTGGACAACTATGAGACCGACACGTGTAAAGTTGACATGGCACAACTATGATGACATGTAGTGATGTGGTAGGACACGTGGCAATGATGTGGCAACACAATTATGATTTGACTGTTAATGCAACAATGGCGTGTCTGCTTACGTGGTTTCTCCTTGTGTCTAAATGGTGTTGTTTTGCCTTAGAGCAAAACGACATTGTTTCGAATTGTCTTCTTCCTCGAGCAACACCTGCAACTAGGGTTTCGAAGGCAGTGGCTATCTCTGGCAAGTGAAGGAGCGAAAAGCAACGTTTGGTGGTGAATTTTACACTGTTATGATTTGCTCAAGAAGAGGAACAATTTGATATATGGGAAATTATTTTTGGAGCAAATTTAAGAACCCAAAACGTGAAAGAAAAAAATGCTTAAGATAAAGAATGAAGATGGTTCCAAAATTTTGACTTCTTTTGTTACAAAGGAGACTCTAATATCATGTAGAAATAGAGAACGAATAAGAAATATAGAAATGGTCTCTATATTTTCATGTTAGTAAGGTGATGTATATCCTCTTATTTATACTCTCTAGGTAACATTAATATGCATGACGAGAAAATAAAGGTTTAATTATAGGGATAGTCTCAAAAAAAAATAAAATTATAGGGATAGTTGACTAAATAAAGATATGATAAGATACTGGTTGATTTTGGTCAACTATATGATAAGATACTTCAATAATATATAAGCAGTTGATTATGTAAGTCATCCTCAAGCTTATTTTACCTACCCAATAACTGTTTAAACTAAATCCGCCTATTAAGGTACCCTTCAAATTTAAAATCGGATTTTCTCTCATATGTGTTTCAGAGAAATAATTTAGATGTGATTATATGTCTATTATAATTCCAAATTGACCTATGAGAAAGAGATCCCACTTTCCAGTGTTGTGCAAAATTAAACGAAAGGCACTTAAATCCTGATCGATCACTGTCATAGACCCCTAATGTCTAATGACAATTGGTCAAAAGATAAATGAACGGACAAGATTTCATTTGCTCTACATTAATTGCAAACCATAAGTTCCCACACTAGACAAAAACAGACAAATTGTATAAGCTCAAAGGCGATAGAGGAACATATCTAGACGATCTGAGCTGGCAGATATTGAAATACCCCTCCCCTGCATGTCAGTGTTAGAACCAGAATCAGAAAATACTCTCGCCAGCATGTGGATGTTGGGCATGCCACGAGACACGCAAGCGTGTCCACGCATCTCCACGTGGCAACCAGCGGCAGGCCACTAGAGATCGCGCGCAACACCAACCTCTTATCAACAAATGAGTCTCCCCAAGCAATAATCCCCCTCCTCCTTCTCTCTCTCTCTCTCTCTCCCTCCCTACAATTCAATTCGCCATGAACACCGTCGCTACTGCTGCGGCTCTCTCTCTACCCAGTTCTCTGTGTAAAGCATCCAAACTTAATGTCAGAAAGGTATATAATTCTTGCATTTTCTGATCGCACAGTCTTACTTGTTATATGCTTAGGAGAGTCTAGTTGCTGAGAGTTAGTTGGGTGCTTGATTCTACCGAAGCCTGGAAAATTAAACCTTTTTTATGTTTTTCGGTGTTGATATATTATCTGTTATCCCTGAACGTGGTGGATATTAGGCTTATGATACTTATGATGGGTCAAATCCTAATGCGCGCCTTCTAGCTTTAGAGCACGAATTGGTTTGTTTCTGCAACTAGTAGTGAGCAACGTGAAGAAGTCTCTGCTCCTTTCATTGGCAAGGGTGATTTGTTAGCTTATTCCTGATTAAGATCATAGTCGAAACTTTCATGCACATACATGTATTCATGTATATCCTCGTACAGTTGACTTCTCGACATCTAAGTTATGGCAATTATCCACTAGAAAGTTGCATCAGTGAAAATTGTACTTTTAAGCTCATGTTAGCCGATGTTGTTTTGGAGACTAAGGTTGCAAGGGGAGGTGTTAAGGTCTTTGCTGTATTCAGCGAGGAAGGTGGTATGCTGGAGAAAAAGAACACATGGAGCACAATCTTTGATGTAGAAGATCCTAGGTCTAAAATGCCGCAGTGTAAAGGGAAATTCTTGGATGTAAATCAAGCCCTTGAAGTGGCTAGATATGACATTCAATATTGTGATTGGCGAGCCCGACAAGATCTGCTTACCATCATGCTCCTTCACAATAAGGTTCATTCCTATTACTTGATTATTGTCTTGAGTTCATCCATTCAGTTTATGATGAAATATGATTAGTGTGTGTTTCTTCATTTCATCTTTAATCCTCTTAGGCTACCCGCAAGTATGGTTTAGAAATGAAATGTTGAACAAAAGATATAAATCAAAATGTGAATTGCTGGTTAGAATCTGAATCTTTTCTGTGTATTATATTTTTTAGCTTTTTTCTTCACCCCAAATTATATGGTTGTAGGTTGTGGAAGTTTTGAACCCTTTAGCCCGTGAGTACAAATCTATTGGCACATTGAAGAAGGACCTGGCCGAGCTGCAAGAGGAATTAGCCCAGGCTCATAGACAGGTTTCAACATTTTTTTATTACATTAGGACATGCAACTTTGATTTCCTTGCCTGGGGTTAAACCCATTGAAGCACAGATGACCAGGAATTAATTGCATGAGTTTTCCAAACTAGGAGTGTCATTCATCTTGTGAAACAAGTGGTCATAGTTGTGTTGCTAACCAGAGAATTTTAGTCTTAATCAATAATGATAACATACTTTCTGTTGCTATTCAATCTCGTTAGAATTGTGGATTTGACACATGAAAACAACAGGTTCACATATCTGAAGCTCGGGTCGCCACTGCTTTAGATAAACTTGCTTACATGGAAGAATTAGTTAATGATAGGCTGTTGCAAGATAGAAATTCAACAGTTTGTGACCAAAGATCCCCTTCTCCCAGTATTTCTACTCAATCTTTGGATGTTATGAAAAGGCCAAAGAAAAGCTTAAACGTATCTGGTCCAGTTCAACTGCACAATCCCCGCCTGAAAAATTTCTGGTATCCTGTTGCTTTCTCCATCGATCTGAAGCGTGACACCATGGTGAGCTCTATGGATGCTTAATTTTATATCTATGCGTTGCATCATTTTTTCTCGTGATGCCAGTCCCATAAGTAGATTATCATAAAATGAGAACTCTTTCGTTACTGCATGCGGTGGCACTTTCACTTCTTTGTTCTTCTTTAGCGAAGGTATTCCAGTATCCTCATATGTTGGCATCTGTCATTGCTTTTTCAAAAAGAATAGGTGGAATTGTGATTTTAGATTTAGAGTTCCTCTTCTTAGTGCATTTGGCTATACTTTTTTTCAGATTCCAATTGAGTGCTTTGAGGAACCATGGGTTATATTTCGTGGCAAAGATGGGAAACCAGGATGTGTTCAGAACACCTGTGCGCATAGATCATGTCCACTTCACCTTGGTTCGGTGAACGAGGGACGTATTCAGTGTCCTTATCATGGTGAGTGACAATGGCCATATTGTTGTACGTCTCTTGTATTTGACAAGTAATAATTTAGCAATAGTGAGGAACTTATAATTTTCAAGTTTTGGTGGATAAATGTCAGGGTGGGAGTACACTACGGATGGAAAATGTGAGAAGATGCCCTCCACACGGTTACTTAATGTGAAGATAAAGTCATTGCCATGTTGTGAGCAAGAAGGGATGATCTGGATCTGGCCTGGTGATGATCCTCCTGCAGTGACTCTTCCTTCGTTACTGCCCCCCTCTGGTTTTCAAGTTCATGCAGAGGTGCAAATCTATTGACAGTTGACCCTTTTACTGTTTTCCGTTAAGGCTGGTTTTAGGACTATTGCAGCTTGATCAAGCTTGATATCTCAAACTTTTTATGTAGATTGTCATGGAACTTCCAGTGGAACATGGGCTGCTTCTGGATAACCTTTTAGATCTTGCTCATGCCCCGTTTACTCATACATCCACCTTTGCAAAGGGATGGAGTGTCCCCAGGTTTGTTTCTGCGATCTTTGATTTGACTGTGGGGGGCTTATGAATTTGCCGAAATTTCAGTACTTAAAGAGAAAATAATTATCGTTTCCCGGCAATGAATATACAGTTAAACCAAACAACTGATAATAGTTGTGTTTTTTTGGCAACGGATATACAGTTAAACCAAACAACTTATCATGAAGAAAATAACAGAGATAAGCCAATAATATATAGCTAAATGAGATCTCATTTATTTTAGCAGCAGTATTGCTTATGGATTCTCCATTTTCTTGCAAAAGATTTGGATCAATTGTCATATAAGAGTAGTACTTGTGCACCTATCGGATATATTACATAAAGTGACAAAAGGTACAAACTCACTCGGTGATTTGCCAGTCTCAAATTATTGTAGTTTAAAATTCTTGGAAAAATTCTCATAATTTGTGAAATGGACACGAACAACGTCAAGTTTTTGTATATTTAATAAAGTATGAGGACTTCGTTTTAAAATATTAAATTATAAGGGTTTTTAAGAAATAAAGTAAATCATGAGTAAATTATATATATATATAATTCAAAAAATTCGATACTTTATAAATTCTTATTATTAAATGTGTATTAATTATATGTATAAAATCATTAAAAATATTTAATCGCACATACTCTCTTGCACAAACTTTGCAATTCTTTTATATTTATTTTAGATCTTTATATTCCCGCACCTTATTATAATTGTATATCTAGATTATTAATAATCTTCAACTATCCATATATAAATTACAGTTAGAGTTGCATATAATGTAAAAAGTTTTAGTAATATACATACTCAGGAAGTGTATTATTCATTTGTACACGTTCTGTTTGTTTCTTTATTTCTATTCTAAACCTTTCCACCTTAGGACGTTAAAATTGGCGTCATATGTTTGAGTTGGGTAATAAACGATATTTATGTATTATATTGAAATTGTAATCAAGATGGTAGGAGAAAGGTAAATAAACAGCATAGTAAATATAATTAGAAAAACAATTAATGTAGAATAATAAGTTTGAGAAATTTTCAATTTTCAATTGTTAATTTTTAAAATAAAAAATAATTGTCGAAGTTGTGTTATATAAGGGGCTTAGCCTAATTTTCTACTTGTAATCCATATCTTCAGCTTGGTGAAATTTCTGACGCCTGCATCTGGTCTCCAAGGATATTGGGATCCTTACCCTATAGACATGGAATTCCGACCACCTTGTATGGTTTTATCAACCATTGGCATTTCAAAGCCTGGAAGACTAGAGGGGCAAAACACTAGACAATGTTCGACTCATCTTCACCAGCTTCACGTATGCTTGCCTTCATCAAGAAATAAAACTCGCTTATTGTATAGAATGTCATTGGATTTTGCACCCTTGCTGAGGCACATTCCTTTTATACAATATATGTGGAGACATTTCGCTGAGCAGGTAAAGAATTGCTTCAAGTCTGCATGACTGAAAGGTATGATGTCTGCTCTTTGTTTTTGACACTTCTGAAATGATTCTGAGCAGGTACTTAATGAAGACCTAAGACTTGTTGTTGGGCAGCAAGAGCGGATGATAAATGGTGCTAATGTGTGGAATTGGCCAGTGTCTTATGACAAGTTAGGAGTAAGATACAGGCTATGGAGAGATGCTGTAGAGCAAGGAAGAAAGCATTTACCTTTCAGTGAATCATCATAAACATCAACTTTTCGGATGGATTTAGTTCTCCATGTGCTTTTCTGGAATTCACCCTGTTACCCAACACAACTTCAGACAACTAACTCACAAGATAATCAGCTAAGGATGGATATTTGAGACTGAAGTCCTTTTGAGAAAACATCATCAAAGCACTCGGCGCCAATTGTGAATTGATAAAAGAGGAGAGTTTATCCTTTTTACAAGCCATTTTTCTTATCTAATAGAATTTGTGCACTTCCTTAATTAGTTTTGTGTATAGACAAACTTTTTTTTTATTTTCTTTACCTTTGTCCCCACCTTTTTTTTTTGGGGTGATTTACCCTTACCATTCTCAGCCATTTCGATGACGAGTATATTTGATCCTTAGGATCTTTTGTAGTAATTCTTGGGAGGTGCAAGTCTCTATTATCCTGGACGACAGCTCTAAACTTATCAGTCAATTTTTCCATTGCAGTTAGAGCCACTAAGGCCATCCACATCGAATCTTTCTTTTTGGCTTTATATGTTTGGTTCCCGTTGGCAAGTGTTAGAATATCCTTTAGTACTAGGATCGTGAAGACTACTTGAACAACGCAAACAAATATCAAACGGTGGCTACTTGCACAACGAGGAGCAAGTCACTCCACCTCGCATTATTGAAAGATGAAGTCTCTAGCATAATCTAAAAATCGGGTCGTTTTTTACGTTTTATGGGTTCAGGATAAAGTAAAAAGAAGAGCTCTAATAGATTGATAATTTTCAAATATGTAAACTTGTAAAAGTATATTTTTATTACTAAAATTTAATAAAATACTAAATGATTATAATAATAGCTAATAACATCTTGCAAATATTAACAAAAATTACTAAAAATAGTAGTTGTAATAACAACGGAAAAGTAATATCAGATTTTAAAATATCAAGAGAATTGCACTGACAAACATACAAATGACTGAAAAATAATTTCTCCGCAAATTTCTATGTACAAATTTATTAATAATAGTATCAAGATCAATATTGTCCAATATATATATAAAATAGCTAATCTGTTCAATCTTTCTTGTGACATTAATAAATACAAGTAAGTTTTCAATAATTTTAAGTTTAAAAAACTTCACTTAGCTGATGCTACAAGTACACGTATAGTCAACAAAATTTGATAAGCAATTGAAATATTTGGATAATAATTTGCAATTTTAACAAATTTAAGAATTTAAACTGATGACATAACTCATTTGATAAAGTCATTCAACACTTTTAATTCAGAAAAAAGGCCATCTATATCTGCATCCTACATATTATCATGAGAAAAGTTGCAATAAAATTAATGCAACAATATCTTAATTCATTATCATCCAATGACCTCAACTTCATTGAATTAAATAAGAACTTAAAAATACTTTCAAATGTTGTTAATTATTCAAATATATTCTTCAGCGAAGCATATGCCATATCCATAACTAGCAGAAGTAACTAATTTTAAAGAAATCTTCAGCTGATTTTATTTTTCTATGATTATCATTTTTATCAAATTGTCTTTTCCTAATAATATAATGTCTAGGAAGAAATGTAAACTCTATATTCATCTCATGTGTAAGAATTTTGATATTCATACTAGAGGCAAACTCTTGATTTTTATATTTATCAAAAAATAACATAACACCTTCTAATTGTCCTATGGTAGTGTCAATACGCATAAATTTAGGCTGCAACTTTTTACTTAGCATGTCAATAGCGAATAAAATATCATATCAAATAATTATAATAAGTAAACACTTAAAACTCTCAAGTACAATAACCAAACTTTCCACTTTACTTTTTGATTTGACATTATCACAAGATCCAAAACAAAGAGAAAAAAATCTTATATAAAGAGAAAAATTGATATCCTATATAAAAATAAAAAAAACAAAGAGTAATTTATTATGATATATGCGAAATAAAATAAACATAAATTATCAAGAAAAATTTTGATTCATATTATCATATGATTTATGTTAAAAAGATACTAATAAGAACTAGTTGAAAACATTTTAAATTTAGCAAACTTATTGCAAATATAAGAAAAGATATTTGAAGAATAAAACATGAAGATTCAAATTAGATAATAATTGAAATGATTATCCTTGTATAGAATGGAATACATTAGTATAATATGTCTTATAACATCCATGTAATAATCTTAATCAATATAATTAAATTGTCATAATAATGATAATTTAAAAATTGATGTTTAAAATGAACTTTTCACTTATTTTGTTGTAATATCCTAAGAAGTCATATTATGCTAAAATAAAATTTCACATAAGTTTGATAAGATTTAGTTGAAGTAAATAAATTTTATGACTTTTTAAATTATAATTGTTAGGATCTTCTTCTCTTTTAGTAAATTCTAGGCTTAGACTTATGCGCATAGGTCATTAAAGTAACTACATGTTATTTAATTAATATTCTGCTCAAATTTATATATTTCATTTCTCTTATACAAATTGTTTATTATTTACTATAACAAATATTTCTTAAATAACATAATATATAAATTATTAGATACTACATAAATATCTAACACCAAATAGTAAATCTTTTAAGTGCTAAAAGAGGTGTGAACCATTTCAGATAGAGAAATAATATTCCAATGAATGTATCCATTCTTAATATCAAATATTACTAAGATGTCTGATAGTTGTAGGTTGCATAATGTTTTAATAGACATTTTAGTATTTTTTTAGTTGTTAATTAATTGATTCATGCATGTTTAGGTTTAGAATTGTGTTAGTTGATTAGATATTTGTGTTTTGAGTGTTATGTGGGTTAGAGTAAGCTATTGAGCTTTAATTTTGTGTATTTGTAGTGCCTTGATATATTTGTTAGTGTTTGAGGGCAGATATAGAAGAACGAAGGAAATTTGGAGGAGGCCTGGAAGAAGAATCAGGGCCATGATCGTGGTCCATAATAGAAACATTTGTGGGGTGCCACGATCGCGGCTTAGTTAAGGAAGCTACTTATAAGTTATCACATGAAGCCCTTTGCAAAATTATTCATTAAGGAAGCTACTTCATGTGATCCTTTATGTTGTTGTCTCTATGGTGTGAAGATCATCTTGGTTCCACCTTAATCTTGAAGTTGGCTTTGGTTGCTTGAAAGGGCTAATATAGTTGGATCTTTGGAGTTGTTCCTTGAAATTAAAAAGGTAAGTGATGTGAGCTTAATAGAGAGTCGAAAGACAAGTCAACTATCAGATGACCCGTTGACCATGTCGAAAGGACCGATTATTCATGCTAATGCTAAAAGGCTTAGAGAAGCTTTTGGTGGGCTTATATGTACCATAGTTGATGAAGAAAACGCCTTTGGAGATCAAGTTACAATCAATAACATCAAGCAATAACACTATTAACGTGTTCTGACTTGGGCCACAATTCTAACATTGATTCAGGCTGAATCAACCCAACTGACCAATGAAAGTGGTAGATTTTTGTCTTAGCTTTCGAACGGTATAAGATTCACCTTAATCGGAGGTCCATAGCCTAAGATATGCTCGATTTATTAAAGGTTGTTTTGCCAGAAAATTGTTACGACTTCCTAGATGACTTTTCATTTTTCTAGTTAGGCTTTTCGTTTTTACGCCCACTTTTTGAGACTTAAAAAGGTTGTTTTCTGCACTTCCTATTTAGATTGTATTTAGAATAATTTTAGGTTACTTTATGAGGGACTCAATCCTAAAATTCTCTACAAACTGATTTTATGAACTTATCAAGTGATTAGTTGGATTGCTTGTGGCATTATTTGATGTCTTTGTGCGTTTTAGTTTTTCATTGCATTGTTAATCTTGGGTCAAGGCGTCGAAGGATCTTCTGACAACTTTGAATTCTTGGGTTGGGGTTTTGATCTAATCGATCAAAGGGTTCCTAATCGAGTCGATTCTAGGGGTTCCGCGTCATTTGGTATTAGAGTTTTGGCTCGGTTTCAGGATTCTATCCATTGTTCTTATCTTCTTCATTTGTTTTTCTTGTTTCTTTGTTGTTTCAAATTTCTATTTACTTTTGTCCTTGTTTCCCTTCTACTTTTTATTTCGCTCTGTGTTTTATTGTTATCATTCCATTGCCCTTTTTTAACATCGTCTTTGTTGTTCTTATTTCGTAATTTTATTTCAATTCATACTACGCGTTGTGTTTACAGATAGTTTTTGTTAAGATTGTTCTTGTGGAAAAAAAAGTTAGAAAAAAATCCAAAACAAAAGTCCAGAAAAAGTAAAATAATCCAAAAAAAGGTCTAAAAAATGCTTTGTTTATTTGTTGATCATAATTTGATGAGATTGTGGATAGTTCATCTTAAAGTGTTGCTGCGATTGTAAGTTGTTAACGAAAGAATTTTGTTGGAATCTGTGAAGTTTGGTGATTGATAGAAAATTGTTTTGATTGCTAGAAGTTATATTGCATTATTGCTTGAATTGAAATTAAAATTATCGAAACTTGAACAGCAAAACTTTAAAAAGCTAATTCCTATTACAAAATTTCTCTTTCGATCCTTTGAATTTCTTTGGTTCTTGACCTGTATGTGTTACTTTTCATTGCTCTCTTATTGCTTCCTTTTGATTTCTTCAAATTTTCTTTTGTAAGAGTGTCACTTTCAATTTTGTTTGGAATTTTGGTTGGCAAAGAATTTATGGAAAGAATCGTGAGTAGTAAAAGGCAAGAGTGATTTAAATCAAAAAAGCCAACAAAAATTGAGCGAAATACGAGTGAATCATCATCTATTTGAGTGAAACACATAAAAAAGTGAGTGAGGTTTCTTTTTGACTAACATTATTACACTTGCTTTTTTCTTGTTACTTTATAATGTCTAAGGCAGGTGACGAAAGGGATTCAAAAGACCTAGCCACAATTTTAAAGGCTTTACAGGAATAAATGACCCTAATGAATCTTGCATTTGAAAGCTATGGAGAGAGGTTAGAAGGCTTAGAGGCTCCAAAACGAGGTCGGCCAACACCACCACTGACCAACCAACCTGAATTTGAGGATGTTGAAACTGAAACAAACATGGAAGAGTGGGATAGATATTAAACTAGGGAGTATGTGACAAGAGGTCGAAGAAGAGGTGGCATGCCTAGAAGAGAACCGAGTGCTAGGGAAGAAGTTGATAGAAGCCTGAGCACTATAAAAATGAAGATTCATTCTTTTCAAGGTCGAAGTAATCCATTCCAATATTTGGAGTGGGAAAGAAAGGTGAAGCTTGTGTTTGACTGCCATCACTATTCAAAAGAAAAGAAGGTAAAATTAGCAGCTGTAGAATTTCCTGATTATGTCATAGTTTGGTAGGATCATGTTCAAATTAGCAGAAGAAGAAATGGGGAGAGACCTATCCGAACTTAGGATGAAATGAAGGCTGTCATGAGAGTAAGATTTGTTCCTAGTCATTATTACAGGGAACTGCATCAAAGACTCCAAAACTTAAAACAGGAGTCTAAGAGTGTTGAAGAGTACCATAAAGAAATGGAAATGGCCATGATCAGGGTAGATGTTGTAGAAGACCGAGAGGCTACTATAGCTAGATTCTTGTGTGGGCTTAATAGAGAAATTGTCGACACAGTTGAGCTACAACATTATGTGGAGGTTGAAGATATGGTTAGTGTTGCCATGAAAGTGGAGAAACAACTTAGTTACAAAAAATTAGCTAGACAGTCTCAATTCAGTAATAGTGGTGGATCATCTTGGAAGTCAGGCTATAAGAGTAGAGAAGAGAGGAATTCGTCTAAATTCAAAGATGATAGGTTTACGCTAAAATATAAGGAAGCTAAGTACACTCCTAAAGAAAAGAGTGGAATTTTTGAAAAGAACAAAGAAACCACTCCAGTGACCAGTAGCAGCAAAACTAAGTGTTTCAGATGTCAAGGGTATGGCCACATAGCTTCTCAATGTCCAATAAGAGAGCTATGATCATAAAACATGATGGGATTGTTGAAACAGATAGAGAGGAGATAGATTCAGAAATGCCACCATTGGAAGATGCAAGTGATGTAGAATATCTAGAGCATGGAGACTTACTAGTTGTAAAGAGAGCTTTAAATTTGCAGGCTAAGTATGATGCTTTAGAAAAATAGCAGGAAAATATTTTTCACACTAGATGCAATATAGGTGGGAAGGTATACAGTCTAGTTATTGATGGAGGTAGCTGTATTAATGCTGCTAGCACTTATTTAGTGGAAAAGCTTGGATTGTCATTATTGAAACACTCGAAGTCGTACAGGCTACAGTGGTTGAATGATTGTGGCGAGGTCAAAGTGACTAAGCAAGTGGTTGTGCCATTTACTATTGGCAAGTATTCTGATTAAGTTTTATGTGATGTGATTC
Organism: Erythroxylum mucronatum; assembly: GCA_027563825.1. Taxonomy (NCBI): domain Eukaryota; kingdom Viridiplantae; phylum Streptophyta; class Magnoliopsida; order Malpighiales; family Erythroxylaceae; genus Erythroxylum; species Erythroxylum mucronatum. The sequence goes on from JAOSBP010000006.1 coordinate 9,897,842, forward strand.
CAATGCAAGTCGGCCTTATACTTTTGGGTCAGCCTTTGGAGTATGATTGTAAGATCTAACGTAATGGTTATCTAAATATTTATTCTTTTTTCTAAAGATGGAAGACTTGTCACCCTCAAGCCATTGTCTCCTAAAGAAGTATACGAAGATTAGCTGAAGCTTAGACAACGAGAGGAGTCAGAAAAAGCAAAGAGAGTTGAGCTGAACAAACACAATGGGGAAAGGGAAAAATGAGTGAGAGTGAGAATTTAAAAATTAGAGAGAGTGAGAGGGGAAAGGGAAACATTGAGTGCAAGAGAGATAAGAAAGTGAGCTTGTATGCGAGAGGGACAGATTTTAGAGATGCTTATCATGAAAAAAAAGTCACTTGTACAGTAAAACCTCGATAAATGAATATTTGATAAATTAATAATCTCGATTAAATAATAATGTTCTCCGGTCCCGACTTGGGCCAATGGGATAAAATAATAACCTCGCTAAATGCATAAGATAATAATTTTTAAAAAAT
>JAOSBP010000006.1:9898449-9914420 GCA_027563825.1 Erythroxylum mucronatum
CTAGTATAATCTAGAGTTTTGAGCTGAATTGTTAGCCTAATAAGTAAGTAGCAATCTGATCTTTATGGCATGCTTAGGAGTATGTGAATCATGCTTGAATTGGAATGAAATGCGTGTAATGTTGGTGGTGATGTGTGCTGGAAATATGTTTATTGAACTTAGAAGTTTTCTATACTTGTTCTTGTGGATGAAAACCGTGGGAAATAGATTGATTCATGGATGAATTTGGTCTAGATATGAAGTATAATGAAGCGGATTTATGCTAAAGAAAGAGTGTTCTTGAATTGAGAAATAACTAGGACTATATGCATAATAATGTAATAGTTTCTGGTTTGATTTTTGATGCATGAAAGACAATGAGTTGTAAGATATCAATTGAATAATTTTGAACTGGAATAGGAGAGGTTATTGATGAAGAATTGTAGTATGATTCAGGCCTAATAGAGGTACAATTGATGAACTATAAAGAGGTTGTTTTAACTTTGGTAAAGTGTGAAAACATCTGGAAAAGAGAAAAAAGAATTGCTGGAATATGTTAGCTATAGTGTTTTCACTGAACATGCATCTATATTTTAGCCATATCTTGATATGTAGACATCCAAATGGAATGATTTTAAGTTTGGATTAAAATAGAGACATATGGCTATATTGTTCATGAAGTAATATAATTTTAGTTCTATCTTTAAGAGTTTCAAAATGTGGCTTAAAGTTGAGTTTTTGGATTCTATCACTGTTTGAGAATAGTCTGTAGAATTTTACGTATAACTATATGAATAATCAACAAAATTGTATGAATTGTAGTTCATTAGAAACTTAAGACATGTGGGAACATTTATTTAGAAGAATGTATTGCCTAAATACTTCATTTCCCTTATCACAATGGCCATGCAAAATTGACCCAAAAATTTGTTTTATGAAAAGCTGGAATTAAGCTTGAATAAGAGGTATATCAGACAAAAAAGGAACATCAAGGAGTTGCACAACTGTGCACAAGCATGATGTTGACAGAGAGGAAACATCAAGATGTGCACGATGATAGTGAAGGTGCACAGCTGTTTGACAACTTTCAACACCCTTCACTCTTTTGACCATTCTCTAGACCTCCAATTGACTTGAAATTTGAACCACAAGCTCCTCACACATTGTCCTTCCTCTCTACCAAAATTTGTTGTCATCGGAATTCACTAGAAAAAGGATTAGTAAATTATTAATTGATGATGTTATAATAATCAAGTGTATTGGGCTATGAACCTTAATGCATGATTGAGTGATGAACTTAGAATAAATTTGTATTATTGAGGTGTAAAACTAAGCTCAAATTAGACATATATGAATTTTGAAGTATGACTGATCATGAGATGTGAATAAAGGAAACATACCCAGAATAGTCATTGAGCTTGCATTGAACATGACATATGTATATATGTGCATAAATGAATAAGTATTTGATTGATCAACTTTGTAATGTGAATTATGTGTGAATTGTATGATTTTAGATGCTCAAGTCGAACACCATTCAGACATTGCCAGACCATCTAGGCAATAACATAAATTGGAGCGTACTGTGAGTCAAACTAGATGATCTTCCTAGGATTGATTTATTTTGTTTAACTTTAAATTATTGAACTGTTTGTGATTTGTATGTGAATTTTGGACTTTAATAGTCCACAGAGTTTAATATTCAGGAATGTATTGGAAGTATTCTGTTGCATACAAAATTTGAACAATATCTGTTTGCAACAGAATTCTGAATGATTTTAGAATACTCAACGAAAGTTAAATGCCAGACTGAGGTCCGATGAATATAAGATTCTGTCTGTGCATCTTAAGTGAATGCTATTCATGACATATTCTGTTATTTGATGCATTTCATAAAATGCATGTTCAGATAAAGGCCTTGTAATCAGAGTAGCTAGTCTGAAAGAGCTTTAAGCTTAGAATTCTACATGTAGAGCTTTGCTCCATGATTCCTGTATCTAATTGAGCCAAATGGGCCAGTATATGTATCTGTATCTGAAAGGCACTCAGCCACAACAAATAATAACAAATCTGGAGTTTTATATGCTTCTGAATTTATATATTTATGATTATGAAACCTCTTCTAAAATTTTGATGATAAAGTGGTGCTCCATGATAATGTGATTGAGGTTATACATGTTCTGAAAGAATGTATATGAAATATGTGTCATTCATTATGTCTTATTGAGATGGAAAATGTTTGTTACAATAGTTAGTTATCTAATATTTGTGTATTTGACCTGAGTGAGAGCATCAACGATGGTTCACTCATTGAATTCGCAAAACTCATAAAAAATTACAACGTGACTTTTCAAGTACGAGACAGGAGACCTAATTCCTAAGATTTTCTAGAGGAACATTTTGGATTAAGATATGGCTCAAAGGTCTATCAGATAACATTAGAAGAGTTATAGATTGTATTTTGTAGTTTCTTTGACATATAGAACTTTTGTATAAAGGATTGTAAATCTTTTTTTCAATGACTACAATGTAAACTTTTGTCAATGAAGGAAATGAAGTGTTGAGATTTTAAGTATTGTATATTCTTTATGATGCCTTTTAAGAGATTATTTTTGCTCTAACATACCATTGTCATAGGATATGTACTTAAATGTCCTCTGGATGTTTGGGTATATACTCTATGGTAGTGGGACGGTACACTCCATTTGCCATATTGGGAAAGATTCAAGGAAGAAGAAGAAGAAGAGGAGAGAACAAGAGAAAGTAGAAGGTGGAGCTTCAGTTGCTTTAACCTCCATTGCTCTAAGTTATTTTCTTTCTGTCCGTCTTTTATTTCGTGTATTTGATGTATGAGATGAGATTGATGATGATGAATCTTAGGTTAGGGATGTTCTAACTTCTTTTAAGGATTTATACTTGATTTAATGGTAATCTAGTTTCTTTTGTTGTTAATGATGATAGGGTGTTGTGATTATTTGTTGTATGTGCTTGCTTCGGTAACAAATCGAGAGAGTGAACTGATAGAAAAATGATTAGAATGGGCAATGAGAGCTAAACAATCTAATTGATCACATAAATATTCAAATCGATAATTTATGTGAAGAGAGTTTTCCATGAGGACCCGATAGTCTATTAGAGGACTTAAGATCTAATTGGATGTATGGGTTTTTTGTTAATTGAGAGATTACAAATTCCATAATTCAATTAGGATTTATAATTTAGGGTTTAATGATTATAACCTGAGAGAGAAATCCATCGTTCGAAAGTCTAGGACGCACGCCATATTAACTCAAAAGTGACTAAGTTAGCATTAATGATAGGGTAAATTGCCTTTCTCATAATTTGTTAATCTTCGTTGTTTGAATTCCAATTGTCATTTGGTGGTGCTCAATTTTGATTTCTTGTGTTAATTTTATGATTTCATTTTCAATCATTACATATCCAATTGTTTACTTTTCTGTTTGGTTTTTATTTTCATTTTAATTATCCTATTAGGCCTTAGACAACTTAGAATTCGATTAGTTGGCCAACTCTTTGAGGGATCGATACCTCATATGCTACACTCACGACCTGTGCACTTAAGGTATTTTGAGAGATAAAAAATTGTAAAACTTGTCCACTCGATCAAGTTTTTGATGTCGTTACCAAGGAGTTAGTAGGATTAGTTTAATTCTGTTAGTCTAAGGAGTTTTCGTCACTTGGATGTCTGTGCAATTGCATGACCAAGAGTTACTAGGAGTTCAAGTCAGATAGTCAAAACTTTAGAACTTGATATCACCTAGTTAGAGCAAGCAATCCAAAGAGCTAGACATGGCTGAGGAATTTCATTGAGAGTTTTAGTAAGCAGGAAACCAAGGGAACCAACCGCGGACCCTCATAGATTTCATGAGACTAGGATTTAATGCAACCAATTAAGGTGTCGCTAGACCAACTATTCAAGCAACTTCGTTTGAAATTAAACCATCTTTATTAAACATGCTACAAACTAATGATTAATTTTACGAGCTGACTAATGAGGATCCTAATGCTCATATAGTCAATTTCTTAGAAATATGCGATACTTTTTGATATCATGGGATGTCGAAAGATGTCGTTAAGATGAGGCTCTTTCCTTTCACACTAAAGGATAGAGCTAAGGCATGGTATCACTCATTAAGTCCCATGAATGTTACAACGTCGGAACAATTAGTGCAAGCATTCTTAGATAAGTACTTTCCCCTCATGAAGACGACAAAGATACTCAAGCAAATCACAAAATTTCAACAAAGTGATGGAGAATCACTTTATGAGGCTTGGCAAACATACAAAGATTTGCAAAGGAGGCGCCCTCACCACAACCTATCTAAGGAGTTTCTTTTGCAAACCTTCTATAATGTAGTGAACCCACCTATTTGAGGCACCATTGATGCAGCATTAGGAGGATCTTTAATGAAGAAGATGGTGGATAAAGTTGAAGAGTTGTTAGAGGAAATGACTAGTAGCAATTTTCTTTGGACAATGGACAGGAGTAGACAACATAGAACCCTCCACGAAGAAAAGAGAGCTTTAGTTGTTGACCCAGTCACTGAAATGAAAGCTAGGATTGATAATTGACCCAATAGCTAAATAATATGAAAGCCTCTTCTTTAGTTCCTGTGAAAGCTATCCTGCAAAGATGCGAGTTGTGTGGTTGCTTTTTGATGAATGACCATGAATCATAATAAGTTAAAAATATGGGAGTGCAATTTGGTCAAGGGCGGGCTGGGGGGGGGGGACATTTACTACTCAAAGAAATATAACACGGGTGGAAAAATTACCCAAACTTCTCTTAGTCAAACAATGCAGGAGGTTAATTCTAACCTCAAAGACCACTTGATTTGCAACAAAAGAAATCAAACTCGATGAACTCTAAGTTAGATAAAATTTTAAAAAAGGTTGGGGGCATGGAAGACGCTCACAAGAGGCCAAAAGGAAAATTTGAACAAGTAATAAAGAACCATGCCTCCTTTATACACAACTTGGAAGTTCAAATGAGTCAACTAGTAGACGTGTTGATGACATGAAGTGCGATAACCCTTCCTAGCAACATCGAGATGAATCCGAAGGAAATGATAATGGTACTCACCTAGGCTGTAGAAGAAAAGCACAATCAAGTTGAAGACGATGGGGAAGAAGACAAGCAAAAGACCAATGAAAGTTCCCTGTAGGTTAAATATAACCTGACTGGAGTCAAGAAATATCAACCTCCAATTCCATACCTTATTCGCGCAATGAGGAAATCAAAGGAAGCTTAATTGAATGAAGTTCTAGATATAATAGAACAATTAAAAATGTGACTCACTCTGATGGAATCTATAACAAGGAAGTTGAAGAATGAATTGCTAAGTAGAAGAACTCCACTAAATTGCTAACATTGCTACAAAATTAAGATGATCTGAGATTTTTACATGCCATACACTATTGGTATTGTTAGAATGGATAAAGCATTTGCGGATCTAAGAGCTAGTATAAGTATTATATCTTATGCCTTGTATTAGAAAATGGAGTTGGGAGAAATAACACCCACTAGGATGCGTGTTCAAATAGCTGATAGATCAATCCACCATCTTAGAGGTGTAGTCATGGATGTTCTACTTAGGGTCAAGAAGTTCATTTTTCCCACAAATTTTGTAATCTTAGACATAGAAGAGGATGTGGAGACACTTATTATCCTAGTGAACACATTTTTAGCCACCGCCCGGTTAGTCATAGATGTTTATGGGGGCGAATTGACATTGAGAGTAGGGGATGACAAGGTGTCAGTTAAACCGTCTAACGTTAAAAACAATTCTCTCAAATTTGTGGATGCTATAAAGCGCAACTTGTGAAGAAGTATACTTGTAAGGACTCATTAGAGTGACCACAAATTAGGAAAAAGACTCAAAAAAGAAGGAAACGAAAAAGGAAGGTGGTAAGAAGCATAGTCAAGTAGCTCGAGTACAATTCATGAAATTGTAGTGGCATTACCATTACATGAACCATTTGAAACACCATGAGCAAACAAAGAACGTCGAGATAGTTATGATAAACAAAGTGCTTCATGGGAGGCAACCCATGATTTTTAATCTTTAGTTGTTCATCTTTCGTATTAGATTAGGTTTGCAATTTTGTTTGTGTGCTTTTGAAATGAGTAGAATACCTAGAAGAGATCAAGCATAAGTAGGACCTTATAATTCTTACTTTTCTCTTTTTCATAATGGATAGGAATGGTTTGGCAAGGGAAACAATGAGATGATGATGCAATTATAAGGTATGGAAGGACTTCGGGAGCGAAACAAGGAAAAGAAGAAAAAAATCGGGAGGAATGCAAAAATTTCTAGGGCCACGATGGTGGCCTATGGCGGGGCAAGTTTGGAACACGTAAATTTCTGCAATTTTCTCCCAATTTTACCCCTCCTACCCCCTTCAAACCTATATATTTACATTCACCCTCATTTTTCCTACACATCTCATTCTCTAACTCTCTAAAGTCAAGAAGCCAATTCCCTCTCACTTCTCTCTACAACCATCGTTAATGTCTTTATTTCTCTCTCAATTCCTCATGCCTCTCATTCAAAGGGGACCGCATATTAAGCAAACTGTCAAGCAATCTCAACTGAAGGGAAAGGTCTAAGTATCGGGTCATGGATAAAGGAATCGAGCTATAAAGTACAGACCACCCTTTTTAATTTACTCGGAAGAGGAAGGTAAACACTTTTAAACCCTAAGTCTAAAAATAATTATTGTGCTTCGATATTTGGATTTTGGCATATTAGGAACTATTCATTTGAGAGAATGAGTTGAAATTTTAGGGGGAAGAATTCATTGGGAAAAAGTAATGTGCTTTAATGATGTCATATATGAAGAACTTACCCTAGAATTCTTCACCTCCCTCCAATATGAGCTTAGTAACCTTACGGATCTGTGGTTTCAATTGCAGGGTCAACCTTATGAGTCAAACTACGAGATATAGTGTGAGATCAGTGGGTTCCCTGAATCGACCACAGTAGACCAGCACGATGAGTTTTGCGCCACACACTATTAGACTGATGTGTTTGTGTTTTGATTTTGTTTAAGGAAAAGCAAAAGTTCAAGTGTGGGGATGTTATAGTTATAGGTTACATAATGTTTTAATAGGCTTTTAAATATTTTTTTAGTTGTTAATTAATTGATTCATACATGTTTAGGTTTAGAATTGTGTCAATTGGTTAGATATTTGTGTTTTGAGTGTTATGTGGATTAGAGCACGTTATTGAGCTTTAATTTTGTGTATTTGAGGTGCCTTGATGTATTTGTCAATGTTTGAGTGCAGATATTGTAGAGCGAAGGAGATTTGGTGGAAGCTTAAAAGAAGACTCAAGGCCATGACTGTGACAGAAACATTTGTGGGGTGTTACGATTGTGGCCTAGTCTGCCACAATTATGACAGAGAGCATTTTAACAAGTCATGATCGTAGCTTGGGGGGCCATGATTGTGGCATGCGCGACAGTAGACGAGAACTGGCTTCTAAAACTCAACTTTTCAAGGACATTTGAGACTTTTTAGGCCTATATAAAACCTAGTTTTTACCTAAATAAAAAAAACTCTAGGGGAGGAAAACCCTAATTTTCGTTTGCCTTCATTTGCTACATTGGGAAAGATTCAAGGAAGAAGAAGAAGAGGAGAGAAAAAGAGAAAGAAGAAGGTGGAGCTTCTACTGCTTCAACCTCCAATCCTCCAAGTTATTTTATTTCTGTCCATCTTTTATTTCATGTATTTGATGTATGAGATGGGATTGATGATGATGAATCTTGGGTTAAGGATGCTCTAACTTCTTTTAAGGATTTATACTTGATTTAATGTTAATCTAGTTGCTTTTGTTGTTAATGATGATGGGTGTTGTGATTATTTTGTTAATGATGATGGGTGTTGTGCATGCTTAGGTAACAAATTGATAGAGTGAACTGATAACAAAATGATTAGATTGGGCAATGAGAGTTAAACAATCTAATAGATCGATAATTTATGTGAATAGGGGTCTCGTGTGAGGACCCGATAGTTTATTAGAGGACTTAAGATCTAATTAGATGTGTGGGTGTTTTGTTAATTGAGAGATTACAAATTCCACAATTCAATTAGTGTTAATAATTTATGGTTTAATGGTTATAACTTGAGAGAGAGTAACCTACCATTCGAAAGTCTAAGATCGACACCACATTAATTGAAAAGTGACTAAGTTAGCATTAATGATAGGAATAAGGAAGATCAACAAATTATGAGAAAGGGAATTTTTCCTACCATTTTTTTATTTGAATTGCAATTGTCATTTGGTGGTGCTCAATTTTGATTTCTTGTGTTAATTTTACGATTTCATTTTCAATCAATACATATCTAATTCTTTACTTTTCTACTTTGTTTTTATTTTATTTTAATTATCCATTTAAGCCTTAGACAACTTAGAGCTTGATTAGTTCACTAACTCCTCAAGGGATTGACACTTCATATACTACACTCATGACCCATGCACTTGCGGTATTTGAGGGACAGGAAATTGTAAAACTTGTCCACTCTATCGATGTCATAATAATTATCTTTTTTTTCAAATTTTTGTTGTATACTTTTAGATAAATGTTCATCCATTGTAATCTAATTAATGGTTGGACCCATTACAACCTAGTTTTGTTAAAAGAACATCTTAAATGATATGTTATTTTACTCATTTAAAATGTTAAATTTTTTTAAAAAATCTGCTCTTTAAAAATCATCAACTTTGGCCCATTTTTAAGTCTAATTATATTAGTCATATATATTATTGTTAACAAAAATTTTAGCATGTATCTCTATCAAATTGATCTCAAGATTTTCTTTTTAGGTCTAATATGCATATGTGTATATTTATCATCCTTTAATGTGCATAAATGTGGACATTAAAAAAATGCAAAAATGTATAAGAAAAATATTTAAAAAACTAGTATTTTCTTTTCCTTAACAAGATTGAAAAATAATCGTTAAACTGCCCGATGATAGTTGGAATCAAACTCCTCTTTAGCTTTATTTAATAAAGCTTCAAATTCAGGATAAGAAATTCAACCGCAATTTTTTTCTTTTGAGTCAAGAAACCTTGTGGTATATATAATCATTTTGAAATAAATTTATTGACATTTCAATTTCAGTCCCTTTTAAAGAATATATTTTTGAATTTTTGAATTTTTTAATAAATTAATTTATTAATTTTTAACTTTTTTAGTGAGCGAGCCCCTTATAACTCTAGGCTATGGGCAAATTCCCTTTCTACCCTTGCCCAGGGCCATCACGGCTATGAATATTCATATAGCATAAACCTAAAACACACGTAAAGATTATTATATCTATAAAGAAGGCTTATGATAGCTATAATTTATATCATGTTTGAGTAGGTGTTTTAGTGTGTTTATAGGTGTTGATTAAGTGAATTGTGCATGTTTAGGATTAGAATTGTGTAATGTGATGATTTATTTATGTTTTTGAGTATTACGTGGTTTAGAAAATGTTAGTGGACTTTAATTTCGTGCACTTGAAGTATTTTGATATGTTTGTTAGTGTTTGAAATCAGATGAAGAAGAGCAAGTGAAGTTGGAGAAAGTTTGGAGAAAGAGCCATGCCACGACCGTGACATCCCTGTCACGGTCATGCTAGAAGTGATTCAATCAAGGGTCAAGATCATGACTGAATGGGCCACGATCGTGACAGAAGCTATTTTCAGGGGTCACAATCGTGACTGGGTATATCACAATCGTGACAGAAGCTCATTTTGGAGAAATAGAGCATAAGTATGAATTAGGTTTTCTTTGTCTCTCTCTTTTTTCATAATGGATTGAAAGGTTGTGGAAGGCAACACAATGAGGTGTTAATGAAAATATAAGCTAGGGAAAGAATTCAGGAGTTACACAAAGAAAAGAATAAAAAATGGGAAAGGAGTGTAAAAATTCCCAATGGTCTCAATCGTAACCCAATTTTGAAGTCTCTGTCAAGACCGTGACACCCTTGACCATGATAATGACCCTATTTTGAACCTTCTGTCACGATCGTTACCCTGAGGAATTCCTCTCTGTCACAATCGTGACCTACGGAGGGACAGAACTGATACATATGATTTTTGAGTCTCTTTTTCCAATTTTACCCCTCCTTTCTTCCTCCTAACCTATATATTCATCCTTACCCTCATTTTTCTTACCCAAGCACTTTTTCCAATCTCTCTCTAAAATTAAGATTCTCAAATCCTCTCACTTCTTTCTATAACCCTCATGAAAGTTCTTTATCTCTTTTAATTCTTCACACATCTCTCATTCCGTCCGCGAATTAAACAGACAGCCAAATGCGTTCAACCAAAGGGAAAAGTGCAAGTTTTGGGGTGCAGAAAAAGGAACTGAGCGGCAGATTACAGAGCACCTGTAACATCCCGTTACCCTTGATGAGACTTGAATTGTGTATTATGAGAAATGATTGAGAAATTAGAAAGTTCAATTCATGCTTATGCTAAATATGACATGCAAATTTTTGCACATTAATATGATTGTACATGCATTCATGACATTTTTCTGGTATAATTGAGTTATTAATGCGATTAAATGTGATTTGACAATTTTGGTAATGTTTCGGGTATTTCAAAATTTTTGGTGAATTTTTGGACTAAAGAAAAATATTGAATAATGGGCCAATTATGATGTGACACGTGGCATCCTATAATTGGGACAAATGGCAATAATAGGCAGATGACAAATGGTTAATTAGGTGTGACAAATGGCTTGAAATTGTTAGGACACGTGTATGACTTGCAAAGTGTACACGAGTATGATGTTTGAGGTTAGGATTGATGCATTGTGAGTGTCCTCCTTGGTGAAGAAACACCCAACATTTGAATATCAATTGTGAGACTCTCAGTTTTTTTTTGATATGTTCTCCTTGTTGGAAATAGAAGCTAAGAAGCTGAGACAAGTAAGTAGTTTTTCTGATGTTTAGTTTCTGGTGTAAAGATTTACTTGCATGCATCGTTTATTTTGGTGCCTGACTATAAGCTTGATTTTTGAGTTGTGTTTCATATGAGTTAGAGGATTGGTTGCAAGTTAATATGAGTTAAAGGATTGGTTGCAAGTTATTAGAGTTAATTGATGTGAGATTGAGTTTCAGAAAAATTACAGTAGAGCGAGAAAGTGAAAAAAATCTGGGAAGTGAGGAAGACGAGTCTTCTGTAAACGTTCGCCGCGGAAAACTCTTGAACTCGCCGCGGTGATCTTTGTAAAAATTCCCGAGAAAATCTGGCTTTTCGATGTTCGCTGCGGTCATTTTTATGTTCTCGCCGCGACCAAAGTTTTTGTTCTCGCCACGGCGAAGTCCTTCCCTTGACAGCTCGAACATATTTTAGTATTTTGACTATAACTTTCTCTGCAGTTATCCAAATTGGGTGATTTTTAATTTGTTGTAAACTAGAGACATAGGAGTACAACCTTTGTGAAGAAATGGAGTTTTAATTCTGTCTCTAAGAATTTCTATTTTTGGTTGGAAGTTGAGGTAAGAATTCTGCTGAAACTTAAGAACAGTCTAAAATATTTTGAGTATAGCTTTTCTTATACTGAACCAAATTCAATGAGTTTAATGGTATTAGAAAGTTAAGAAATGAGAGAACAATTTTACAGAAGGAAGTTTGGTCTAATTTGGTCATTTACCTTATCAGAATTAGTATGGAAAGTTAACCCGTATGTGTATTAGAGGAAAAAGCTGAAGTGGTCAATGAAGTTATGAAATTGTTTGACATTGTTTTGTTCAATCCAATTGTAAATATATATGATATTAATGAGGGCTTTGATATCTGAATGATTTTTGATAAGGATCGCAATATTGTACCCCAGAATTGTCATTGAACATGCATTGTGCATACATTCTCTATATTGATGTGCATAAAGGAACCACTTCTGAATTTGTGCAAAAATGTGATAATTGCGAATGTGTTTTGCCTATTTTAGAGGAGCATATTAGACGCCAGTCGGACATTACCGGACCCTCCAGGCAATAGCTTATTGAAGCGTGCTGTGAGTAGACCGAGATGGTCTCCCTTTTATTGTTTGTTTTATTTGAATTTTTGTACCGATTGATTATTGACGGGTTATATGAATGTGTTTGATTTTGTTGGATTCCGGACAGAAGGTCCGATGATGCGATGTTTGAATTGGGATATTGAAGTGCTACTTGAATGTGAATTGGTCGAACTAAGTGTATTGACGTGATTGCTGAGTATTTTCTGAATCTCTATTTGCATGTAAGTGAACATATGATTCTCAACTTAATGTTGAATGCCGGACTAAGGTTCGATGATTGATAATATGGGGATGTGATTGAATGGGACCGTGCAAATGTGATTGATTCATTTGATTTCATGAATTCATGAAACATAATGGTAGTTGTGATCAGAGTGGCCAACGATCAGAGCTTAAAGCTCAACGAGTGAAAAAGAGCCTCTAGCTCGAAGGGAAGTAGTGCATACCCAGAGGGCTCTCCTATCCCTAAGACGCGTTTAACTCTTAATGAGCCCTTTATGGGACAGCTTAGGCCCTCGGTCACAACAAAATAACAAACAAAAAATGGGTCTCATGTGCACTGCATATGCATACTATGAGTGGTCAAAATGTATTAAATGTGAAGTGTGAAATAGGAAGTGAAATATGAAATGTTATGAATGTGAAATATGTGTTATGTGACTAGGTGAGCCATCGATGATGATCACTCACTGATTTGCAAAACTCATCCAAAATTTGCAAATATTTTTCAAGACTCTGAAGAATACCCCGTCAGGCAAATAGGAGTATATCTACTGCATGTGAGTGAAGGAAGAGGTCGGGATCAGTTGCGTCTGCATTCTGTATTTGATTATTTGTACAACTTGTGTATTCCGCAATTTCTATGAAATGGTGTTTTGTAATTATAGTGGGCCCAATTGACCATTGAAATTTGCTTGATTTTAGTGTGTTAATTGATGGAAGTGGCCCCATTGGTAATTGATTTATGCTTATGCTTATAGTGTTACAAAAACAAAATTTTTGGTATACCGACTTTTGAATGTTTGAGTGCTTTAGCACGCCACTTTCGCGGGCACAAACTCGGATATCACCTTCGATGTCGGGTTCGGGTCTTGCAGGAGTGGGGTGTTACATATGTGGTATCAGAGCCTAGTAGTACTATCTTATATGGGCATTTTCTAAAATATAGGTCAAGTTACATGCATTTAAGTCATGTCATAGTAGACAATGGCAACTGATCCCTTGTCTGAGTCGCATGAGTTTGAGTCACACGCATGAGCATGTGTTATGTGTTTAAGCTGATATACAGAGTAAGAAAAATGATAATATGTCATAATGTGAGAAAATGGAGGTTATGGATAGGGAGAAATGGGAAATTGTATGTGATGTGATACGACAGACAAAGATGGTGAATGTATTATGGACTATAATGTTAATATTGTACTATGAGGATGTATCCTCGAATGTAACCTTAGTGCGAATACATTGTTGCAAATTGTTTGAGAAAAATGAAGATATAAGTGGAAATGATGGGACTAAAGTATACAAATCGGATTAAAGGAAATAAAATTGTGATAAGTTAGACCTGGATTTGAAATGATTGTCGGATAAATGTGAAGTAAGTTATGATGATTTAGCGTAATAATATGTTTGTGAAATTGAGATCAAAGTCTCTTGATGATTCTGCATCTATCATTCTGAATGGATAGAGGATGTAGATATGTGGAAGGTGGAATAAAGGACAATAGGAAAATGGGATAGAAATGAAATAAAAAAGATGGAATACGATAGTTATAAATGACCGTACAAGAGATGGGAAAGTTAGAAATGTACATAAATTGAGACATTATGCCTGAAGGCAATTAAGGAAAAGATAATGAGTCCAATATGAGGGGTTAATGTACTCAAAATGATAATTCAGTTGTTATGAAATGAGGTAGCATGAGAAGAGGTAAATTATGGTAGATGGGAGTAGAATTGATGTTAGTTAGATGTGTTAATGGGAGGAAGAAAGTGCAGGAAATGATAATGGCCTAACAAAAATAGATTTCCCTCATGGCCGTGTTGAGCTACCCCAGTTGTAGGCAGGAACAACGATAGAAGTGTTGTCTGGAATCAATTGGAATTTAAGTATCATTAACAAATGGTATTAATTGGTTAATTGATGGTGACTTACGCCAAGGCATGGGCATAAATTACGTTGTTTATTGCCTTAGTGAGCCTTATTATAAGGATGTTCTGATCATATAGGTTATGATACGAATTGATCTTGTTATGATCTTATGAACTGGTGAACTTGATTTGCTTGAGGTACTAAGTTCATATCGAGGATAGTACCAAGAAATCGCTGAGATAGGGTCGGTAAATCGGTTGATTCAGTTTAAGACTGACCAATGACGGAACAAATCTGAAAGTGAATATTGGAGTGACATCCTTCGTGCAGACTCAAGCATACGAGTTAGAAAATGTTATTGAGAGTGTATGCATTTTGATGAGGTAAAGTACCCTACTATGCAAGTGGATTTTTGAATTCGAGGGGACACTCTCACTAAGGTGAGGTGAACTTAGGTCAACATTATAGCCAGTGTAAATATGTTTGGGAGACACAAATTATATATGATGAAGGTATTATCAACACAAGAAATTATGTTTACAAATAAATTGAAATATGTGAAAAAAATGGTATGAATGAACAGATATGTGAAATCATGGGAAATTGAATGAACTAAGGAAATCAGTCAAGGAAGGGAGTGAATTGGGAAAATGAGAATAGCATGTGATGATATTCCTGCAATGAGGAACTAGTTACCTAAAGAGTTACCAAAACAAATTATGGGCATAAAGAGTCTTAAGTTATGTCGGTTGGAGTCAACAATGTCCCCAACAGTATTATGTTATTGGAGGTTCAAATGATCCAAACAAAATTGTATCAACTAGTGACTATGAGTATAAATGGTATTGTGAAAGTGTTAAGCTAGATGAAATTTTGAATATTTGAGGAAAACTATATAAGCCGTATTAATGGAGGATGTAAAAAGAATTTTGAGGAATTTATAACCCTAATGTTAATTGCACCGCTTCGATTTGGAGATTTTGCAATATATAACGAGGTTTCCCATTAAAGAGTAAGATACAATTTGTTGCAATAGTTTAAAGTGATTTTGTGTGCTTAGGGACAATTATAGCCTCATGAACTGAATTTTGATACATGACTTGAAATTTTGTTGTAATGGTAATTGGTTTGAAAGCTTGGAGACACTAGTAAGAATGGTTCGACATTGCAATAAGCCAACGTGAAATCAGAGGAAACTGTACAAATGGAAGGATCATTCGAGAAAATAAGTTAATTAAGGAATTAAGTGCTTAAGAAATTACGAGAACAAATCATGGGAACATAGAGTTTTGGCAATATTTGTTAGAGTTAACAATACCGCCAAAAGTGGCATGGTATTGAAGAATAAAGTGACGTTTGGATCAATTAGTGGCTATGAAATATCTTAAATGTATTTGAAGAGTTGAAAAGAATATTTTGATTATCTAAGAAAATATGTGGTTTCAAATGTATATGGATATGTGAGTGTGACAAGAAATAATGATATGATCTGACCCAGATGTATGTGGAACTAGAGGTGAAAATTTTTAATTATCTGAAATATATTGAAGAGACAGACAAGATTGTGTTATATCTGAATAAGTAACGGGAATATTGATTGATTCCAATGACTACAGTCAAGCGGAAGAAATTATTTGAGTGATAGTGCCAAATGAGAAATAGTAAAGAATATGATGAAAACATACCCTTACTTGTTTGATCAATCAGATAAGAATTTTGAGAACGAAATTTTTGTTACGAGGGGGGAGTTGTAACATCCCGTTACCCATGTGAGGGCTAAAATTGTGAATTATGAGAATTTCTGATAAATTAGGAAAATGCACATCATGCATGAATTAATTGTGACATGCAC
>JAOSBP010000006.1:9933087-9947965 GCA_027563825.1 Erythroxylum mucronatum
ACTTGTTTTTAATTCAAATATTGAAAGTTGTAGCATATAGCATATAATTTCATAAAATGTTATTCTAAATATAATAAATGAAATTTTCAAATAACAATGATATTGCACATGGCTTTCATTATATATTACATAAACAAAAGAGAAATTGTAAAGTAAATTGTTCACGACATTATTAAACAAAAGAGACATTGCATCTTAAAATGCTCATGACATTGTATATTAAGATGCCACATTCACTAATATGATTTATACTACAACAATCAATTTAATTTAAACAATCCGTGCATTAAAAAATTATATGTCCTTTACAGTCAAATCAAGGAAAAGATGTGATTTTATGCTATAAATTCATATTCAGCACTAATTGAATTGAAAAAAAATCTCCCGTGAGAACTTAGTTGCAAATTTTGGATATCTAAAGATGAGATACATACTAAGTTTAAAGGAAAAATGCATTGCAAAACATCTTTGTGTATAATTAGTGCATTATGATACTTTCATCAAACACTTGGTATGTATGATAAATTCATCCCTAACTTAACAAAAAATCCCAATCTTTTTCCATGATTCTCCAACAATAACACAGGCCATTGGTAAACAATCACCCATTAACAAACAAAATAAATGCAGCCAACTCAATGATGAAACGAACTCCAAATCAAGCAAAAATATCAACCACAGACATGGTGATTTCCACAGGAGAGGAGAGCACGGAGAATAGGAGAATACCTTGACTAAAATTGTTGAAGAAGATGACGACAATGGTCGGAGATGCACTAGCTCGACGGAGAACACGCAAATGACGAAAGGGAACTTGGGCCGGAGGGACGACGGACGATGGAGCAGATATGGAGGAGGAAGAACAAAGCAAATAGCACACAGGTGGGGGGAGGGGTGAAGGGGAGTCGGGTAGAGGTTTTAAGAAAACCAAAATGTTTTCGTTTGGTTTTATACCAAATGATGTCATTTTGGTATACACAAACGACGTTGTTTTGTTTATCTTAATACGTTAAAGTCTTTAGGAACAAAAAGACGTCGTTTTGTTAATGAAGGCTTGAACTTTTTATGTAACATCTCGTTCCCATACTAAGGGTTAGAACCCTAGATTTGTGTAATTGAGAAACAAAAATGAGAGTTTAGAAAAATACATTTCATGCTCATGCATAATGTTAGCATACACACATGTGAATATTGATTTTTACACACAAAAATGATTATACATGCATTCATTAATATTTTTAGGGTATAATTGATCTACAAATATGATTATATCTGGAATTGTAAATTGTATGCGCTAAGAATTGATTTGGAGAGTATAATTATTGACTCAAAATTTTTAGTGAAAATTTGGGAAAATTCTGTAACTTTAAGGGTATATTGGACGAGGAAAAATGCCAAGTGGCAGAACAATTGATGAATAGTGGTATAAATGAATGTTAAATGGTAGTAGAAACTTTTATGAATGAAGTTAAGATTTAATGGCAAGTATCATTGAAAACTGGGAGAAAATTGGGTTGAAAATTAGAGGTAAGTAGACTAGCTTATCAAAAGATCAAGAATAGACCTTGAGAGAGTGACATGTGACCACTTGTTAAGTCACGTTTTTATTAAATGAAAGACCATATTTTGGTCTTTCACTTACCAAAAACAACACATGCTTCATTTTGCCCATCTTCTTAATTTCTTCATCTTCTCCATTCCTCTCCTTCACCCATAACATTCACTCTCACTCTCATCATGTTGAATTTTGTTCAACTATTTCACCTTACTTCTTCAAGATTCATTGCCTCCCTCTTCTTGTTGCTAAAAGACCCAACCTATTCCACCTTTAAAAGGTGAAGATCGTGTATGTGGAGGAGCTAGGGTTTCTTGGTGATTTGAAGGAGCTTTGGAGCTAAACATGTAAGTTAAACTTTGTTCTTCATGGGTAGTCTTCATAGAAGCATATTTGATAATAGTTAGAGGTTAAATGTTCATGAAATGAGGATGGGTATATGCTAAAACGTGAATGGGAAATGTGGATAGATTCATTTCTTGCTTTGGTGTTTTGATGGATAAGAGATTATGGAATGATATACTGTTGGATTAACTGAGATAATGCTGTTTAAAGTGGCTGGAATATGTTAGATGTAACAATTCCACTAGATATGCTTCTGTAATTTAGCCATAACTTGTTCTGTAGATATTCAAATGAGATGATTTTTGATTTGGATTAAATTAGAGACATATGGATTCATTTTTCATGAAGACATTGAATTCAAATTCTGTCTTTAAAAGTTTCTAATTTTGACTTGAAGTTAAGTACTGAGTGTAGAAAGGTGATGATGAATGAGTATATATGTGTATGTTCTGTTATTAGTGTTCATGATCAACCATGGACTATAATTTTTTATGGATGATATTGAGTTGAAATGGAGTTAGAATGATGGGAAAATGAGGAGAAATTAAATTACAAATGATAGACAAGCTTAAGGTAGTGAATGTAGTAAGTAAAGAGTTAGAATATGGAAATTGTGGATGCACTTGGATATAATTTGGTGCAAGAGGCATAACTTTTTTCTGTAGAAATCTGATTGAGGTCATTTAAGTATTATTAGAAAGAGAACTTCGAGATCTACAACTTCTATGAAGACCCTAAGAAGAGATTTTAATATCTAAAGGGTCAAATTTTCAAGTTTCTATAAGAGACCCCTAAAGGTCCGCTTAACAGACATGGATGTCCACCTAACAGACATTCACGAGTCAAGTGGTCCTAATTAAGGCTTAAATGAGACTTGGAATGAACCTAGAGTGATGCCTTGATTATGTGACTAATGTGTGATAGGTTTGAAGTGATAATTAGGGTTATAACCTAGTGAATGAATGGATCATATCAAAGTACTAAAGGCATGAGTATAATGTGAATGAAGATGTGCATATTATTGTAATTGTGATTCAAGGATATGAGTAATGAGAACCTAGTAAAAGTGAATGAGAATTTGATATTATGAAAGCAAATAATGCTAAAAATGAGAATGTGCATAAAATGTGAAATTTGATAATATACCCGGGATTGTCATTGAGCATGCATTGTACATAGTCCATATACATATTTGTGCATAAATGAATACTTAAGATTGTACAATTATTAATGTGTGTGCAACGCGTGTATTGCATGATGTTGATACACAGGATAGAACTCCCGCATTTAGACATTTCTGGATCATGGAAACTAATGCTAATCCAGAGCGTACTGTGAGTCAACCTAGATGGTCTTACTTACTGATTGATTTGTTTATATTATGTTTTGAATCATCTTATGAATGTGAAATTGATTGTGTCAATTTCGGACACTGAAGGTCTGATGATTTTGATGCACGAATGGGAACATTGAAGTGCTCCTTGTATGTGAATTTGATGAAATATGTGATACATGACTTGATTGTTAAATGTCGGACCTAGTTCCGAAGAAAAATGTGAGTATGCATATGAATGAACAAGTGATTCTCAACTTAAATATTGAATGTCGGATTAAGGTCCAATGATATGTGAAAGTGACTGATTGATCATGTGATTGATTGAGAATATGAAAATGTGAAGCATTCTATCATATGAATGCATGAAACATAAAGGTTGTTGTGACTAGAGTAGCCACCAAAAAAGAGCTTAAAGCTTAGAAAGTGATTAAGAGCCAAAGGTTTACTATATAAAATGAGCCCGGTATCCCCAACGAATACGGGACAGTTATCAATGAGCCCGGTATCCACAATAGATACAGGACAGTTATAGGCACTTGGTCATAACAATAATAATTAAAAGTGAGTCTCATACGCATTGCATATAAAATCGATATGTATGTTTTAATAGTTTGAATGTTTTCTGAATGTGATTTATGCTTAAGTGAACGTGCAATGTATATGACTCAATATGATGAATTGATGAATTGTATGTGTTATGTGATTGAGTGAGCCATCGAAGATAGTCACTCACTGAGTTTGCAAAAACTCACCCAAAATTTGCAATATTTTTTTCAGGCTCAAAAGAGTTACCCCGTTAGGCAAACGGGAGTATACCCACTGCATTCAAGTAAGAGATAGAGGTCGGGATTAGTTTGCGTCTGCATTTGCTTTCTTATTTTTGTATCAAATTTGTATATTCCGCGATTTCTGTACAACGTGTATTTGAATATTTCTGTATGTAATAACTTTCGAAATTGGAAATGGTTTGCAAATAAGATTGATCAAAGTGTAATAATAATTGTGTATTTCGATGTTTATGAAATAAAGTATGGGCCCGATTACATTATTGATTTCCGCATATGTGCGTTGCAAATAAATAAATGAAAATTTGTAATGAGATTTTACTGACTGACTGCTACTAGCATGCTACTTTTGCGAGGTTCGTGCTCGGATATCACTCAGGATGTCGGGTATGTGTCTTGCGAGAGTGGGGTGCTACATTGACAAATAGAGTTTCAATCCACTCTATAGAATAATTATTAGTACTATTACAATAATATAATATGACACATTACATTATTTTTAAAATTTTATATTTGATGTTAAAATTGATTTAAATGTTAATAAATGTTAAATTCAGTATGGAGAATGGTCTACTAACTTCAGAGGTTTCTCCACTATAGCAGCTTACTTACCTTAACTTCAACACATGCAAAGAGAGGACAACATCATATAGATTCTCAATTCTAAGGGGATCTTTATAAATAAATCTTGTTATACAATTTACAGAACAAGTTTAGGGGATGTTCCTTGGTATGTATTACTTTGGAAGCACTCTTTGAACCCTAAAGTCTCTTTAATTACCTGTCTTGCGATAAAAAAATAGATTCATAATAAAAAATAGTTGCTTTGGAGCTTATGATCCAATTTTTGTTTTATGCAAGGAAGTTGAGGAAGATAGGAAGCATTTTTTTTCCAATGTAGGTATTCTAAAGTAGTCTAAAGTAGAGTAATGCACATGCTATCCATAGCTATGATTGGAATGGAGTCTTGGCCCGGATCATCTTAAAAGCTAACCAATTGAAGTAGAAAGTAGTGCTCATTAGAATTGCCTTCACCACTAGCATTTAGTCCATATGGAGAGAAAGGAACAACAAACTTTACCAAGGAGTAGACATTGGAAAGTACTATCTTGTAGATACCTCTCTCAATTGGATTAGAGAGCTCAAGATAGCAAAAAATGCACACATCATGCTTTCTCCTGACATGAAATGTAGATGGAATCTTTAAAATGGGTTGATTGTAACTTATATCTTGTTTTGATTAAGTGTTTGGAACTATGATGTAACTAGACTCCCTTTGTAATGTTGTAATAGCTTTTGCTAGTGTTAATAAAGATTTCTCGTTTAATTTTCAAAAAATACAATGTAATGTGAAAATACAACAAAAATAATCTTAAATATAAATGAGATTTGAAAATATAAACAAGAGGGGAGGAAGATTGAATTACATCAATTAATAAATTTGAAATGTGATTAAGTAGTTCTCTTTCTTTTATTTGAAAGTTAAATTAAATTTATAACCAAATAAAATTACAACCAAAACAACTCTTTATTGAACTATAGAGGATTAAGTTACAAAATTAGTCTAAACTTCAGAAGTTAGATTCCATGCAATAGTTTCCAGCCGTAACCTTAGTATGACTCCGCCTCGACTTGATTTAACATCTACTTCCTTGCTTCCAAAAATTGCACCATTTCGTTCTTTCCCAAAGTGGTAAGTGATTATACTAAATGCTAACTTGAAAATCTTCCTATCACTTTTACTTTTGAAGTTTGCACTTTTCTTCTATATTAATGCATCCCTCCAACCTCTACTTAGGCATTTCATTCTAAGGATGGCTAGTAGATGGTTCCAAAGAATTAAGGAAACTACATAAAAGAAGAATAGATGGTCATGTGTTTTGTAGTTAACTTTGCACAAAACATAATTAAGATCATCAATTTGGAACTTTAATTTGTCTCTAGTACTTAATCTATGGGAGGTGGTAAGCTAAATAATGAAAGAATCTGATGGTGCAGTGCTAGAGTCCAATACTAATTTGCACCAAAGGCTTTTGGTTAGTATTTCGATCAGCATTTCTGACATGAGGATATTATGAAGCTCCTTGTATTAGATTGCATCCATTGTACACAATTAGGGGAGGAGGGATTTAGAGCATAACCTAGCATATGTTGAATAATGTCCTAAAATCCCCTGGATGAATGGAAAGGCCAGAACCATCTACCATCCTTAATCACATGCTGCACTTTAACATTTATGGGAACTATAGATCTTAAGGATGAAAATTCTCTAAATTGGTACAATGGACTAATCATGCATCAGTTATCAAACCAAAAATTAGTTAGTTCTCCATTCCCAATTTTGTTCACCTTAAGCTACATAAATGCCCTTATTTTCAATATTTGTTGATAAGTGTATGAGAGTGTTTGCTTGGACTTGACTATCCAGATGCTTTCATTCTTTAAATGGTAGGTATGGATCCACCTTACCTATAAGCTTTCCTTTTCCACATGAAACACTGTACATTCTACATGTTAAGACTAGACCAAGACCACCATATTTTTCAAGGATATAAATCATGCTCCACTTCGCACTTGGAACTTTTATGTTACTTCTAGTTTTACCCCAGATAAAATTCTTGATTGCTCTACCAATGCTCTTTATGAAATTCCTAGGTAAAGTAATATGATAGACTAGTAAACATAAAGATTGTTGAGAATAGACATAGCTAATTATAGCTTTTCCCCACATAATAAGTATTTATTACACTAAAATTTAATTCTCCTCTCTATAGAGTTTAAAAGAGAAGTATAGTTAGTTGTACTAAGTCTTTTGGTGGAGATGGGGATCCCTAGATGTTTGAAAGGTAACTTTAGCTCTAGTCCTAGTCCCCATGAAAGGGAGATCAGTCTCTTGTATTGAGACAGGCTAAAAGATAAAAATATAGTGCTTCTCAATGGATTGTGATTGGTCGTTTCAATATCAATATTTGAATTAACCACAAGCGCACAACGTAGCTATAGCTAGCACAAGTAAGTACGGGTTGATCTCGCGAAGACAATAAATACTAATAATCACTCTTCTCTTATTATCTAGCCTACGAATTGAGTGTATGATTTTGAATTAAAACTAAAACTTAAACAAATAAAATAAAATAGGAAACAATAACAAATGTAGAAGACTAAGGAGATTACTTGGAAAACTCAATATCAAATATTAGTGTCTAGGTGATGAATCCCTTTAAAAATAATTAGAGAGTTAATCTTTTAAAATGTAATTATTTTGTTGACTATTGGACTATGAAAATCCTTATCTTATGTTAGCAACTCTCTTGAGACTACTAGCAACTAATCCATAGGCTTATTAACCAAAATCTTTCTAGTTAAAGTTTCTATGATTGTTTTACCAATTTATGAATTTCGTTATTAGATTTGACCATAATCTAGAGGATTTATGTTGACTTATCTTTACATTTGTAATCAACTCCTTTCAACTATGGTAGATTGTTAATTGCTAACTTTTAATCTAATTAAAGCCCTCAACTACCGCAAGTGCTCAGATCATGAATTGTAGTAAAAGAGGGGCCAATCCCACTAGGAGGTGTGAATTAATCTAATCTTAAGGTCTCTAAGGATTATAAAATTTAATAAACTAAAAATTAAAAAACAAAAAAGTAAACACGAGAATATGATTTTCAAAAAATTAACTTGTAAAAATAACGCAAAACAAAATTGAAGTTGAGCAATACAAAAGTCAGAATTGAAAATCAACCAAGAGAATTAACCAATTATGAAGGAAGGGAGATCATCAATGCTAATCTAGTCACTTATGTGTTAATATGGTGTCAGTTCTAAACTATCAAGGGGTGGATTAATCTCTCTCAAGTTATAATCACTAAGTTCTAATTGATAATCCTTGATTAAATCAAGTAACTGAAAATGTAATCTCTCAATTAATGATTAGACCACATCATAATTAGTTTTTAAGTGTTCTAATAAACAACCGGGTCCTCACACGAGATCTCTCTCTGTACAAATTACCGATTTGATTAATTGTATGGTCTATTGAGTCGTTTAACTCTCATTATTCCAACCCAATCATTTTTATTTGGTTCACCCTCTTAGTTTATTATAGAAACATGCAAGCACCGTAATTAATCACAACACCCAATCATTCAACATAAAAGATAACTAGATTAACATTAAATCAATTCAAAATCCCTAAAGAAAAGTTTGAACATCATCAACAATCCAAAACCCATAATCATCATTCTTATATTCATATCAACATTCAAAGTAAAAGAATACAAAGATGAAAAGAAACGATCACTTGAAAGGGATCGGACGACTTGGGAAAGGTAGCAGCTGCGAAAACCAGCTTCCTCTCTCCTCCTCTTCCTTTTCTCTCTTCTTTCTCTTCTCTCTTAGAGTCTTCCAAATGTGGCAAAATGTAGAGCTCTTTAGGGTTACATCCTTATGCCTTATATAGTCTTTTCCATTTAAGGTAACCCTAAGATTTTTCAGGGTCTGAAAAGTCCCTCAAAAACTTAAAACCAGAAAGCTGTCTGCGTTATCTATCGTGCAAGCCACGATCGTGGCCCTATCATTGTTTCACCTTCTGTCACGATTGTGGTAGACTGGCTATGATCTTGGCCCTTCATCCATGCTTCTGTCACGATTGTAACACATTGGCCATGATCGTGGCCTTAGGTTCAGCTTCGGGCTTTCTTCGAATTGTCTCCATTCTTCAATATTTTCCCTGAAACACTAACAAACATATCAAGACACCTCAAACACAAAAAAAATTAAAGCTCAATAGGGTGCTCTAACCCACAAAACACTCAAAACAGAAATATTTAACTAAATAACAAAATCCTAACCTAAACATGCATTAAACATTAAATTTACCCACTAAACACATCCTAAACTATCCATTAAAACATTTTACAATCTATAAGTATCAACATCCCCATACTTAAACTTTTTTTTGTCCTCAAGCAAAAAAAATCAAACAATAAAAACCAAAACACAACATACACACATATGCAATAATGAGGCAATGACATTAAACTTAACGAAACAAATTTAACTACAAACATAATCTCTCAAATTGTTCAAACTTATTAACTTGTGAAACCTGTGTCTAAGTACTTCGGATTAAAAATATATATTGATCAAAACCTTAATGTCAAGTTTATTCACTCTTATCATTTGCACACACACATTGATAATTATTTCGTCAATCAAATTCTAACTATCCCTAAGTAGGTTTTCATGAAAATTCAAGCTATTCACAAAGGTCGGTAGGCTTATTAGATAAAACACTATTTTTGTTGATTTTGATTGACATGAACCTAGCCTTTTTAAGTGAAGGAAAATATTTGTGATGAATGTCGACGTGGTTACTTGACTAGGTCATGTTTTTATTAAGCAGCTTTAGCCTTTTGACGCGAAGGCAAACATTTGCGATGAATGTTCCCCGATTACCCAGCTACATCACACTCTCTGTAAAATACCACTACCATAGAACATATGCCCAAACATCTAGAGGACATATGAGAACATACCATATGAGAATGGCATGTTAGTGCAATCATAATCACTTATTATGGCATCAGAGAAACACAACTATTTCAAAGGATTAACTTATCCCATTTCATTAACAAACATAAACATTCATTGTGTTATTACACGCATCATTCACTTATATATATTCACAATACACAACATGTGAGAGCTCACAACTCTATACATTATGTACAATATGAAACGAAATGTTGGACCAAAATATTCTAACTAAACTTTTCAGTATTAACTGACTAGACTTTTGAGTCATTCTTATTTCCAAAATTGACAATACTAGACTGTTACAAGACTACCTTAGAGCTAGGTCTCCTCAGTACCTGAAATCAACGTTGCAATTTTGATGAGTTTGCGAACTCAGTGAGTGAACTATCATCGTTGTGCTCACTTAAGTCAGAACACAAACATCATAAGTATATAACCAAATTCACAAGTATCTCATTATCCATAATCAATTCTCATTGATCACATCGTTCAAAATTTAGTACCTGGTCATAGTATACATCATATTTCAACAAACTCATTATGAATACAAACATTTCATATAATCATATCAGAATAATCCAATCATTCATATCATCAACATGTACACAAACATTGCATATCATTATATCAACTCAATGTAGTCATTCTTCGCAATCATTCACATGATACATGTAAAAATATATATGCAAATGCACATATGACTGCACTTTCATTTTTATTTTATTGTGACCAAGCACCTATTTAACTGTCCCGTATCCGTTGTGGATACAAGGCTCATTTTAGATACTATCCCATACCCGTTGTGGATACCGGGTTCATTAATCATTGAGCTTGTGGCTCTTTGTGTGCATTTCTGAGCTTTAAGCTCTTTTCACTTTGGTCACTCTGTCACAACTCCTTTATCTGATAATGTATAACAATGTAATGAAATTCATCAAATCATATATTATGATATCAATAACTTTCATTCAGTTTGCACAGTCATTTATCACATTCATCGAATCTAAGTCCGGCATTCAAGATTTAGTTGAGTACACATTTCCATGTTCACATACAATTATAAAGCACTTCCAATAAAATCCAGAATATTGAACTCCTTGGACCATCAATGTTCGGAATTATCAATATCGCAATCATATCAATAACAGTTCAATATTTTAAAGTTAATCAAAACAATTCAAACATAGTGAGAAAACATTTAGGTTAACTCACTACACATACGATTCAAACAGAAGCATATATAATTGAATTCACACATCTACATTGACTCACAGTATGCTCCAGAATAGCTATTTCCTTGACGATCTGGAAATGTCTGGATACGGTCGGTTAATTTATGCTTCTATATCATACAATACACATATATGTACATATTACTAACCTATTTAATCAAATGAGTACATACTAAACTGTTTAATCAAATGAGTACTTAATCATACACATGTATATGTGTTATATTCAATGCATGCTCAATTGACTATCCCGGGTATGTATCCTTAATCACAAGTCTTGATCATTCATTCATTATAGCTTGTATATATCTTGTTTGCAATTAAGTTATGCCTTAAGTAAACTTGGTTACTCTCAATTCATCATTCATGCATTCACCAATCCTTTTCTAACACTTTATAAATTCACATAATTTCCTAATTCTCATTCATTCATACTTAATTCACATTTCTCACATCTTTTAGATCACATTTGCATTCATAAGAACACCTTCATTTTTTTAACAACTCTCAAATTTCAAATTTAGATATATTGATCTCAAACAATCCATTCCTTAAGTCATAACCTCAATTCACAACCTAAACTTATCAAATCCTTAACCAATTAATTCAACAATAATCTACGTTTATTTCAAGCCTCAATCAAACCCAAATAAACAAAGGTAGAGTAACTTATCCTTAGTTGGTTCAACAATCACACAAAACAAAAAAAATTCTGTTTTAGAGCATTTCCCATGATCACGGGGTACCTTTCCATGATCGTGAAAAGACAAAACAAAAAGTTTTCTCACTTCACTATATTGCCTATGATTGTGGGAAGAGGCTAATGTAGCTCCCATGATCGTGGAATGAGTGAATCGAAGGTTCATCATCCTTTTCCTTTAATTTTTCTTCCATATTTCAACACCTTCATGATAGTCCATCAATTATACCTTAAAGATACTTCAACTCCTCATCAATTCATCTATAATTCCAAATCAAAATCATTCAATTGGTAACTCATAAACAATTTATCTTTTATGCATCAAAACCAAACATAAACTTTCGTTCCCTATCATACATGAAATCCTAACCTTTTTCCCATTTCAAGAACACTACACTAACACCTTTTTTTAGCATAAATTCACCTTTAATTCAATTCTCAGTCTAATTCATCCTTAAAACAACAGATAACCTAAGGTTTCTATGTATTAAAAACAAAACCAATTCATTCATCAAATTTCTAGCACACTTAATCATCAATTTTATATACAGTCCAACCTAATTCATCCCAAATCAATCATCATAAATGTTATGCTCACATATGTCTCAATAGGGAAGTCAATTACTTACTTGTTTAGCTTGAAAGCTCCTTAATTAGCAAGCTAAACAATTCTTTCAAGCACTCAAGCATACACCAAGAACAAGACATAAATAGAAAGTGGTTTTAACAACAAGATGAAAACAACATAATTTTGGAGTAATAGTGTAGGATTTTAGCAAAAACTTAAGGTGTAAGAGTTATGGGTATAGGTTGGTGGCGGAAGGAAGAAGAAGGTAGCAAATAGCAAGACCAAAAGGTAAGATGGTCTTTCAAGTGTGTATATCGTGGGTGTGGGTATGTGGTGAAAATAGGGAGAAAATAGGGACACTTGGCATGACACTTGTCATACTAAGATTCAAACCATATGTCTCATACATTAACTACCAATTGTCACCTAGTGTTTGGTCCATTTGTCTCATAGTTTCCTAAACCATTTGTTACCCAATTAAACCACCATTTGTTACTCATCTATTCAAGACATTTGTCACTCTATTACTAATGTCATGTATCACTATTTTATAGGCCTAATTAACCCAAGTTCCCATGTATCAATTTGTCTTACGCTTTAACAATTTTTCCTAGATTAGATGCACATATCACTTCATCAATCACTCAATTGCAACAACAAATTCCTAATTATTAATTATAATCCATTAAAACAAAATTGAAGACATAATCAACACACAAGGACATCATAATCAGTTAAAACCTTTCATACCCCAAGATATGTCAATTGAGTGCATATACTATCTTTATAATGTCTCTAAATCATGATTCATGTGTGTATGCAAATATGATGCATGCAAATGAGATGCACTTCATGTATTCTCATATGATATAACTCAATATAATAGTTAAATCCTTAATTGTAGAAGCAGGCTATTATAATTCTCCCCCTTAAGAAATTTCTTCCTTGAATACCTGATTGATCATATAGATGGGGGTACTGTCTCCTCATGTTTTCTTTAGTTTCCCATATGGCTTCTTCTCTTGAATGATTCCTCTAAAGAACCTTAACCAATGGGATTACTCGGTTTCTCAATTGTTTAATTTTATAGTCGACTATTTTGATCGGTTCCTCCACATAACTCAAATTAGTTGCAATTTCCAACTCCTGAGCCAGTAATATGTGTGTTGGATCTGACCGATATCTCCTGAGCATACTAACATGAAACACATTATGACTCTGAGCCATCTCTGCTGGTAATGCTAACTTATAGGCCAGCGGTCTTACTTTTTTGATAATCTTATAAGGACTAATGTATCTAGGGCTCAATTATCCCTTTTTTTACCAATTCTCAGTACTCCTTGCCAACGTGACACTTGCATAAATGCCTTGTCTCCCACTTGGTATTCCATATCTCTTCGATGTTGATCTGCATAACTTTTCTGTCTGTCTTGAGTCACCTTAATTCTACTACAAATCAATTTCACCTTATCAACAGTGTCTTGAATCAGTTCTGGGCCTTTAACAATTCTTAGATCCTCTTCATCCCAATACAAAGGCGAATGACATTTTCTGCCATACAACACCAAGCCATACCGATGCTACTGTGGCAATAATTGTTATATGCAAATTCAATAAGAGATACATATTGATCCCATGCTCCTTGTAATTCTAATACACAAGCTCTAAGCATATCCTCAACAGTTCTAATAGTCCTCTCACTCTATCCATCTGTCTGAGGATGAAATATTGTACTGAAATTCAACTTCGTACCAAATGTTGTCTGTAAACTACCCCAAAATTTAAAATTGAATCTAAGATCTCTCTGATACAATAGATACTGGGACTCCATGTAATCTCACAATTTCATTAACATATCTCTGGGCTAATTGATCCAATGTATTATTCTCCCTCATGGGTAAGAAATAAGTCGATTTCATCAATCTGTCAACAATGACCCATAAGGAATCATGTTGCCTTGGAGTCCTCAGCAAACCCATAATGAAATCCATAGTAATCCTTTCCCATTTCCACTTCGGAATAGGCAATGACTGTAACTTCCCAATCAGAGCCTGATGCTCTGCCTTAATCTGTTGACGAGTCAAACACTTTGCAACATACTCCGCCACTTGCTTCTTCATCCCTGGCCACAAGAAATGTTGTTTTAGCATATTATACATCTTGGTAGTATTAGGATGCATAACATAGGTTGCTATGTGTGCTTCCTTCAAAATCTCAGTTCTCAGATTGTCATCATCAGGTACACATAATCTTTGCTTCAACCACAATGCATTGTCTCTCATCTCAAACTCAGAATTTGAGTTCTGTTTCAACTTCTTAATAAGCTTCATTAATTCTGGATCCTTGCTTTAAGCTTTTTTTATCCTTTCATGCAATACCGGTCTAAGCTTCAATGTAGCTAACAATTCTTCATTCTATCCCAAATTTAGCTCAATATTTAGTGCTCTCAGTTGTACTAGGTTTGGTAACCTCGATGTTTGAATATGTGCCACATTGCTATTAGATTTCCTACTTAATGCATTAGCCACAACATTAGCTTTACCAGGATGATACTCAATCGTAAAATCATAATCTTTAAGTAGTTCAATCCACCGCCATGTTTCATATTCAGCTCCTTCTGATTCAATAAATATTTCAAACTTCTATTGTTGGGACCCGATCCGGGACCCAGATCCCAACCTAAAAACAAAAATGAAAAACAAACGAAAACTGATCGGAGCGAAACGAATATCAAATCAAACGGCATTCCGACATCCGAGCACGAGTATCGGATAAAAGTTATCGAGTCGCGTTGGAAACCTTAGACATTC
>JAOSBP010000006.1:9951868-9971190 GCA_027563825.1 Erythroxylum mucronatum
GGAGCCCCGAAAACTAATATTACGAATACTGTACCAAGGTAAGTATAGATTTTGATTTTAATATGGTATGATATTAATATTAGTGTCAATATTAATTTTTTAAATTATAAAATAGTGTAAAGTACGAAATAATCATTTAATATATTTACACTATATAATTTTAAATTTTAAGTCAAACGTAAATTAAAAAATTATAATAATATAAATTTAATCTCATAAATTGAAGTAACCTCAAAATTTCAAATTTAGCACTTGTAATTACTAGAAGATTAATGTTAACAATTTCTATTAACACAACTGTCACCATTGTTGCACTATGCCTAACTTCATAAAATAATTACAACATTTGGTATAAGAGAAATCGGAGGGAATCAATGGCAACAGGAATGAGAGGGGCAGAGATAAGAAGGCTCGAAGAAATCATGAAAGGTTTGGTGGAATCGCAGAATAGGAATGAGAGAGTACTTCTAGAGTCACAAGAAAGGAATGAGAAGATGTTTTCATAATTTCAAAATAGAACAAAGAAGACGGAGAAAGAGATGTTGGAGTTGCTAACGATGTTTAAGCAATTCTTATAGAAACAAGGGGGAGAACCAAAAGTGACAGCTTCAAGGGTGTCAGGTCCAATTTTCCAAAGTAATCATCTAAGGCAGGAGAATGATGAAAATGCAATATAAACGAGGTTAAACCAGATTGAGTTTCCGTTATTCAATAGTGAAAACATAAAATTATAGTTGTACCATTGTGAATAATTCTTTCAGCTGGATCAAACTCCAGAGAAGGTGAAGGTGAACATTGCTATTTTACACATATATGAACGAGCACAGGAATGGTATCGTCTATACATTAAAAATCACAATAAGTTGGAATTGGTTGATTGGGAAGAATACACCAAGGCCCTTAAACAGAGGTTTGATGCAGTTTAATGATCCAGACAGAGATTTTAAAGAGTGGAACACAAGATATGACAGTGTTAGATTACTGTGCTCAATTTGATCACCACTCAAACCGATTATCATTACCAGAGGAGTACTTGATTGGGTTCTCTGTGAAAGGGCTTAAACCAAAAATTGGAGTGACAGTGAAAATAAATGAACCTCATTGCATTAAGCTTATATGTTAGCTCGTTATCAATAAGCCATAGTGTTGTCTAATGGAAATACTCTATTGAATAGAGGTAATATGATGAAGAACAATGGTGGGTATTTTAATTCAATCCTGAGACCACATTATATGCCCAACATATTCAAAAGTCTAAGCTCGGATGGGATATTACCAAATCCTATGTCAACATTGTGTTCATTAACATCGGTAAGACCCCTTAAACCTTCTAAACAAATTAGTAGTAAAGATTTTGAAGATAAAAGAGCAAAAGGGCTCTGTTTCTATTATTATTAAAAAATTTAGCCAGGGTCACAAATGTAAAACAAAACAATTGCAGTTCTATGTGATTATGAAAGACGATGATCATGGTAAGATGGTATATAAAGGAGATGAGGAAGAGCTGGAGGAAGTGATAGGGGAGGATGACTACCCAAATGTGTCTATGCAAGCTATGTTTGGACTATCGGAGGACATGCAGATCAAAAAGATGAGACTAGTGGGGATGCATTAGAGGAAATTAATCCACATCTTGATTGAAAATGGTAGTACACATAATTTTATGGACATATCAATGGTGAGAAAAGGGGATTGTAATGTTCAAAAGATGGAACCTATTTTAATAACTGTAGGTGGGGGACTATAATTGGAATGCCACTAGTATTGTCAAAACTTTGTATGGATTATGCAGGGAATTCTGTTCACTATGAATGCTTTGGTACTGTAGTTAGGAGGCTGTGATGTTATATTAGGATGTAAAGGTTAGCCAGCTTGAATGATTTTTTCATGTAGCTTTAAAGAAAGAACTATGGTGTTTAATTCGGAATATGGAGGGAAGTCGTGAATAGTTTCCTATAAAAATTTCCAAAGGGCTCTACAACGTTCACAGAGGGTTCAATTACTTAAGATGCAGCTAACTATTCCTATTGAAGATCAACTACAACAAATGAGGGTAAGTGAGGAGCAGTGGAGTGCATTTAAAGAAATTAATGTGGTCTTGTCTGAATATGTAGTAATATTCCAAGAGTCGAACTACCTTCCACCTGATCGTAAATACAACTATTAAATTCATTTGAAAGAGGGCATTGAAGCTATTAACAATAGGTCATATAGTTACTCAGGAGCACAAAAGGATGTTATTGAGCAGTCAGTTAGGGACTTCATGAAATAGGGGGTTTATAAGACACAGGTACGGTCCCTTTGTAGCACCGATTGTTCTCATTAAGATGAAGAACAATTCTTGGCATATATGTGTGGATTACAAGGAATTGAATAAACGCATAGTTAAAGATAAATTCCCAATAACTCTTATTGAAGAATTGTTAAATGAGTTGCATGGTGAGAGTTGGTTTACTAAACTGGACTTATGTTCCAGGTATCATCAAATTAGGATGCACTGAGGGACATTCCAAAGACGACATTCAAGATGCCTGAAGAACACTATGAGTTTTGTTCGTGCCGTTTGGCTTGACGAACACTCCATTGACATTTCAACAGTTGATGAATAAGTTGTTCAAACCATATTTGAGGCATTTCGTCTTGGTGTTCTTTGATGATATTCTCATATATAGCCAATCTTTGCAATTGCACGTAGAGCATATTGCAATAGTCATGTAGAATCTTAAAGATAACCAGTTATTTTGAAGTGGGAATAAGTGTGTCTTTGGAGTACGCCAGATTGAGTATTTGGGATACACAATTTCAGAGGGTGGAGTAGCAACTGATACCAGAAAATGATGTCCATTGAAGAGTGGCTAATACTTAAGAAAGTTAAAAAGCCGAGAGGAATTTTGGGCATCACGGGATATTATCAGAAGTTCATAAAAGGCTATGGATTGATTGCGAACCATTAACAAAGATGTTGAAGAAAGATAAAGTGGGGAACTGGGAATGGTAACAAGAGGAAGAATAGCCTTTGAGAAACTGAAGAAGGCAATATCGTTAGCTTCCGTGCTAAATCTTCCAGATTTTTCATAACAGTTTGTGGTGGAAGTGAATGCAACGGGTTGCTCTATAACAAAATGGCCATATGATTGCATTTCTTAGCAAGAAATTAGCCAACAGACATCAAAGGCTATTAACTTATGAAATTCCTAGCAGCAATAAAAGCTATCAAACACTACCATCATTACCTCAGTTGTAAACCATTTGTGGTTAAAACGGATCATAAGAGTGCTAAATATTTATTGAAGTAACTCTTATCCACTCCCTTCCAACAGTCGTGGCTCCCTAAGTTGCTCGGGTATGATTTCGAAGTTCAATACCAAAGTGGGAAGAAAATCGTAGCTGTTGATGTACATTCACGAGTTACTAATGTAGAACTTCTGATGTTATCTATAACACAAGTGTATGGGGGATTGTTAGAAGAGGTCAAAAATAGTTGGAAGGAGGATCCTTTAACTCAAGACATAATCAACAAATTAGAAGCAGAAAATATGAAATCCACTGTTTACAAATGGAAAGAAAGATTGTTACGATGGAAGGGTAGGCTGGTGGTGGGTGACAACAGAGTGCTCTGGAACAAATCATCAAAATCAGTCACAATGACTCCATAGGAGGACATGCAGGGGTATTGGCAACTACAAAAAGTTACAAAATATATTTTATTGGAAGGGCATGGCTAGAGACATCCATAACTACATACAAAACTGCATGAAATATCAAAAGCTAGCGAGATTCCACAAGCAAGACAATTTAGCATATCCAGGTCTACTGCAATTGATTAGAATTCAATAAGGAAGCTAGCGAGATATTAGTGTTGATTTTATTGAAGGATTACCCAGATCCAAAGGTAAATCAGTCATCTTGGTGGTTGTTGATCGGTTTACCAAATATGCTCATTTCATTATGGTGAAACACCTGTATTCTGCAAGTAGTATAGCAGAATTATTTTTCAATAATGTGTTCAAGATACATGACACATCGGAACCAATAATTAGTGACCGGGATCAATTTTCTTGGGCAAATTCTGGCAGGAGTTGTTTAGGTTGTAAGGAGTATGCTTGAAATATTCGACGGCCTACCATCCACAATTGGATGGCTAGATTGAAGCTGTGAATAAAATTAAGAAACTTATTTTGGCTATTTTTGCAGTGAATGACCATAATAATGGAATAAGCGGATGACTCTCGTGGAATAATGGTACAACACTACCTATCACTCTGCCATCAACTCCATGCCTTTTAAAGTGGTGTATGGTTATCCTCCACCAGTTTACATGCCACATGTAATGGGAGATTTGAAATTAATTGAATTTGATCAAATTCTTCAGAACCATAAACCTATGGGGAATATGACGAAGTTTCATTTACGAAAGGCACAAAATAAGATGAAACAATATGCTAATTCCAAACAATCCAAAAGGGAATTTGAGATAAAGGAGATGGTTTTGCTGAAACTACAATCATATAAACAACACTCACTTCAACGCAAAAGCAATCAGAAGTTGTCACCTCTATACTATGGTCCGTAAATTACACAGCTAATTAGAAAAGTAGCATATAAGTTGGAACTACCACCAAAATCTTTTATACATCATATATTCCCCATGTCGCAATTAAAGAAGGCTTATCTGGGTTGAGAGAGAGTGTCATCATCCTTACCAAAATTTCTCACCTCCACTGACAGAATTCCAGTAGTAGTGGACAGAAGAATGGTGAAAAGACACAATCGTGGTGTCACCCAGTGCTAATTTAGTGGCTTGATGGGGAACATACTAGTGCAACATGAGAATATTTATATGAATTACAAAAGCTATTTTCCAGACATTAATTTGGTGGACAAAGATGTTAAAAGAAGGGGAATTGTTACAATATTAAATGAAGAAGATGAACCAGACGTGGTAGGCATTGTTCAAATTTACTAAGAAAAATAGTAACGTGATGTCCAATACGCAACGTTTAAATAAAACTCCATATATGTAATCACACACTAGCGTATATTGAATTTTACGTAATCACATGTATAAAAGTTGTCACTAATGGCTATATGGATATGTTAAACTAAACACTATTATTTCCTTTCTCAAATCTTCTCGTATGATTTCTTTTCTCTCTCTCTTCTGGTTTTTCTCTTATCATTCTATCAGCACAATTATGACCGTTGTTGCACTTTGCTTAACTTTATAAAATAATTATAACAGGCAACGACAGGAACAACAACCTAAAGAGAATGACAATTTTCATCTATGTTTGTCTAAGAGAGTAGCTGAGCTCATAGACAAAGAGAGTGAGTAAAAGAGAGGGGAAAGGAGGGAGGGGGAGACTATTGTTAGGGTTAGGAATTGTTTTTCAATTTAATCCTATATTTTTTTAATTTTAAAATTTGATCCAATATTATACTAGAATTGTTGATACTTGTATCAATATGGTACTACAGATAACCATAGCATCAATTGCTACATTACAGTAATATAACCATTACCAAAAACACCGTTAGCCTATGCCTTTCCTTTATAAATTCTTTTGGTGAACTAAGAAAGCATGTCACTCAAAACTTTGAATAATCACGTAAGTATCAAAATTTGACATTTGATATTTAAATCATGTAAAAGTTTATAATTTATCACTTACAAGAAATTTTTAGTATAATTTAGCATAAAATGTAGTTAAAAAAATCATATATGTGTATGGAGGTTAATAATATAACCAATAAAAAGTATGGACATAATTTGAAGTATGATCCAATTTAAAATTAAATCTATTTGTTGGATAGATTAGTCGAAGTGCAATATGATATTTACTTTTAAACTGATCTTTGATTGTTATTCTGACTCTTTTCTTAAAATATAATTTATTTTGAAATAAAGTGATGGAAATAATTGGTATCCTAATTGACAATTTTTTAAAAGAAAAATATTAAATTTAAGAACTCATAAATTATATATAATAAGAGGAAATATTAAAGATAAGTTGAGGCAAATTTTGAGTATTATTACCAATCTTAAGGTCAAATATATATACATCTTTAGCTTGAAAAATAAGCGACCAACTACTAAAAATATACAATTGAAATAGAGAGTTCAACTCCTAAATATATGGATTAAATAACTAATTTACATATTTACATACACATTTTAATACCCTCCCCTAAAGTTGGCATGTGAAGATTTTAGACACCCAACTTGTGCAAAATGTACTTAAACTGTTGTTTGCCAAAAGCTTTGATAAAAAATATATGTCAGTTGCTTGGAGCTTTGAATATGAACAATTTCAATATTTCCATATTGTATCTCAACACATATAAAGTGACAATCAACTTTTATATACTTTATGTGCTCATGAAATACCAAATTTGCAGGATATACAATGTTACTTAACTATCATATTACAACTTCATAGGTTCAGAATGTAATTAGAATATGGAGAAACTAAGCATAGACTATCAAGGAAATCTTTCTCTCTCTTCTCTTAAATTGTGAATTACTAATAACATATCTTTTAACTATTTTAGTTGATATGTTGTCATAGCCATTGATTTGTACTCAACTTCAACAAAAGATCTTGACATTATATGTTATTTATTATTCTTCTAGGAAACGGGTTAATGTCCTAATAAAATAAGATAACCAGTGAGAGATTGTCGAGTCAAAAAAAATTGAATCACAAAATGCATACAAATGTAAGTCACAATTAGCTCAAAGAAGGATTCATTATCCTGGACTACTATTCAAATAATAAACCATGCATAAGGACTCTTTGTATATTCTTCCCCTAGGTGCTGCATGAATTGAGAAGAAACATGTACATTATAAGACAACTTAAGTTAAGTGAGAGTCAAATAAATAAACTTGCTTACCAACAGTCAATCCTTTTCAATAACACACCATCTATCATTGCCAAGCAATGATTATATTCCATAAAAAATCCATAAGTTTTGGCACCCAATTACTTGACTTCTCTAATAATATTCAACATATATTAGTGTTGACAAAGAAAAATGCCCTCTTTATTATTGGCCACTATATTATGAAGAAATACTTCAATACTCCCAAATTTTTTATATCAAAACACTAACATAAATACTCCTTGAATTTTTGAATTGTACTATTATTTCCGGTAATAACAAGATCATCAACATATACTAAGATAATTAGTTGTATCTTGTCTTAATTTAAGACTAAGCAATGAATAATTAAAATGAGATTCAGAAAATTCGTATAGCTTTAAAATTAGTTGAAAATTTGGAAAACAAACATCAAGATGCTTGTTGTAACCGATAAAGAGATTTTTGCAACCGACGTACTTTCCCTAGTTGTTGAGTCACAAAATCAGGAGACATCTTCATATACACCTCTTCTTCTAAATCTCCATGTAAAAATGCATTGTGAAAATTCATCTAGTGAAGTTCCTAGCCCTTTGCTATTGTTACTGACAAGAAGGTTTGAAATATTACCATCTTTGCAATATGAGCAAAGGTCCCATAAATCACAATGAATAAATTAAAATATTCCTTCAGCTCTATTTTCGCGATGAAGAAAACTAGCCAACGACCTAAGTAGCATCATCCCTTAGTGCACCATCATATCCATGTCCTATATTTTGTCCACCCTGTCAATGACCTGACCCACATCCGATTCCTTTGGATCAATCACCCACCAATTGAGGTACCTAATAAGTTTAAAATAATTTTCAACATTATATCCATTATGCTTATAATTGGAGCACACCACAGCCTTATCCCTTATTTTATTTATAGATTTTCCACCTGTCATAATAGCCTGTATAGGAATGCTCATGAGTTCTCCTCATTGCTCCTTCCTTATAAGATAGTCTAGATGCATTCCTCTTAACATATCAGTGAATATGCTTTGCAAACATTGGAAAAGGTATCAATGCTCAAAATATTGGAATGAACATTCCATACACCACATCATACAATCCCATCAAAATTTGATGAAGTTGTTTTTTTCCTCTTGTTTCTTGTCAATTTTGATTGTGATATTGTACTTGCATCCTCTACATTGACACATCAAAATTTGATCATAGTTTGCAAGTTCTTGCTATAACTATTTCAATATTCTATAATAGGTCACAATTGTAAGTCCCCGTTATTTGTAGCTGATAAGTTTGGCCTTGATCTACTTAATACAAGGGACTTAGCAATAGAAAACTACTCTTGGATATCTTCCCACAAATCCTTTGTGATCTCTGTATGAGTTATGGTAGAATTTGGCTTGATTGTGTTAAGTGTCCATAAGGCAAACGTTGAATTCATAATCCACCAATGCTTTAGTTCAGGCAAGTTATCAATGGGTTATTTCACTATTCCATCTATAAATCCAAATTTCTTCTTGTTTCTCAATAAGGCTCACATAACCCGAGTATGTTTATCATAGTTGTCCTATTTCAATTGCACCTAGGTGATTATATTCCTAGCATTATCATTCAAGCTCATAGCATATAGTGAGAGAGATTTCTTTCCTTCATCAACCATGCCTGCCTTTCCTTATTGTCACTGATCTAATACAATGAGGAAACATTCAAGACAAGTTAAGACAAATTCTGTGTATTATTGACAGCCCTGAAGCCAAATATAGTTACATATTTAACTTGGAAAACAAGCCACCAATTAATAAAAATATACTGCTAAAATGGAGAGTTCAACTCCTAAATAGATGGACCAAACTACTGCTTTACATATTTATAAATACATTCCAATATAGCACTTAAACTAGTAGACAAGTAAAATAAAGCAGAGACATAAATTTAAGACTATAAAGTAAAATAAGCAAGAACAATATGGATTATATACTAAAAAACAAAGTGGGAAAGTCTCTTATAACTTAGTCTTGCTTAAAGGAAGATATGGAGAATGAAACTAGTGTCATTTTGTTGAGCAAGAGAAGTAAAACAAGAAGTTAGCCATAGATGGTTGTTAAACTTATGACGTTTTAGTGTTTCGATATTAATATTTTGGTTACTTATTAGGTTTTTTTTCCCTTAAGACTCTTTTTGAGCTTTTACTTAATCTGTGTTCATTTAGAAGATTAGGTTCTTTTTTTTTCATTAAAAGAGAGTCAAGGAGTTTCTTCTTATCATTATCGTTTGGGAATTGAAGAT
The DNA here is from genome assembly GCA_027563825.1 of Erythroxylum mucronatum. Taxonomy (NCBI): domain Eukaryota; kingdom Viridiplantae; phylum Streptophyta; class Magnoliopsida; order Malpighiales; family Erythroxylaceae; genus Erythroxylum; species Erythroxylum mucronatum. The sequence goes on from JAOSBP010000006.1 coordinate 9,961,030, forward strand.
TTTTTATTTAATTATTATTTTTAGAAAAAAAGAATAACCTACAAAATCAATATGAATTTGTTGTGTATTTATATGGACTTCACATTTACCCTAAGATTTAGAAATTGAAGTTTCTTGTTAAAAGAATCAATTAATTAATTTTTAATTAAAAATAATAAAAATTCATAAAAAAAATAAATGATTACAACTACTCCCTTTTATGCATTTTGTGTTATGAAAATAGGAAAATTATATACATACATATTATATAACAATAGGTACATAATTACTGTTGATCTTAATTTTATTTATCATATAGAATGAGATAATTAAAATAAGTTAACCTATGAAAATAAAATAAATAATTTTAATAAAAAGTGACTAAAAATTGATTTAATATCAACGTTAAATGTAAGAAGACAAAGACTAACTAGTAGCAATCAATGAGATGATAAAAAGACCTAAGAGATGTTAAGTATTTAAATAAAATTAAAAGAATGAAATGTTTAAATAAATTAAAAGAATAAAATGAATTTAAGAATTTGAAGAGATATTTAAGATTAACAACCAAAAATTTAAAGAAGAAATTGAATAATTAAAAATAGAAAATTATAAAATATCTAATAAGCGAGATTGAAAATAAAATATTTTGAAAATATCTAATGAACAATTAACAATAAAAAGATATCAAAAATAAAAAAATTATAGAGATATCTAATATTGAAACTAATATTATAAAGATTAACAATGAAATTAACAGCATAAAGACATATTTTTAGTGAGCAATTAATAATTAACAACGAAAAATATGGATTGAAAAGGCCTAGAAAGATAAATAAAAGGTGCATAAATTAATTTAAGATCTTGTAAAGATATCTAAGACTTAAAATTAATAATTAAAAGTACAACATTGACAACGATTTGCTTAAGAAATGTCTGAGAAACAAGATCAAAACTAAAAGAACTCAAATTGATACATAGAATTTGAATTGAAAGCGAAGTCATAAAGAGACATTTTGGATATCTAAGGATTTGAATTGAAACTGAAAATCATAGAAAGGTATTTATAAATAAATATTTATGGATTGGGAAGAGTATTTATAGGTTTAAATGAATAGGATATTCTAAGAATTAATAACTACAAACTTAGAAAAATGTCTGAGGTTGTAGATAAAAAATAAAGGTTTTATGGATGCAATTTAAATTCAAATAAGAATCTTAGAGAGTTATTTAAGAATTAATAATTAAAAAAAGTCTTTAGGAAATATCTCAAAATTTAAAATCACAAACTTAAAAATATATTATTGTATTTAGGATTTTAGATTAACAAAAAAGAAGACGGTCAAAGAAATATCTACAAATTTGAAGTAAAACCAAGTCTTAAAAAAGTATTTAAGAATTAATCGATATTTTAAAAACCGGATCAGAAGTTAAACTGGTAAGATAAGACGTTTAGTATTTAAAAGCTTCAATCGATATGAGACCGTCATAAAACCGATTAAAGATTAAATAAAATTAAAGAATTTAAAATATGATTGAAAGAAATTGTCCTTATCTGTAAAAGAATTTGAAGTTTAACTGGAAAAAATTCTTAAATGAATATTAATTGATTTATTTTGATTTATAATAACTTATTAATTTACAAAAATTAATTGATTTTTAACATCAAGAGTTATTAAAATAAATTGAACCGAAAAGTTGAACAATTCAAAGTTTTTATAGTTAAATCGACCAAACTGGATGAGTTTTTTAATCATTGAAATTAACAACTATGTACTCCACTGTTATATCTATTGGAAAATCAAGACGGGATTCGATCTCGATTGCAGTAAAATAATTACAAAACTTTTTCTTATTTTGATTTTTTGAAAATCAAGATTACTTTAATTCTATAAAATGATTAATAATTAAATCATAACAAAACATAAATCGTAATTCGTATCTTATTTCGAAGCTTAATTATATTCTTGTCATATCTTTCGAACCATTTTCAAAAATAGTTTATCTCAACAACTGTAGCTGTACAAGTATCCGGCCTCTAATGATATCCACAAAACATGTTGAGAGAACTATGTAACTTTTACAGAGATGCTTAATCAAGAAGTGCTAGCTTTATTAGAGCTTAAGCCTATTTATAATAAGTTTTGGACATTTTAGTAATTTAATTGAAATTAAATTTTAATTTCCATTAAACATTAATTAAAATTGCAAATAATTCTAACTAAATACTAATTATGCCCAAATAAGATCCAATATCTCAAATTGATCTTTATTTATTAAATATCTTATATTCAATCATAAAGTTTTTCAAACTTTACAATAAAGTCCAACTTGATTAAAATATCTTTGCTTTATTCAACTCGTTCTTTATATGTGATTCATTAAGTTCACAAATATGTTGACAATGATTATAAATTACAATTATAATTATAATTTATAATTAGAATTAGATAAATAATGCCTTTAAATTATCCCATGAACTTTATCATATACATCTAAACGTGTATAAGATATATAATGCCTTCACATTAGTTTGTTACTAAACTATGACCAAAGCAATTGGCTGTAGGGTATAAACCAACAATCTCCCACTTGCATTAAGCCAATCATTTAAGTATCATTTACTATATCACCATATGATGATCATGTTACGACTGGGACAATAGCTTAATGATAGAATTCTACAAGATTCTCTATAGTGAGCACGTACCTAAATCTTACAACTTTCATCTTAATTATCATCATAATTAAGAAAATTTTGCCTAAAGACATCTTTGGATCTTTGATGAGACCTTAGCTCCTTTTACATACCTAATGGCTCTAATGTTCTATAGTCTTGAACAATGCAAGGAATTATATCAAATTCACTAAAGAACTTATTGATCCAATTAATCATTTCCACTAAATGAAAAATGTAGTATGGCTTAATTAGCAACCATTGTTATATTGGAACCTTTCCAATCATAAAATGATATTATTTTATGTAAATAGACCTTAATTAGGATTTACTTCTAAAGTAAATATCCTTATCTCCTTGAACTCAAATATCAACTCATAAATAGAATAATAGATATCTTTAATACTTTACAAGTATCTTATATCTCAAACACTAAACAACTTTAGTACATTATATACTTGGACTTAAAATAGGTGGAAAAACTTCCAATTTATCTCTATAGATCTAATTCCCAAAATTAAGCTATTACCTTTTCATATCCAATAAGAGTTGTTATTGTATAATTACATCTTCAATAATTTAAACTTAGAATTATTGTTCTCTGTTAGCAATATGTATTTATATACTCCTACTAAAGAGGATAACTATACTCCCACTAACCTTCTTGTAAACATGATAAATATACAATCACCTAAAAAAGAAACTACTTGAATTCATCAAGAAAGTGAATCTTTCAATGTCTTGTAGCCTTTCAAATATACATTAAATGTATCAATAAAGACACTATTTTCAATTGGATTTATTGTCATGAGATTTGACCCTTTTAAACTTAATCTTACTCTCGCTACTTAATTTGAGAATCATTCTCCTATAATTATACATTGAAATAAATAACTTGTTCAATAAGTTTGTAAGATTATAACTAACTTTTTAGATATCTCATAACCTTTTATTATTCGATTTAATTATAAACTTAATGGATAATATATGCTTAAACTAAGCATTATATCCTTAAATCATTAAATTTAACTATTTTAAAGATGCAGAGTTTCGTGTCCAATATGAAATCTTACTAATTGATTCAATTGGAACTATTGAAAGTAAGTAACTGTACTAGGCATAGCTATAGAAGAAATAATATTGCTTCATACAATATCTCATTTTATATTTTCCTCCTTATATAAATCCATACTCTTATGAATTTAGTTGTGAAGGTATTCATCAGAGAATCTCATTCCTTGTGGATAACTGTAAATTTAAAACTCACCACAACGATCTCATCAAAGTGCTTTAGCATTCTCAATGCTTAATTTCTACTTAGATTTAAACAATTTGAACTTTTCAAAATTTTAAATTAAGATTTCATTTAATACATATAATTATATCACATGAAGTCATTAGTAATCTAATAAAATATAAGTATCATATTTTTATGAATTGTTATTCCATCCAATAAATCATATGTATAAGTTTAACAATTCAATACCGTCATCCTTTCACCAAAGGTTGATTTGGTTATTCTTCAACTTGATAAGTTTCACAAGTTTCATACTATTTATAATAAAAAAAGATACACATATCCTTATATACAAGTTTATGATTCTCATTATATTAATTTGATCAATATGGCATAAAAAGATAGTCTCGGTTATCTAATTCTGTATTCTTGCCATTTATGTTAAGCATAAGCCTCCTTTAATCCAATACATACAAACTATTTATATAAAATTGAATCAACTACTTTTGCTTAAACAATCTACTTCTTAACATGATTTAAAAATTATAATAATGTTGAATCTAAATTTAGTATCAAATACTCAAAAGAATGAATTAGAAATACATATGATCTCTATCATATCCCGTATATACAAGAAAAGTCATGCAATCATTTTTCTTCTTATGACAGCTATTATCATACTATAGCTAAGCATTTAATTGTACCTCACAATTATGCTTTTAGTAGGTTAAATTAAGTGGAACAATTCTATCTAGGTACTATACCTTTCATCTCTACTTTGTGTAACCTCTTACATCTTGCTATCATGATATTGATGTACATTTTTTTACATCATCATGCACCTAGTCTGAAATCCCGCAGTGAAGCGGAGTCTGGGGAGGTCAATAGTACACAGCCTTACCCCTACATAGTAGAGAGGTTGTTTCCAGTAGACCCACATACATATATTGTCATTAAAGTTTATGAGATATTATTCAACTCAAAATGTCATTACATTTTGTCATTTATATCATTTTGACATATTTCTAAAACTTTATCATCAAATCCTTTATAGGGATTATAGCAAAATAACTTAATGGAAATACAATTTTCTATTTAACTTTGAGAACTCTTCTTAAGCATATCCTTTGTCCAAGAAATTTGGTTCACTACTTTAGTATCATTTATACTAAACAATGTAAATTCCACTTATAATAAAATATAAATGTAAGAAAAACATGTAATTAATTATATGTCATGACTACCAAATAAGATTAAGCTTTAATCATGTATTTGGTTATTCCTACTATTTTATTTGAAATAATAGCTCTTCCTACTATTCAGAAAGATTGCTTTAATCTTTCTAGTGGGATAGGATCCCATTCAAATATAGTTGATCTTGAGTTTGCTCAATAAACCAGCTAAACTTAAATTAGGTAGATAACAACTTTATCAGTCACATCTCATGTGAATAATAGCTCTTACTACTATTCAGAAAGATTACTTTAATCTTTCTAATGGGATAGGATCACATTCAAATATAGTTGATCTTGAGTTTGCTTACTAAACCAACTCAACTTAAATTAGGTAGATAACAACTTTATAAATCATATCTCATGTGACTCTTAAATCTGTTAGGTGACAACTCTCGCCAAAACATATCTTATATGCTATTCCTAACCTGCCTCTAAATTCATGTGATCATGAGTTTATTCATCCAAATTATGCAAATTTAGTTAAGTAGGACCCACTGTCATAAGACTAAACATAATCGGATTAAAGCGGCCCTGAATTTGCTCAACAAGCCTAACAATAACATAAATTTGGTTTATTCTTATAACAATAGAAGGCAACAATCATGTTCTCAACATGTATTTAATATTTTAACGGGGGATTTAATTTCATTCGTTTCATTAAACACAAAATTGCATGTAAAATATCACACATATAAAATATAAAATTTAAAAGTATGCAACTTATGCACTCATAATCAAATTATATGCATCAAACATTAAGTTCGTTTGATTCAAGTTATTAATCTTCATAATCTTAAATAATGTTTCCAACTCTTTGAAAAAATTAAATTAAATTAACCCATTGATTCCTAAATAAACTAAATTCCTATTCTATATAGAAATTTAATTTGATTTCAATACAATTTTCAATTCCAATTGGAAACTATTTCCAATTATCTTGACTGTTTTAATAAAATTTAATTGAAAATAATTTTCAATAAATTATTCTTCTTACTCATTATAATTTAGAAAATTTCCTTTTTCAAAATTATATAAATAAAATCTTCTAATTCAATTAGAAAATTATTTCTAATACTATCTCTAATCTCATTAGAAAGTAATTTTCCTTAATTAGAAAACTATTTTCTAATATTAAAAAAACTACTTTCAAAATTAAATACAACTTTTAAATTTCATTAAGAAAGTCCTTTATATTATTTATTTAGAAATTGATTTCTCAATTAATTAGAATCTTTAATAAATTAGAAAAATATTTTCAATATATTAAAGAAAGCACATTTTTCTTAATTAATAAATAAAAAACTTTTCAAAATTTAACGAAGAAAAATACCCTTTCAAATAATTGAAGAAACTTTTTATTAATAATAAAGAAGCAATTTATAAAAAATTGAATAATAATTATTTAAACAAATAAAGTCATAAATTTAATTTATCTCAATCAAATTGAAATAATTAAATTTAATTAAAAAATCTTTTTTTAATTACTTAAGAAAACACTTTTCTTAATTTTAAGAAATTTAATTAATAAATTTCTATCTAATTGAAACTAATTAATTCTAATTTTAGAAACTACTTTTCTAAAATTAATTAGGGATTAATATAATTATGAATCTTATTCACTTTAAAAAATAATTAATTTAATTTTGAAATTAAGATCTCATCTTAATTTATATAATCTCATTATATTGATTATCTAAGACGAACTAATTATGAACAATAACTCTTTCAAATATTTTCTTGATTCTAATTATTGATTTGATAATTTATTGAATTTAATAATTCAACTCCTTACAAAATTAAATTAAATTCCAAAGTATTACTAATAAAATAAGGCTTTGAAAACAATTAGAAAACACCTTTTCAATTGTATTAGGAATATAAACAAATTTAATCTACATTAAATTAATTTGATTGAAGTTAAGGCTTTAAAAAATAAATAAATGTCAAATAAAATCAAGTAAGACGAGTCAGGTGCATGCCCTGCACATGCCCTTACTATCTCAGTCCTGGGCTTGGGGTTGCATGGCTCAGTCTCAAGCCCGAGCCCTACTGGACTAGGGGCAAGCCAGAGGCGGGAGCTAGTCCGACGCTACCTGATTTATTAATTTTTTTTAAAATATTTCAAAATGACATCACCTGAAACTCAGTAAACTTGGGCCTAGCCCATTGGCCAAGCTCAAGGCCTAGTAAACCCCAGCTTGGCCAAGGCTCGAGCCCAATTGGTAAGCCTATGTGCCCCAGTCAACAAGGGAATGTTAACTAGCGCGTGCAACGCACACACCATTCACGTATGCCCTTCAGACTTTATGTTTTTGCAATTAAATATAATTAATTAATTAGTTAGTTAATTACAAGATCTAGATGATGGTAGTTTGGTCATGAGCTCTATCTGTTACCATGTACAGAGCATTAGAAGTGGATTTTGGGAAGTTGACATATATGACATAATTATGCAAACGGTAGATCATCTAGTGGTGAAGAGTAGCTATAATAGTTGCAGGATCATATATTTTTCTTTTTTAGCAATGAAATATAATTAATAAACAAAAATTTAACAAATTTTTATTTCTCAATATTTTACAAACCAACCACGATCAATGGTAATGATAATTATTTAATCTTCTTAACCAACCGTTATAATTATAATAATTAAATCCATTCTTATTTCTTCTATATTCATTCTCATTCCTATTACCATTCTCCCGTGTGAACCAACTGCCCCATAAATTTTGATCATTTTATTAATTTAATAGAAATTAAATTCTAATTTTAATTAAACTTTAGTTAGAATTACAAATAATTCTAATTAAATATCATTTATGCTCAAATAAGATATAATATCTCACATTGATCCTTATTTATTAAATATCTCATATTTAATTATAAAGTTTCTCAAACATTACAATCATGTCCAACTTGATTAAAATATCTTTGCTCTCTTCAACCTGTTCTTTATGTGTGACCCTTTAGGTTCCCAAATATGTTGACAATGATTATAAATTATAATTGTAATTCATAATTATAATTAGATAAATTAAAACTCTTTTTAATTTACCTTTAATTCTTCAATTAAACAATTTAGAATTATATATCAAGATTGAGATCTAGCAACGCATTATGACTATCCAAATATTTAAGAATATCAAAAAAATTTCATTAACCTTTTCATGCATGACTGTTCTGTATAATTCAATCATTTAATCATATAATGCTTTGATTAGACAGAGCATGAAATTAATGTCTACTTTTTTTGAGTCCAATCATATTAGTCTTCGCTATTAGCTATTGATTCAATTAATGACATTTGTAAACTATTTACAAATTGTAATTCCACCTTAGCTAATGATTTTCTGAATCGATACTAATTGAGAAAAACGGAACATTCTCTCTAATTACTTTAGGGTAATGAATCATATCTCGATCACACAACTACCTCCATATAATTCGTGCTATATCCATTGACTACCAATTGAACGACTTATGATTAGAATAGGTCATAAGTAGTATCAAAATATAGCAATTCCTATACAAGATAACTTTAGAGACCTTAAGTCAAAGGATCACTCATACAATCATCATAATGAGAATTTTTGTACAAATACAAGTAATGTTCTAAACAGATTTTTTATGTTGGGTCAGTTTAGGTAACTTGTTTTCTAACAAACACCTGCACGTTTGTTTAAGTATCTTCATACTTTAACTTATAAGATCGACTACTTCCTTTATATGGAAAAACATATCGTGTGCTTGTTAGAGTAATGCTCTAAAGGTAATCACTTTTAGCACTTTTGTACAAATTTTATTTTGATTAATAAAACAAAAGACAATTTTCATTAATTTGATGTTCATTTATTTATAAATTGATGTCGTTCTTAAATCAAATTAATGAAGTCCATGATACAGAACATAGCATAAAGGAATCATGATGAGATTATAATAATGAGATTCCTATCATGTGCAATTATATTAGTATCTAAATTATTCCTAATCATATGATTATTAAGACAAGATATTGTTAATCCAGATAGACTAGCACATGCTATACTCCTTGATTTGATCTAGTAGTGAATATCATAAACTGTAAGCATGAGATGTTTAAAGTTAACATGTAGATGCTTACTAAGAGTAGTAAGTACATCGGATGACCTACTATGAGATTATCATATGGATGATCTATCAAATGTCAATGATCAATCTCATCATAACAATGATATAAATATCCTTGGAGTTGAGGTACTCAAGGATATCTTGGATATTGATCCTATGCTTTGACACCATTCCTTGTTGCCTCAAGATGAGGTCACTCATAAGATGGTGATTGGGTACAGTTATTGGTATTCGAAGGTAATTGGGTAATCAATAAAGGATTCAACACTCTTGATAGAAGGAGGTGATACCCACGGCCTCTTATCGGGATCATTACTCTAAGTCTCTAGCCAAAGCAGTTATGTGCCGTGAAGAGAGTCTTCAATGACACATAGAGTAATAAGGTCCCTAGGACAAGAACTAACATCACTTGAACTATATTTGACATAACCAGTATAGTGGGAGTTGACACATAGCTCATACTCCGAACCAAATGGGGTATAAGATGGTAAAGAGACGAATTGCACAGTAATTAACTATGGAAAGGTTCGTAAGTCGGACAATTAATTATTGAAGAGTTCGAGATTTAATCCACTTACATTCCAGTAAGTTGGAATCATGAAACCCTTCATGATTTTCTCGAATTAAGAGTTAATTCAAGTGACCAAAATAACTGAGAACCTAAGGGTCACATACATAAAAGATCGGATGAAAAACAAAGTGTATAAGTCACGATCGTGACCGACTTATGTACGCATGAATTTTTAGCCAAAAACACATTTAGTAGAGAAGCTAAGGGTCTAAAAGAGTTTTTGGAAGTTGAGATGAGTGATTTTGAGATTTGTTTATGCAATTTTAAGCAATTGCTGTATGAGACTAATTGCATGTAACTTAGTTTTGATCTAACTCTCACTAGAGCATCTACTTGAACTCATCTTGTTTGGTGC
>JAOSBP010000006.1:9979101-10016116 GCA_027563825.1 Erythroxylum mucronatum
ATCTCTGCGTGGATACCTTTAGAGATAGTCTCTATTGGCTATTTAGGTTTGAGTTTACATACAGACACATGGATCCTGGCTTTCGGGAAGGTCCCGGCAACAAAAATTTTTATTTTCCGCACCTTGTACATGTGATGTACATCCCGAGATTTTCCTACAGAAGATGCATGGGAATCTCCACCACAATGCTCGCATATAGCACAACTCCTCAATAAAGAACTAGCTCCTCCTTTCACACTGTGCATCAGATTATCTAGCTTCTTCATCAAAACATCCATCTGAGCTAATAAAGCCATTGTATTGTCTACTACACGAGCTCCGTTAGGTCGCCTGGGATGCCTTTCTGTATGATACTGAAAGCTACTAGTAGCCATCTCGTCAATCAACCTGTAGGCCTCCTCATTAAACTACCTCTTGCTGCAGCATCTATAGTACTCCTGGTCGATGGGGTCATTCCTGTATAGAAAGTATTAACTTACTGCGATGTGGAGAACCCATGACTAGGACACTGTGTTAATATATCTTGGAATCGCTCCCACGCTTCATATAGGCTTTCATTTTCATATTAGGTGAAGGAAGTGATCTCATTCTTCATCTTTGCAATCTTGGCAGGAGGGAAAAATTTAGCCAGAAATAATCTCATAATCTCATCCCATGTAGTAATCGATCCTGATTGCAAACTGGTGAACCATGCTTTGGCCTTATCCCTTAAAGAAAACGAGAATAACCTTAATCTTAGCGCATCATCTGACACTCCATTCTGCTTAAACAAATCACAAATTTCCATAAAGGTCTCCAAATGGCTGTTTGGATCCTCCAAAGGCAATCCTCCAAATTGAGATGCTTTCACCATGAATGTGATGCTGTGAGGAATCTCAAAACTCGTAGCTGTGATCATCGGCCTTATAATGGAGGGATTGGGTCTATTGTTATACCCCATAGTCAAATCCATCATAGGTAACTCCTTTCTCTCTTCAGGATGTGGCATCAACTCCTCCTCGTGCTGTTCCATCTCTACAAACTGCTCTTCTCTAATCTTTTCTTCTGTGTTACTATTCTGGGCCAATCTGGTTTTCTTACGTAACCTACGAGCATTTTTTTCAATCTCAGTATTTAGTAGCAAATTCTCGGGCTTTTGATCACGAGTGAGCATAAACAAAATGGAACAATTAAAAAGCAAATAATAACAGAGCTGTGAAAGGAAAATAAAAACACACCGAAGTAAAGCAATCAAGCAAACAACTAAAATATGTAAATAAACAATGAAGCAAGAATTAAATCTGAGATACTTAATACTGTCTAACCTAATGACTCACAATAAGGAAGATCCTCGGCAACGGTGCTAAAAACTTATTGTAATCTAAACAAAGCAATATAAATTAAATTCTATCTAGACCAGCTAGAGGCAAGCGTACCCCGTCAACAAGTAATATAAAACGGTAAGAACCAGATATTGTACCCAAGGGATTCCAACATACAAGACAATTAAATTAAATGATGCAAAATTACTCAGACGATCAAGAATTGATTGATTTCAAAATAAAATAAAATAATTGAATCAAGGAAATATGCAAGATGCAAAGTATGAATTAAAAACGACTAGACTTAATTAAATGATAGAAATTGGCTAAGGTATCGGATTTCCATTGGATTGGCCCCTAAAACTTGTAACGGTGGATTGATTTAGGAATTAATTCACTAAAGCAATCGAACCCAATGTTTATAGGAATTTCCTTCTCTTATAAATCTGAGTTACCCACTTGGTTCATAGATAATTTGGAATAAAAGGCATTCAATACAAGAAGCCTAAAATTAAGTTTGTTAATCCTAGGTATCCTCACACATGATCCTAAGGTTGGTTTACACGTTAGTCTCAAGTATGTTGCTTGATTAATTTTTCGACAAATTAAATCCCACTAGTTATGGCATTCAATCATCTAAGTCCTTAATCTAGGTGGTCAACCTAAATTAGGACTAAATATGCATTCAATCAAGCAAAAATCAATACCATAAAAATTATCCTCATCCAATATCAATCCTAACCTCAACAAAAAAAAAACTTACTTATGCATATTCATCAATGCAACATAAATCATGGTCATAATATATAATTGTATTGATTAAATCCACAAAAAGTAAAACAAATAAGGAATAAAAACAATTAAATCTCGGCAAAACCGTGGCTGCTGGGATTGAAAAATGTTGTGGTCAACGTTCAGTTTGCTGTCTTCTTTCCACGCTTGTGTGAATGGAGTGGAGTGTGTGTTAATGGAGGTTGCATGCTTTTTAGTCCATGAGTGGAGGATACGTCAAAGTGGGGGCTGCTGCGTGCTTGGCAATGAATGAAGGTTGCGTCTTATATTGGTGAATAGAGTAGAGGCTGCTTGCGTTGCTATGAATGAGTGGAAGGTTGCGTCCGCGAGTCAATGAAGGCTGCTTCGTATGTGAGTGGAGAGTATAAGTTATGTGGGGGTTGCAGCATGAGTGCTGGAGGAGCTGTTTTTGTTGCTCTCTCTGTCGCCGTCAGCTGCCAACTTCTTTTCTCCATATTGATGTTTTTATCCAGGTTTTTGGTCTACCTCCTTCACGCATACTCACACCCTCATCTCTCTTCGCCGCCATTACTTCACACCTTTCTATGTATTGACTCCCTACATTAAAACCTATGGTCCCCACTCTTTTCATTCACATTTTAATCTATTCTCCACACCAAAGTCGTGGCTGCTGCTCTCTTTGTAAAAACGTTAATGTTTTTGGGTGGCTAAAATGTTAACGTTTTTTTATTCTTGCTTTCTTTGAGAGCTTTCCTTGCTTTATGCTCTTAAATGTTCCAAATCTAATATGTGCCTAAAATTAAAACAAATAACTCTTAATTAGTGCAATTTAAATATTGAATGGATAAGAGTTTAGCAAATTATGTATCTAAAATCAATATAAAATGCCCATTAACAAAGGTCGACTTTCATTCTCATCCAGTTGACAAATTAATCCATGAAGAAACCATTTTGTGTGGTGGAGGACATGATAGTCAAGGTGGAAAATTTCATCATTCTGGTGGACTTTGTAGTGTTAGATTATGAGCAGGATAAGAATTGTCCACTAATTCGCAAACCATTTATGAATATAGGGGAGAGCCTTAGTGGATGTTATAAAGGAAAATTAATGCTTCGAATTGGTGATGAGCAAGTTGAATGTAACATGAATAAAATATTGAATAAGCCAAAGGAAAACAACTCTTGAATGAATATAGATATACTAGATGAGTGCATAAAGGAGAAAGAAAAGAGCTATCAAGAAGAAGTGAATACTAGGGAAGTAGAAGATGAAGGAGAACTAGGAAAGGAGGAGTTGGGCGATCCATTGAAGGTAGAGACCTTAGTGAGAATGGAAGCACCCATGATACCCTCCATTGAGAAACCACACTTTCTAGAATAAGAAACCGAAAGGGAATAAGAAAAGAGAGTGTTTAAGACAATTAAAAAGTGAATGAGAGTTATTAGATTGAAACTTTTGAACATAAGAAACATAAGTCCTAATGGGATGATGTATGGGAAGTTAACACCCAAAAGAGGGATTGGTTGAAAAATTAAGATGAAATGGTCAAGTAATGACTTTAAAATTAGCATGTTATGTTTTAAGTATTCTTTATAATTTTTGTGTGTTTGTTTCGTTATTTTATTTTTATGATTTTCCAATGAGATGAACTGATAAATGTTCATGGCATGAAGTGAGTCCAAGTTCCTTCTCTGACACCATCACCACCACAATCCCTATAAGCATTCTTATCCCTTTTTATTCCTTTTATTTTTGTTTTTTATATTTGTTATGTATGTTATTTTTAGTTGTGTCTCATTTTTCACATTAAGAACAATGTGTTTGTTCAAGTGTGGGGACACATATACATTTTCATATGATTTGTGGGTGAAAAATCTTTTGCATTGTATTACTTTTTATTAGATTGGCATTGCGTAAACATTTTGTTGCACGATGTGTGCATTGTGTGAATGTGTCAATGACATAAAATTTAAAGAAATTAGCTTATTTATGAACATGATCATTTAATTTATGAAGAAGCATTAGCTTGTGAAGTTTGTGTCTTAAGTGTTTTTGAGGTGAATATGCTTGTTAATTAGAATATTGTACTTATTCTTTCATTGTATGATACTTGTTGGATACACTTGTAATTAAATTCATTTAAATTGGTAGACATCATTAATAGCCTTTCATGGGAGTCATTGACTAGGAGGAAGTGAAGTAGGTAAAATTGAAAAAAAACACCAAAAACACTAAATTGTGTTATATAACTATGTTAAATACATTTCTGTTCTGCTGATCGTTAAAAAAAAGGTTAAGAATAGAGCCATGAGTAGCAAGTTATGAGTTAGGATATAACTTAATAATTGGGAGCACTAATAACAATATGCTTGTTTTCTCACATTGACAATCCAACCAAGCTTGACAATATAATGTTGACAATAAAATTGAACCTATGGACCTTTTTGTTGAATGTCAAAATAAATGTCATGAATGGCTATTTAATGATGGCCTACCTCTTTAATTGTTATGTAAGAATGAGTGCATGCTTACAAGTTCTATACATGTATGAATAGGTGTCGATATTTTGATTAATATGTGTATTTAAATCAAAGCATTTGAATATGAATGGAATAAGTTAGTGTGTTAAAACATTTTAAGTGATTGATGTTTATATTAGTGTGTTCAAACATTTTAAGTGATTGATGTTTATAACTAAGTTAATTTCATAAGAATTGATGCCAACGTATCATTATTGTATTGTTGCGTGATTGTGTATTTGTGTGTTGGATGTGTTGTGTTTAGTTGTTTTGTGGTTTTAGTTGTGCTTAGGGACAATCAAAGATTTAAGTGTAGGGATGCTGATAGGTGTAAAACTTAGTATGTTTTCTAGGTATTAAAGTGTGTTTTAATGTTTTTTTAGATGATAATCATATGTTTAAGACTTAGATTTATGTTCTTGTTAGTGTTTTGTGTATTTTGTTTAATTAAGTGTTGTTTAAGGCAAGAGTTTGATCTTAATTATACATTTCAAAGATTGTTTGATGTGTCTGGTAATGAATGGAAACAGAAAAAGTTGAAGGAAAGATGAAGAAAAAGCTAAAGAACCAAGTCTAGCACGATAGTACAATCCTATGTACGATAGCGCAACAAGGAGCAAAAGGCTGGAAGCCTCTGGCTCCTTGAACAATCGTGTTAAAGGCTTTAGACAGTCCTATGCACGATCGTGCAAGTGGTTTTTCAGGATGCGAGATTTTCATACTTTTGACATTTCAAGGATGTTTTGGAAGATATACACGTGGAAAAACCCCAGAAAAATTGTAGAAGACTCAAGATTATATAAAAAGCTTAAAACACCACTTGATAGCAGCATAATCATAATTAAATAGGAGATCAAACCAGATTTCTCAAGAATAAGGCTATAGATTTCCAATTCAAGGCAAAGGAGAGAGGGATTCTAAATTTTGCTTCTTGTGGTGTTTATTGTTTTATAATCAATTTGTATCAAGAGATTGGATTGATTCACTTGTATTGTGTTGCACAATGAGAGCTAGTACTCCAATAGACCTATAAATATCAAATTAATAGAAAATTGAAGAGAGATCTTAGCTTTTTATTAGTTATCCAGATGATTGCTTCAAATCCAGTTTCATAGTTAAGAAGAGTTTTGATACATTGAGAGATTACAATTCAATTTCTGTCTATTTAAATTACGAATACTTGATTAGATTTTGAGAGAGGGTAGTTATACCTATAAGATATCTAGGATCAAGTATGATTAAACCAAGAAGGTAAAGAGAAAACAAATAAAGATAGATACAATTCATAACTTCCATTATTAACCAATCAATCATAGTTTATTCATATATAGTTTATTTATTAAGTCTTTATTTTTAGTTTAATTTTTAATTAATCATCTTATTGTTTACATTAAACAAAATTTACAAGAATTATTAAGTGACTATACAATCTTCACGAGAATGATATCTTTTATACTATAAGTTACGATCTGTATGCTTGCAGTAAAGAAGTTTTTCTATTTGAAACTATCAATGCAAGTTGTAGAGTTTCATTGCATAATGTTCACAAGTTTATTTGAAGTAGATGTGTCACTGCATGTCAAAATTAAAATCTCTAGTTAGTGGTGACAACTGGTATGGGAAGGTAGGAGGCAGTGTAGATATTTTCTAAGTTTCAACTGGAGTCTTGTCTGTTTCCATTCCACTTCTGCCTAATATGGAATAATCATAAACTGTTCACATGTAGTCATCTACGTTTTGGGTCAGAACATTGCAGTTAGTTGCTTCTTTTTGCTATTGGTAAAAGTTGGCAATTTAACTAGTTCAGGACTATGTATAGCCCAAATGACTTCAGTCTAATTAGACGCTGCAATATTGATTGATTGACAGTGAAGAAGGAAATAATGTTGAAATATAACTGACTTTCAAGCTTTATGCGTAACCTTAAAACTACTTATATTGTGTAAATGATAATTATCTAAGAGTACCAGAAACTCTTTCCTTCCCCTTGCTAGTTGATCCCCTTTTTCTTTCCGTTGAATCAGTTATTAATTGAGGTCTGATAACAGTAGCACATGCTTATATCTTCTGGTAACTTGGCCAGGGATTACTGATCACTGGAGCCCTTAACGGAGAGGACTATTAAAGGGGTTATGTAAGTGAGGTTTTGCTATTCACTAAAATCGAATTAAATTCACTGGTCAAAGGTGCAAAAGTAAGAAGATGCATATCCATGCACGAGTTCTTTTAAATCAGTTGAACCTGGTCATGAATTTCCTAACAACCAAGGAGCATCATGTATCATAACTGGTCCACCATTTGGGCTTAGAGCACTTTTCGAATACGTTAAGCTCACCCTCTTTAATGAGCATTTGCAGCACGTTTAGTTAGGGCACAACCATGATTTGATTGATGAGATTTGTCTCCTCCCTTTGGTGCCTGTCAGAAGAGATAATATATGCTTTGTCAATTACCCACAACAGATCTGATATGTGAAACAGTAGAGTTGAAATTAGGAAAGTAGCATAGCAGATCTTTTCCGCTTTCAAACAAAGGGAGATAAAGGGAGATAGATATGAGAAATTATTGTTTATGCATACAATTCTTCATTCACACCATTCCTTGGAGGAATTGGTAAAGGGCTTTGTATTCTTGCACAAGGTGACTTTTCTGGTGTAAGGAACAGGGCCGTAATCTAACTCTTGTTTTCTAAAAATTGACGATCAACTTGTTTTTGAAGTGTTTGTGTATTATGTTTCTTTTTCGTTTGCAATCACAATTTTTATTAGTATTTGGATGTGAAATCATCCCACCATGTTCCCAATTTATCGTTTCCAAATACCAAATTTTGACTTTATTGGTCGCTGTAGGAAGCGTTCGATGGCTCTTAAGCAAATTATTATCAATAGTGCTTTAGCTAAGTCTTGTCGTAAACACTGTTTATTAATTAATGGATGCGTCACTCATCATCCTTAACCTACACAACTTCCTTTGTGTTTGAAATCATGTCATCACTTGATTAATAAGAGCAACCATATGGTGTTAAATTGCCACCCACGCCGGTGTTTCTGTACCTTTATATCGCTACTTGCCACTTGATACCCTTTTTGAGGGTCATCCTCTTTTAAGGCCCATTCAATGCTTATCAGTTATCATGCGTGCAACAAGTAGAAAAATCATTTTTAATTTCTAGAGAAGTTTTCTTCCTCTGTCTCACTTCACCTGATTAGCTTTGCCCGCCAATCCACTTTTAACTTTCTCTTCATTGGTTTGACACAATATACCAATGGACCTGGTTAAATTTGTGAACAACATAGCCCCTGTACCTTACAAAAAGGGACGATATGACAATATATTTGGCTTATTAAGAATTACAGTAACATATGTTATAATCATAAATAAACTAAGTGTAAAAGAAATCAATGTACCTCCTACCATTTACATTCTTGCTTGGATAGTTTCGAATGTTTTGCATTGTTAGAGTTCTTCTAAACTCGCATTGATAGAGTTCTTCTAAACTCTCAATTCTACAATAATGGTGTATTTTCATAATGGTAAAAAAAGCTTAACGATTCAAAACTTTGCAAAGTGCAAAAAATATCAATATGCTCCATCAAGTATATTAGCAATCACCACAAAATCAATAAATTATTATCCACTAATTATTGAACGTTGTATCATTTATGGGTATTAAAACTATCTACGATAAGAAAAATATCTCATATTTTCCCACTTAATCCATACATTTAGCTTGGTATCAAATCCTAATATGATCTAAATATAGTATATGAATTATGATGATAGGTTCTCTAGTAGTCGAATATTATCTTCCATATATTACAATGTACTATATTTTGTATCACACCAAATGTAGTAGCATTATTTAATAAATAAAGTCTATGTTTATTCCAAGTCCAAAATAATTAATTTTTCTCAAAATTTAATAATGTGCGCCATAATATGAGAAAATACTATAAGAATATCACGCAAAGAATATTGTCCATACAATGAAAACTATATAATGGAACCCAATGTCATTCTAACAACATAATCCTTGAACTTTGTTAGTGTCATACCTTTTGTCAAAGGATCAGCTATTATCAAATCAATGCTAACATGTTCAATTAATGACCACTTTCTTTTTCTTAACATATCCCCTTATAGATAAAAACTTAATATCACATATCGATATTAAGTTTTTATCTAGAAGGGAATATGTTAAGAAAAAGAAAGTGATCATTGCTAAAAACAACACCAATGGTAGCCAGAGTAAACATATCGATAATAAGTTTTTATCTATAAGGGAATATGTTATGGAACTAAATTGTCACAATACATTCTCAATGGCCTAGAAATGGAATCCACAAGTCTACGTCCATATATGAAACTCTTTAGCCACACATACCATTTGATTTAACCTCAAAATAAGAAACAAACTCAACCTTTATAATGGAAGTAGTAATCAAAGACTGCTTGGAACACCTTCAAGATATGGCTCCATGGGCAAACATGAAGATATAACATTTTTTAGAATCAAAACACCCAGTAAAATTTGAGTCTAATTACCCTGCTACCTCCAGGTTGTCAGTTCGTTTGTACATAAGCATGTAATCTTTGGTCCTTTGAAAGTGCCTCAATACTTTCTTTGCAGCTCTCTAGAGACTTATCCTTGGTCACTCTAATATCTCCTAACATTCCAACAGCAAATGGAATGTCAAGTATTATACAAACGTGAGCATATATTGGGCTTCTGACTACAAAATCATATGGAATATTTGTTATTTGTTCCCTTTCAAACTTATTTTTCGAGCATTGCTCCATATTGAATGTATTGCCTTTCAAAATGGGAGCTACACTTGTTGAATAATCTTTCATCTGAAATCTCTCTAAAACTTCATTAATATAGATTTCTTGAGACAAATCCAAAATACCATAGAATATGTCTCAATGGATCTTAAAGCTAACGACATAAGATGCATCACATATATCTTTTATTTCAAAATTCTTATAGAGAAAGTTTTTCACGTCATATAACAAACCCCTATTATTGATTACAAGTAATATGTCATCCATATATAATACAAGAAAACAAATTGTACTCCCACTAATCTTGTGGTATATACATTGATCCATAATATTTTCTTCAAAACCAAATGATGAGATAACATTATGGAATTTCAAATACCACTGGCAGGATGCTTGTTTCAATCCATATATGGATCTTTTAAGCATGAAAACCAAACTCACCATTGCTAGAGGAGAATCCTTTTGGTTGTTTCATATAAACCTCTTCCTCTAGGTCATCATTTACGAAGGCCACTTTTCACATCCATTTGATGTAATTCCATGTCAAAATGAGCTATTAATGCCAAAATCATATGGAGATAATAATTTTTAGACATAAAAAATGTATCTATGTAATCGATTCCTTTCTTTTGAGTGAGACCTGTAGTAACGAGTCTTACTTTATATCTCTCAATGTTTCCTAATGAATCTTTCTTTGTTTTAAATACTCATTTGCATGCTATGAGTTTTGCTCCTTTAGGTAACTCAGTAAGATCCCAAACATTGTTATTCGTCATGGAATTCATTTATTCCTTCATGGCATTGTACCATAAATGTGGTTCTTTGCAAATCATGGCTTGTGAAAAGGTTTCATGATCATTCCTAGCTCTTATATTGTAGTTAGTTTCTTGTAGATATACAACATAATAACTAGTAATGGTTAATTTCCTTGTTCTAGTAGACCTCTTTAATGTTATATCAATATGCTCATGTGGAGTCTATTATTCAACTGATTGCTAAATGCTTTTAGGTAATTCCTGAATAAATCGATCTATTAAATTATCAGCAACATATGGATTTTTTTATTGTCATTTATGTTGACTATAAGCTGTTGAATTTTAACATTTGGTTGTACAACGTTTATGTGAACTTGAGGAGCATTGTGAATAACAATCACCTTATTATTTAAAGCGGAAGGCTGAGTATCTAAATAATCATTATCATAAACTATATCTTGAAATTGATCCCTCCTACTAACCAATTCATTCTCAAGAAATTCTCCATTTCTTGATTCCACAATTATAGTGTGATGTAATGGACAATATAGTATATATACTTTAGACCTTTCAGCATATCCAATGAAGTACCTATTTATGGTCTTTGGATCTAATTTCTTCTCTTGTAGTTTATAAATTCCTATTTAAAAAAACATTCCAAAACGCACATATGTCACAAACTTGGTTTCCAACCTTTAAATAACTCAAATGGCATCTTTGAACAACTTAAGTTGGTACCTAACTTAATATCTATACTGTCGTCTTACGAGCTTTAATCCACAAGGACTTAGGAAGTTTGGAGTTACTCAACATGCTTCGTACCTTGTCCAATAATATTTGTTTTCTTCTTTTTGCCACACAATTCTAGTCCAGAGATCCAAGGATAATGTATTAGGTTATTATCCCATTTTCTTGAAGATATCTCGCAAATGAAATAGGTACTTGTCCAACTTCAATATATCTACCTTAATATTCCTTACCTTTATCAAACCTTGTGATTTTAATTTGCTTACTGTATTATTTCTCTACTTCAGTTTTGAATATTTTAAAAGCACCTTATGCTTCGTTCTTGTTCCAGCATGAACATGTGTTGCATTGTAACAAGTATTCTCTTGTAAATAAAAATGGAAATGACCATCAAATAATGTACTATTCCCAAAATTATATTTATAATTAACTCTAAAGATTCATCTGAAAAATGAAAAGAATATCCAAAAGATACAATTCTTGAAACTAAAATCAATTTCCTAGAGAAATTGGGAATATAGAACATCTTTTTAATTTTAAAACAAAACTAGTACATAAATTAAATTGCAATCCCCAATAGCCTCCACACGTGAACTCATCTTGTTTCTGAATAAAATATACTGCTGACTTCCTACTAGCTTCCTTGAGTTTTGTAAATCCTACAACTCCTTTTGTAATATGGATTATACAACCAGAATCAATCCACCATGTATATTGACAAACTTAAGGCATATAAGCAAACTATTGAGAATAGATTAACTTTCTTTTCAAGCCATTCTTTATGTTTGACACAATCCTTCTTCATGTGTCCTTTTTTCTTGGAAAAATAGCACTTGGATTCCTTCTTTATGGCAGCTGAGGCAGGTATTTGACCTTTTCCCCTTAATTTACTTTAATTTTTCTTCTTTCTTTAAATAAGCAGATGTGCACTTTGAAAACTGTCTTTTTATTCCATCAATAATCTCCCTTTATCTTGAACACACATGGTCATCAATTCATTTATTAACCACTTATCCTTATATGTATTATAAGAGATTTTAAAGGGTTTGTATAATGGTGGAAGGATGTTCAAAATGTAATGCATAAGGAAAGAATTAAACATCTCAACCTTGAGTTTCTTTAACTAAGTTGTAATGACCCTAATCTTTATGATGTGCTCATGCACACCTCAGACACCAATGAGCCTTGTGCATGAAAAATTCATAACCAAAGTGATGGCAAGTGCTTTATCTAAAGTTTTGTATTGCTCACCAATGGCCTTTAGTAGAGCATGAATATTGTCATGTTGCTCTACAGAACTATGAATGCTATTAGAAATTTTGGTTTTTATAAACATCACACTTAGGCAATTAGATTGCTCACAACGTTCATAAAAAAGCAATTTTAGTTGTAGTGCTAGCTTCAGTTACCTTAGGTGGTTCATCCTTCCTAATAGCATAATCAATATCCATCAACCTCAAATGAAAAAGAATTCTCTCCTTCTAAATCTTATAATTTTCACCCCTCAATTTAGGAATTTCACGATTTGTATAAGAGAAATAACATTTTAAATAACTGCATAATTTAAGCATACATGCTACTTATCAATAAATTGAGGCTGAAAAACTATCTACATATATGTTTTACTAATGAAAATATATCTTAAAAGACATAAACCAAATGATATAAAAATTTTATGTGGGTTAATTTTTTAATTTAAGCAGACTTATCTTAAACTTTATGATAAAACTATCAAATTATATTCCAATTCCTTATACCTATGGGCAAATAAGGAAAAATTTTGATATTTCATCCTAATTAATCATTCAAATATAATAAAATTTTAAGTGGGCTAAAATTTATTATACTAAAATAATTAAATACAATTAAATGTCTCAACACTTATATGTGATTAAGTACATAAACATATAATTTTATAGAATTAGGGTTGTTGTGGTTAAGCCCTAACAATTATTCACTAAAATATTTTATCCAAAATTTTATTCATAATGCAAAAATATAGCCATAAAAATTATGTGAATAAAAATTGATAACCTGATTCATATAGAAGTGTTTCCTGATTGTTTATACATATATAATTTCAACACATAATTTAAAAGGCTATCACTTTTTGTTCAATTGGTAAAGGCTCATCATATGTCCCACATAGGCATGAGTTTGAGCCTTTACATCTGTATTATAATTTTTTTAATAACAAACAACGTTGTTTGGTAGAAGGGTCTTCTTCAACCTTTAGCCAAGTCACAACGACTTGCTTCATGACTTGCTAAATACCAAACAAAACCATATAAGAAAAAAATTCCAAAACACTTAATTGAAGATTTCTACCTTTAATAAAAAAATTCTAAAAAATAAATTTAAAATGCAAACTTTTGAAATCAAAACTTTTAAAAATTTGAAATTCTCCAAAAACTAAAGCAAGCCAGAGATTATTATTGATCTAATACCAAATGTAAGCCAATTCAACATATATTCAATAGTAATATATGTTATAATAATAAATAAATTGATTGCGGAAGAAATTAATATACCTCCTGCCATTGATATTCTTACCTCGAAAGTTTTGAATGTTTTGGGTTTTTTAAGTTCTTCTAAGCTTTTAGTTCCAAATTAATGGTGTGTTTTCATAAGGGTAAAAGGAGCTTAGGGACCCAAAACATTCATATTATTATTTTATAATTCTTCCAAAAATTAAGATTAATATAATTTCATAACATAATCAATAAAATTATAAATTATAAATAATATGCTATCCTAAAATTCTTTTGTTTAAATCTTTCACAACAACAACAACAACTCAGTGAAAGTCTTGCTGATACATAAGGTCTAGGGAGGTCCAGTAATACACAATCATGCCCATAACTAATAGAAAGATTGTTTACAATGTTTTCTTAACTCTTTCATCAAAGTAATTATGAAATAGGTTAATGACAAATTATTGAAGTTGTATAAGTGTAGGAACAAGTTAAGATATTGTATACGTGTTTCAAATATGAATATATCAAGAGTAGTAATTTGTGTAAAGCTTATATCCATTTATAATAGAGTTCAATTATATTAGTAATTCAATTGAATTATAAATATAATTTTAATTAAAACTTTAACTCTAATTCCAATTAAATATTAATTATGTCTCAATAAGTTTAATGTCAAATATTGGTTCTTACATATCAAGTGTCTTATATTTGGCCACAAATTTTCTCAAATCTTATAATCAAGTCCAATTTGATTAAATTACTTTTTCTCTCTTGAACTTTTCTTATGTAATCTATTAGGTTTTTAAATCTATTAAAAATATTAAACTATATTTAGAATTAGATAAATTAAATTTCATTAATTTATCTTTGTTTATCTAATTAGATCATTTATATCTATTGATCAAAATTGTCATCTAGTAAAGCACCAAATATCATAAATATCAAAGTGATTTTATCTAACCTTTTTATACATGATTATATTGATATGATTCAACATTTTCATTGTACAATGTTTCAATTAGAAATAGAATATAAATTAATATCTACTCTATTTGAGCCTTATTATATTAATTATCTAACATTAACAATTAATTCTTTTAATGAAATTTGAAAACCATTTTTATAATCCTGTTTCACTTTGGGTAAAGATGCATCAAATCAATACTAATAAATAAATAATGAGACATTCTCCTTAATTATTTTAAGATGGCGAATCTAATATTGATTATTTTACTATCTCCAACTAGTTCATATCATATTTAATAATTACCAATCAAGTTACCTTTGACTATAATAGGTTGTAAGCAGTATCAAAATATCAATCCCTATATAAGATACTTTGAAGATCTTAAATTCAATGATCACTTTTTGAATTATCTCGATGAATATTTCTATAAATATACAAGTAATGTTTCATATAGAATTCTCTTTTTTAGTTCAATGAACTTTTTCTTCAACAAGTATTTACATCTTTATTAAAGTGTTTTCCCTACTTTAGTTTATGAGATTTATTGTTTCCTTCGTAAGAAAGAAACATAATGAGATTGCATTATATAAGGAAGAAATATAGTGTGATTTATAGAAAAACAACACAATGCATTGAATGCAAACACTTAAGAAGTAAATACAATCCATATTTTCTCGTTCTAGTTAAAGACTTGGAGAATAAACATAAAGAGAAGTACTAAAAATGAACATAGTGACATGCATATTAATGTATCTTTAAAGCATCTCCATTACAGCCGAGTGAAGTGGTAGTGAATTATAGACAACTACATAAGCCTTAATTCCATTTTCTATATAGTGGCAGAGGGATTTTCAAATAGGAGATGGTGGCTAAGGTTTTATCGCATTGTTGAATAAAGATTAGGGTTTGTATTATGCAAATTAGAGTTCGAATAAGGATATTAGATTGATCGTTGTTAATCTTATTAAGAATTTTATAATTGAGATAGTTAGGCTTATTTAAAAGTTAGGATTAACTAGGTTAAATTAAGATAAATGAGAAGTTAGGATTGTTTATGTTTAATTAAGGTTATTTATCATTAATCTTAAATTATCACTAATTAAGGCTAATTAAGATCAAGTAGAGTTAATTATAAATTAAGATAATTAGATTAATTATAATTTAGATTTAATTAAAGTGAGTGACATTAAGAGTATCAAGTGATTTATACATGGCAACGTCAGTCCAACATAAATAATAAAAATAAAAAATAATATTATATCAACATCGACATAACCTTTAAAAAATAGAGATATAATTTCATTAAGAATTTTATCAATTTAAGGTTAGTTTTGAATAGTTTTCAAATTTTTATTTTTTTAGATTTTTAAAATATTAAGATTTGCCTGTATTTTAGTACAAATATTATGATTAAATAAATTAAATAAAAAGATTCATCTTGTTTGGTAATGAAAAATGTAGTAAAAAATATAATCGAGAAAAGGTCTTTTAAGTCTAAAGCAATGTGAGCAAGTTTCTTGTACTTTTCTTTTTGCAATTTTTTGTTTCTCTTTTATAGAAGAAAATTTTGTTGATTATTTTCCTTCTTTCTAGTTCCCACTTAGAGCCATTGAATATCTGGGATGACAGTAGGTCAGGCCAGGCCCAGGTAAGAAATATTGGAATCTGGGCCCAACTCGAGGCCTATTATAGACATATAGTCTGAATTTTATTAATTTTTAATTTTTAATGGAAATTTACTTTATTAAAAATATAATATGAGATATTCAATTAATTGAAGTTACAAATTTCGATTGATTAATAAAAATTAAGATTTTATAATGAATGAATATATAAAATGCACATATATTAATAAAACGAATAAGACGAAGCCAAATTCATTAATGAAGAAGGATAGGATTATATAATGAAAAAAATATTATATATAAAGTGATCAATTCAATTAATTGAAATTACGAATT
This sequence comes from Erythroxylum mucronatum, assembly GCA_027563825.1. Lineage (NCBI taxonomy): Eukaryota > Viridiplantae > Streptophyta > Magnoliopsida > Malpighiales > Erythroxylaceae > Erythroxylum > Erythroxylum mucronatum. Next base: position 9,995,368 of record JAOSBP010000006.1, read on the forward strand.
TCAATTGATTAATAAAAATTGAGACGAATATAGAAAACATACATATATTGATAAAATAAATAAGATGAAACCAAATGCATTAATGAAGAAGGATATGATTATAGAAAATAAAAAAGATTATATATAAAGTGATCATTTCAATTAATTGAAGTTACAAATTTCAATTGATTGATAAAAATTGAGACTTTATAATGAATGAATATATAAAACGTACATATATTGATAAAATGAATAAGATGAAATCAAATTCAATAATGAAAGAGGATAACATTATAGGAAATGAAGAAAAAAAAGATTATATATAAAGTGATCAACTCAATTAATTGAAGTTACAAATTTTAATTGATTAATAAAAATTGAGATTTTATAATGAATGAATATATAGAATGTACATATATTGATAAAAAGAAGAAGATGAAACCAAAGTCATTAATAAAGGAGAGAGGATTATAAGAAATAAGAAACAATTGAATGTAAAGTGAACAATTTAATTAATTGAAGTTACAAAATTCACTTGATTAATAAAAATTGAGAATTTATAATGAATGAATATATAAAACGTATATACATTGATAAAATGAATAAGATGAAACCAAATTCATTAATGAAAGATACTAGGATTATAAGAAATGCGAAAAAAGATTATATATAAAGTAATCAATTCAATTAATTAAAGTTATGAATTTCAATTGATTAATAAAATAAAATTATATAATTGACATGCTTATGATTTGTATATTATCCAAGTCAGATTGTAGCATCTTGGCTGGGGATTCTTAATATAGATTCCAAATTTAGATGACAACTTCTCATTTCTTGGTAAAGTGTGATATGTTCTCTAACTTTTTGTATGATTTCCCTTTGGTGTTCTTACAACCATTGAAACTTCTGTTATTTCAATTCAACCATATCTTATAAATGGTTGTTCCTAGGATAATGATGATCATAGACTCCCGTAAAGATTGAATTTTCATTCCTTAGCCATTTTAACATATCCATATAGTTGAAACACTTCCTATAAATGGGGCATAGGGCCTAACCTTTATCCTATAGCCATTGCAAAAGCCTACAGTTAAAAAGGATTCAATATTTTTGACCCAAGGGAGGCTAAATATTTTGATGATAACAAAGTACATGTACCACTAATAAGTTTAATGTTATTGATGAGAAGGAATATGAGAACAAGATATCATCAAACTAAAGGATTATAAAAGAAAAGATGAAGTTTGTAATCCTCAATATCAAGATCAAGATCAAGATACATCGAGGTTATTTTATATCTTACTTATTATAAGCTTAACTTTTTTGTTTTTTAATAGTCTAAAAGGTTCATTCTGCATAAATTTTTACTTCACAAGGATACATTGAAGGATAAAAACTCTCGATCTTTCAAACAAACCTTAGAGAACATTTTTAGGAAGTTTAATTCATAATTGCATTAATTAAATTGAGTTTGAGCATTTAAAGATGTTAAAATCATGTTTTTAGAATGATTAGTTAACCTATATGGATTAGTGGTTGACCAATATAGGCTAAAGTTGTTAAATTTGATATATTGTGAGCTTGGTAAAACATTGATTGATTTATTAGTTAACTAATGTACCATATGTCATAATGGTGGATGAGTGCTCTGCAGATAGGCATTATAACGACTAGTTCTTGGCTCCAACAACTAGTAGGGTCCCAATAAGTGTTTTCTTATTGGTTTTAATATCAAGAAGCATTTAAGTGCCTTTTACACACATTTTTAAGTATGTTTCAATCATTTGAGCATTCATTATCTCATTTTAAATGACTAAGTTGGCAAACGTTTACTTGTTTATCGTTATATACTCTTATTTAGTGTATTTTAAATGTTATTTAATTATTTTATAATATTTTTCGTACTTATTTTGTTTCAAGTGTGTTATTAGGTGATAATTACCTTTATAAACCAAAAGGAGAAGATTTCATGTAAAATTAAGGCATAAAATGGAAGAATTGAAGTAACTTTAGAGATACACGACCATATATATGGACCAGTAAGTCACTGTAGACGTATTAAGCTTCAAAGATGTTGTTTATACCCGTGTGAAGATATATGCCTATGTATGTTGCCCATGTAAGATTTTGTGACCATGTAAAGTCACAATTTAGAGGGTATTTTGAGATACACGGTCAACTATACGGTTGTGCAAGTGAGTGTATATTCCAAAAATCCTAGTTTTTACTTTATAAGGAATTTATTGAAGGCTAAAGAGAAAAGAAGCAATTAGAGTTAGGTTAGACACTAGAAAAGCAAATAAGAAGCAATTTTGAACAGAGGATGAAAGAAGATAGGAAAATTACATCACAAGATTCAATAGAGAGCAACCTTTGATCCAAATTTCGAGAACATTTCATTAGAGATAAAAGGGATATAAATTATAAATTCTTTTATTTATATTTTTCTTCTAAATATATGATGATGGATTTGTTTTCTATGTTTAGGAACTAATTTGTTTAGTGCCAAGGTATGATGAAAACTAAGTCGAGATGAATAGTATGATATAGTCTTTTATTCAATGTAATTTTATTAACTATTTTATTATGATTCAATTATGTGTTTATATTCTTAAACTGATATATACAAAATATTAGTTAAATGTTTGATTTCATATGATTAAGACTGAGAATGAGAAATCCTTTCATCTGACTAGATCTACCATAGTTGGAAGGACTTGTATGCAGACCTAGAGATAAGATTTCATATAATTGAGATTGAGAAATCCTTTCATCTAACTAAATCTACTATAGTTGGAAGGACTTGCATGCAAACCTAGAGATAGGTCGGCATAAATCTTTTAGATTAGGAACAAACTTAATAGTGAAATTCACGAATCAAGTAATGCAATCTTAAGAGTTTTAACTAGAAAGAGATTTCAGTTAATCAACCTAGAGTTGCAAATTATCTTGAGAAAGATATTAACACAAGATAAGAATTTTTACGGTTCAATAATCAATAATTTAATTGCAAGATGAAGGGTCAGTGTTTAAGATATCTTAGGGGGATTCATCACCTAAGTACTACTTATTCGATATCGTCCAATCATAATGCTTTCTTCATCCTAGTTCGTTATTGTGTTAACTTTAGTTTAGATTGTTTAATTTAATTTCAATTAAATTCATAACCTAATTCAACAATTAGATAATAGAAAAAGGATTAATAATAGTATAACACAATAACGATTAGGGATATTGAGGAATCCCAATTTATCCCTTCTAAGAAGACCTTGTTTAACAATTACAATATTAGAAAAGACTCTTTAGGCAATAGGTATTTATTTCATACAACATTATGCTATCCCACCTTTACCTTTACTCCTCTTAACATATCTTTATACTACTTCTAAGTGTATTTATCATATGAATGATAGATTCAAGTGTATTTATCAACCTTAATAGGATTGGGATTGTTGCTTAGTAGAATGGTAGCTACATTTGAGGGGAATTACACCATTAATTCATATGCATCTAATTTTTTACCTTTGCATTGGTGTGGATGCTATTCAGCCAATCTCCTTTTATATTAGCCATACAATGGTCCTACTTGCTCTAATCATCATATAAGAGGGAGGCTCTTTCTCTACTACCAATTTCAAATTTAAAAGATGTTGATAGGGTATCTCTCAATTCATAAGTTATGTTATAAATCAAATGTCTTAAGTTTGGGTCAAAATTCCTAAAGGCTTCTTTCTTTTAGAATGTACCCATTTACGCACTTAGTTATATGTTGCCTTTCTCTCTATTAATCCCCATAATCTTTTAGTTATTAGTACTTTATTAGTCAATTCCTAAGCCTCCTTCAACCATTAGTTTATTTATCTCCCGCCAATGAACCTTAACAATTTTCCTGCCTGCACTCCTTCTTTATATAAAAAGTTTCTCATCATTCTTTTTAAGAATTTAATCACCCCCTTTAATAGAAAAATATAAGAAGACCAGCACTTTATGTAAAGAATTTAGCACTGAATTTCCCAAAGTTTCTCTACTTACATCAGAAAGATCCTTATTACATCAAGATCCTAGTATTCTTTAACTTTTCCAATAAAGGAGACCAATGTTTATATAGTATTCTCTTAGTGGATAGTGGGAGGCCCATATAAGTTAAGACGGTACTCTAATTTATAAACCTATTATTCTGGATAGTCATTATGCTTCACTAAAGGCATTTGATGAAATAATTAGCAAAATTTTCTTGAAGTTAATATATAGACAAAACAACTCTTTAAAAATTGTAAGGGAAGTTGCTAAAGTAAACATTGACCTATCGTTAGCTTTAGAGAATAATAAGAGGTCTTTTAAAAGCTCAAATTGAACAACCTAATTTTCTTGCGTTTGCTATGGTAACTAAAATTTGTATTCAAGGAAATATTGTATCTCACTAGTCTAGTTAGTATTTCCACACACATAATAAACAAATTAGGGGACAACGAGTCCCCTTTAAGCCTTTGCTCCCTTAAACAGCTTGGTGGTCGCCTGTTTACTATAACACTAAAGGAGGGAATAGTGATGCATTCTTTAATCCATTCCTTTACTTGTTAGGGAACCCTAACACCTCCAAAACTTATAAAATAAGGTCTCAGTTGATAGTAACATAGGCTTTTTGAAAGTATATCTTAAGGATGCAGTATTTTCATAAGTTTCTTCCACCATAACCCATAGATAGGACATTATTTCTATTTGCCTTCCCTATAAGAATTCCCTTTGAGTTTTACTAATTATAGAGCTCAATACCTTTTAAATTTTAGAGGCCAACAATTTTAAGATAATTTTGTAAAGTAATTTGAGTGTGAAATTAACCTATAGTCCCCAATGGAGCTAGGATTTTGGACAATTATAATTAGGCTTATAAATGTTTTATTTATCTTCTTTAGGATCTTTCTATTCTTAAGAATTCCACAGTGACATCTATCACCACATTGTTAATCATTTTCCAATCATTTTGAAAAAAGTGGCTACTAAGCCTATCTGGGCTTGAGGCCTTTATGGGATTTAACTCAAACACTATTATTTTACCATTTTGAGCTATAAAGGGTCTATATATACACTAATAGCTTTCTGTACTACCTTGGTAATTAATAAAGGACCTTAGTAGGGACATTGTTGATTGGCCACTAGTTGTATTACCAATGGAACTCTTCAAATATATGAATACTTCTTCATTCAACTCCGTCTTTTTTAATGAAGTACATGCATTACTACCACACAAGAAGCAAAATACTCCTAACTTTGATGGAGTTGTGAAAATATTTAGAGTTTCTCTTCATTTCCTTGATCCACCGTATCCTTGCTCTTCATAAAATGATTGAATTCTGGATAAAAGTAGCTCCCCTTTCCTTTTTATTAAACTTTGGATCCCTAGGTTGTATATATAACTTCTACTGGGCTTTGATCATTTCCTTCCTGGCCTCCTCTATCTTATTGCCATTATTTATGGTCCTTTTAGAATTAATAGCTTTTAACTCTTTCTTAATAGCATTAGGCTTCTTATTATAGATATAAGCCTTACAACCATGGACTCTAATTAACATTTCTTTTAGAATAACTTCATCAAGGCATGGATCCTTAGTTAGGAAGAAGTTAAACTTGAAAGGGAACTTTCATCTTGTCTTGTTTAACATATATTATATAATGATAAGGGAATGATCTGAAAATAAGACCTCCTTATAAGTTGTTTTACTTTCAAGGGGTTCATCCAGCCACTCCACATTAACTAAGGTCCTATCTAATTTTTTCTTCTTATGCCATTTAGAAGCCTGCCTGTTGCTCCAAATGAATAAGCAACCTTCAGGGTTTTATTACCCCTCATATTTTGTATTTGCTCCTCGACCTCATCTTTTTGCTTTATAATATTAAAATCCTAATAAGCTAAGGTCCTTGTATGACAGAATTAATCTGCTCCACTTTATCCCACAAAAGTCTCCTAAGGAAGCTAAAATTGGAACCATAAATAAAAGTAGTAGTAACTCTATAATTGTCCTGAATCTTTTTTATATTTACGTGCATTAATTGGTAATTAGAGTCCAACGTATTGACCATAGCTATAATAAAATCATAGGCCACAATTATTCTTTCATAGTGGTGAGGTTGTGGCTGAAAAGGAATACCCATTTCCTTCTCAAAATCCTCCTTTATTTTTGTTTCCAATAAGCCCATCACTACTGGTTTGGTCTCTTCTACAAAATCTTTTAGAGTTACTATTTTATTATGGAAGTTAATTTCCCTTCTATTCTAAGACACATTAAAGATTTTTTTTTTAATTTTTGGGTTTGGAACCCATACCCATACCCTTACCCTTTCTCCCTGCCTTCCTTTTACTACCACTCTAGAATCCTTGTAGGTCAAGCTTATTATATTCCCTAATATATGTATTATCCCCTATGTTTTCTCCATTATCGCTCTAAACCTCCTTTATTTTTCCTAAATCAGCTAAAGTAAATGGTCCTTCTAGTTTCATTCCAAGAGGACCAACTGATGGAATTCCAACAAGTATCTAAGTTCTCCACACCATGTAAGGTACCAGAATCAATCTCTAATGATTAAAATAGGCCTATTTGATCATCTCATTCCATCACTATTGAGTAGTCAGGTTAAGAGATTCACCCATTATGATTGACTTTCTCTTGTGTATCTTTAGAACTATGCTCCTTTTGTTGTACATCCAACCCAATTAGCTCTATAAAGTCCCCTCTATAAAATTTCCTATCAGTTGCTATTACTTACCTTATTGTTTTAAGCAGGGTTATAATGGTAAGATACCAAAACATGATCCTCAACTAAGCTATCACCATCTCCAAGCCTCATTAATGGAATGAATTTTGGTAAAACTTTGTTCTAGCTCCACATTTACACAAATTCTAGCAAAGTTTTTTCTTTTCCTTCTAAGAAGTGGTTTCATCCATGTCTAAGAGCTTCCTTACGTAGCTAGCTAACATATCTAATCCCTAAGTAGACTGACACTTCAATGGAATATTATGAATATTAATCCACAAAGGTATATTCCCATGCTTAATTTTGTTAAGTTTAATGTCTGGTCTCCATAAATAAATAAACATTAGATATTTTAGATATGTGAATAGCCTAATTCTATAATGTATTTAGTGATATGTGCTTAATTGTTAATACATTTAATCCATTACACTTAGTATGTCTTAAAATGCTTAGGATACTCACTTTAGCTCATATTTGATTTTAAGTATATTTTGGGAATGAAGGAGCCAAAGTGACCCAAAAGTATACTTATTAAGCCATCTTCTCATTGTTCATACTCTATTGTCTTCATGGAGCAAAAAGAAGAAAAATATTTTTAAAAAAGAGACAAGATAAAGCAAAAAAAATGAAGGTTTGTGTAAAATTTTGATTTAAAAAGACCATAGTTGTAATATGAATTACACTACCAAAAGAATTAAGCTAGTTGTCCATTTATCATATGATTTTAACCTAGTTTTTATTATAAAGAGAATGGTGTTACAATTGGGATTTTTGGGAGAAAAAAATGATCACCTCCCCCTCCCCCCAATAGTCTCATGACTGTAATAATTAAAATGTTACAGCCTTGACATGCATTATAAGACAAACCAAATTGTTACAGCCATGACATGCATTAGAAGACAAAACAAAAAGACACACGTCCATTCTAAAGAAAAACCTAGCTTTTGTAAGATGTGAGGGATAAAAAAGTGTCAGCTGGGAGAATGTAAAAAAGTAAGTGAGGCTAAAGAAAAAACGTGATTGGGGGCCAGGGAATAAGGTGTATGTGCGGGCTAGTGAAGATGAGGGTTGGATGAGATAAAAACTGAGACAGAACTGGGCATTTTCATAACAGAAAATTATCTTTGTGAATGGCTGGGGCAAGGAGGGTGGACAGCAGTTGATTCTTTTTCTTCATTCATCTTCGGTCTTCAAGAAGGAGGGTGGACAACAGTTGATTCTCCTTCATCATTCTTGGAGATTACAAATGGAAAGTGTGCAGAAAAATGATCAGACCAGATTCTTCTTTAATTTTAGTCAATTTTCAACCATGATTGAGACATTCTTGGTTGATTCTTGGGGCTTGATGGAAAAGATGGAGGGTTAACCCACTTGACACCAGTTAGGAGGTGCAATCGACGCCAAGGAGCACATTTAAGTATATGTCATTGTGTATCATTTTCTTTCCCTCATTTTCAGATTTTTTAACGTTATCTTGAGATTAAAGATTGGGTATTGTGTAATAATGCTTTTGATACTCTATTTAATCGTTTGTTTATGAAAACCCATTGCTAGAATTTGAATACGATACGTAATAGTCGTGTTTGAAGTCGTATGTGCAACTAATGGTATTAAATCCTTAAGGATAACATATATAAGTTAAATAATTAGAGCTTGTGAGATTATTTCTTAGATTGATCTATTTTTTCACTTGTAATGAGGCTGTCTAGTTAAAGTTAGAAAGCTTGTTCTAGGTATCTCGATAGTTATGGTTAATTAACGAGCTCTTCTTAATTAAGTACAACCTAAGGAAAAATTGGGATTAACAAAGCTTATTGTTAATTCACAATCAGTAGTCTAAAGAGAGGTGTGAAGACAATCATTCAATGATATATGTGAAATTGTGCTTAGGCCGAGATTAAATCAAAGAACCGAATTTCAAATCATTAATCAATTTTATCTCCTTATTGCTGTTTAATTTGAGTTGTTTTTATAAATTCAATTTTATTTTTGTTTTCTAATTTGCATTGATCCAAATCAACCTGTTTTACATATAGGTATAATTTAGGAAAGTAATCAGATTTAATTGTTATGAGCTCAACCTAAACTCACCACTACTATTTGGAGGTCTAATTTATTTTGTATAATGTTACACTACCATTTAGCCTCTTCTTCTGTTGTGAACTTGAATAAGCACATGATTGTCTTATGATATTAGAACTTCTTGTTCTCTTTTCTCTTTCTATGCTCTTTGAGTAGATTTGGTTTTTGATGTTCTATTTTATTTTTCACTGCATATATTTGATATATATTATGTATGATTTGCATGACCGGAACCTTACAATTAGAGGTGCTTATTATTATTTATGTACTATAATGTTATATCAACCTTTTAAATTCCTTCAATTCTTACATATTAGAAGCTGATTTTTCATCCTTATATAACATCCTTGATTCACTTACGTTTAGCTTTAAGGCACTTTTACCATATTATTTTTTAATTTTCACTTTTAGTTTTATTTGCTTTTTAAGGTATGTCAAGTCATTTACTTCAATTTTAAAGTTTATTCTTTTATCTTTTACACAATTATCTTTTTATTTTATGTTTGGACTTAAAGAAGTTTTATTTTTTAGAGAAATAAGAAGCATTTAAAATGGTGAGTTTCATGAAAAGAACTCATATATAATCAATAAGCATGGTAATGCTTTCGATATATTTAGCTATTATGAGATTTGGTTTTGAAGCTGTTCGTTAACTAAAATATTCATGTATCCACCATTTAAAAAGAGACTCTGAAACGATACATTAGTTTGATAAAAAAAGAATTATATTGAAAAAGGTTACTTCTCAATGAAATGATATAAATTATGTAAAGTTTTTATGGATTGTTTTCTTTTTAAATTTGAAACTTAATTCAATAATAATGAATATTTTCTGTTTTTAAAATTTTAAATGTAAGTATTACACGAATTTCTAAATAAAAATAAAATTGATATATATTTACTTTTAATTGGGTAATTTTGTTTTTTAGTATATTCAAATTTAGTTCGATATACTTCTCAATTATTTATATGCTTTAAAATAAATAATATTTATAGTCTTATTATCTTTTAGTATTCTATAAACATAATGCAAAACGGCCATCGCGGAGTAGCTTAAATAATTCGTTTCATTATTTTAAAGAATATTGGCAACTAGTTTTATTTTGAAAGCAGATAGTGTCTCATGTTTTATTATTATGATTTTTGAAGATAGGGTTAAAAATATACAGTATAACTGTATAACATGACAATAGATTATTTTGTAATGTTTAAAAAAATTATGAACTATTTCATAAATGTAAAAAATTGCTTGAAATGGTATTCGGTATTAACCGATACCGGTACAATATCGTACCAAAATCCAATCAATATGGTATTTTGAATAGGAGATAGGGTTTTATAAAAAAAGTTGTCGAAGAGTTAAAAGAGAAAGATGAGTTAAATTGACTAGTGTATTTTTTAGATTAAATTCTTGAGGAAAGTAATCTAAATATCAAGGAGTGCTAAAATTTAGAATCCAAATAATGTGTTACTATTCTCTCTAAATTGAGAAAAATTTTACTTTCCAAACTACTAAAAATAATCAAATATGATAATATAAATTTTTAATAAAAAATTACTTTCCAAAACAACAATTCATACCAACTACTCAACGCCCGGAGGGAAAAGGATGACGAGAATTTAATTCAAAAGCGCTCACTGAAAGTGGAGCACCCACAATCGTCAATTTAACTCAAGTCGTAATTATTAAATTAAAATATATAAATTTTAAAAAACTCAAATTCTCTCACGTGCCTGTTTATCCATCCTTTGTATCTCCACGTGCTTTTAATCATTTTTATTCTTAGTTTGCTTCTCAATATGACTCCCCCTCCTCAAGCTCAAACGGATACGGACCTCCTCTTCTCTCTCTCTTCATTCCCGAAAAATGAACATTCACCTCTCACTCCTCCTTTTTGCCGCTATTCTTTCACTCTCTTCTTCTTCTTCTTCTTCTTCAAACAAGAATCCAGAAAACAGTTACTCTTCTTCTTCTTTCCATGCCTTTGTAACTACTACCACTACTTCCTTCAATTCAAAGCCTCTGAACTCCCACAAGAACCGATCGGGAACCTCGACCAACAAGAGATCTTCGTCATCCGGCGGATGCGATGCCCTATGGAGCAAGAGCTGCTCCGACGAGGTGCTAGCCCTGGCCCACCGGCCGGAGACGGTGAGATGGTTGAAGAGCGTTAGGAGGGCAATTCACGAGAATCCTGAGCTCGCGTTTGAGGAATTTAAAACCAGTGAGTTGGTTAGGAATGAGCTGGATAAGATGGATATTAAGTACACATATCCTCTGGCCAAAACGGGTATTCGGGCGTCGATTGGAACGGGAGGGCCTCCGTTTGTGGCTATCCGAGCTGATATGGATGCTCTTCCTATTCAGGTTCCCCAACTTTTCCTTACAAGCGACTACTCTATATAAATATGCATGTAGTACGTGTTCATCTATTTCTATGTGTATGTGTACGTATGCATATAAAATTCACACAAAGATACATACCTCTTCTTCAAATTTTTATCACAAAAATTAGATTGAGATATACAAACGGAAAACTAAATTTGTCGTTACTACCCTTTTCGGTAAATATATATATATATATACAAATTAACTTTTTGAGTAAATATATAAAAATCTATTCTTCTATTTTATAACTTTATCATTTTCACACAAGGTTTGTGTTTATACTCACTTGCTCACTCACGTGCGCATATAATTATGAAAAATATAAATAAATAAATAAATAAATAAATAAAAATTGACCGAATTTTAGAATACGATAAATAGAACTGACGATCTGACACAAATCTTAAATCTTAAATTAAGACTGATAGTACTTTCATTATTTTGTATTGTTTTATTCTATTTTTTGTTACCATTGTGAGATAAAAACTATATATTTGATAAGGCTTTAATATTAGCGTAAATTGAAAATTTTAATTAAAAAATATTGTTGAGATATGAGGTGAAGCCAAAGCTACCTGAGAATAGTGGTAAGGTTGTGAGAAAAATGAATGTATATCATTTGACATTACTACAGGTACAAATTCCCTTGATCTTTAAGTTGAAGATGATGTAGTTTCTTTGGTTTACAGGAGGCTGTAGAGTGGGAACACAAAAGCAGAGTTGCTGGGAAAATGCACGCTTGTGGGCATGATGCCCACGTTGCAATGCTAATGGGAGGTGCCAAGATCTTGAAGAGCCGTGAGCATCTTTTGAAGGTCCGTTTTTATAATCTCCTAGATCTCGTCAGATTCTTATTTTTCTCCATTACTCTATTATTTGGAGTTCGCTGGGAAGCCCAGCACTTTTTAGTTTTTATTTTAGGGTTTGGGAGGGATACTGTGGGGTTCAGATCCTCTGTCCAGTTTTATGGTGTCTTATTGTGTCAAGTGAATCTCAGCCATTCATTTATGCGGGTCCCGCGTGGGCTCCACATAAATGAACGTGGAGCCCGCATAAATGAATGGCTTAGATTCACTAGACACAATAAGACACCATAAAACTGGACCGAAGATCTTGTCCCGATATTGTGCGTGGGGCTCACTAACACGTGAAGGGTATGGATTGAAAACACCTAACGCGAGTATTATATTCAACTTCAATCGGACAGATGTACGCAAGTACACCTGCCATTTCTAGTGTAGTTAAAACCTTGGAGACTTTTTGGGAAATGCAATTTTCACTTTGGTGTATTTATTGGGGTAGGTTATCCTTACACAGTACACCTGCCCTTTCTAGTATAGTTAAAACGTTGGAGACTTTTTGGGAAATGCAATTTTCAGTTTGGTGTTTTTATTGCATATTTCTATCGTTTTCAAGTCTTCAGTTTCTTGGGATTTAGACTTGCAGTGAAAATGGTTAGGAAAAGAAAGTTTCTACATATATGAGAGAGATTGAAATGCTTACCGAAGATGCTAGCAAAACTATGTCCGGATTGGGAGAAAATCGTAGAAAAGCAAAGATGTAGGAAGAAAAACAGTTGAAATTATTAGGCTTTCTTTGATAACTGTTGGATACATATCTCTCTTGAAACAATAAAATCAATCTTCTCGTTATGGGAAAAAAGGGTCATATTTAAAGGAAAAGTCCGGACACGGTAAAGGAAATTAAACCTATAGGAAAAGGAAATTACTTTACAACGGTGTTCTGAAAACGGGATAGAAGTGAGGTATTTTTGGAAGATAAAAGTTACAATATTGATATTTTATTTCCTTTCAAATGTATATACTCTGACTATAAGCTGTCTGTAACAGTGCAATTTCAAAGAAAATTTTGATTTTTCTTCTACTCTGGCATGGTTTTACTTGTCTGTTAACGACACAAAGAAATTTAAATTCATTATATATTTTCTTTCTTTTTTTCATCAATCCATGCAAACAAGTAATACAACATAATACCTTTTCTTATCCATACAATGGTAGGGCTGACTTAAAAGCTTCTCAAATTTATTGCGTTTGGCACGAGAAAGGGAGAAAAAGAGTCACATGGAAACCTTCATTTATGCCTGACAACCGTAGACTTGTCGTTCATTTGCCCTATCCTTTTGCATCTTTGTTTTCTGATTTTGGTATTCATATATATAGGAAAACATTAACCGAAGGCATATAATAATATCTTTCAAAGAGCATCTTGTTCTATGACCATTAGCGACTCAGAAAAGGTGCTAGTGACGGTTCCTTCTTCTCTTAGATGTGACCTAAGAAAGCAGGAGCCCCATTACTTCTATTGATTTAGTTATTTTTTCCACGCCCTTAAATTGTAATTTTACTTTGTCCAGTACTAATAGTTAATTAATAGCGCATGTAAATTGTAGTCTTCAATCACTGCCATACATGTTTCGAGCATGGTTACAAACGACTACAAACTAGGACCACTATTAGGCAGCCTAGAAGTAGTACATAATTGGGCAGGCACATCATGTGCATATCCTCATATGTTTACCTGCAATGTTTTCTTAATATAGTGCAAAGATAAAAATATTAGAATTTGAATATTAACATGAGATTTTTATTCTTATCTCTTATTAAGACACGAGGTCTAATGATACCCGCAATTCTTATTGTGTACCTTACATACACTACGAACTGATATTTTCCCCTATGTGAAGTAGCATTTATTTGCACTTTTCAATGTGGCACACTAAATAAATATGCTATTAACTTCTTTTTAAAGGCCACATTCGAATATAATCAGTAACTAGTTCCAAAGCAAGTGTCAAATTGTTTTTTTTTTGTTGAATAAATACTCACTGATGAAGATTTAGTATGCCGATTCTATGAAAGTGCTGTCTTGTAAGTTTCTATAGTACCTATTGTCATTTATTCACTCACGTGCAGATAAACATAATTTAATGTTTTGTTGCCGTAGCTTTTTGCTGTCGTTTATTAGGTGGCTAGTTGAGCTCGGCATCTTATTCCTAAAGTAATGGCTTGGCCAAGAACCTAGAGAAGATACACTTAGAAAATTATAACACTAATCAAACCCTACAAATTGACATTGGGTGATTACATAATGGATCTCTATTGTATTCCTTATCGATACTTGGGGCCAATACTTTAAATTTAGGAACAGTACTAAAAAATGTTTCAGATTGGACCTTTTTAATTATCTTTTATAGCCTTGTTTAGAAGTATAAGAGGAATGGATTTCTGTAAAATCTGCCATGTGCTGAAGTATATTGTTGCTCATATAGCGCTGCTACAACAAACTTGCCAAACCGTGGAAAGAAAAGTGCTAGCACGAACAAAATAATCCAAACATATAAATGGAGATTGTTAGAGTTGGTATATAATTCATAACATAAAACTCTTAAGCCTTTTATTTGAGTGGTTATATATAATAATATCACACTTGAATCAAAAGGATTTCTATACTCGGGGGAAGTACGGTAAGCTGTACTGTTAGTCTTTAAGCATTATTACAACAGATGCTCACCAATTGACTCTTCAAAATGTTCTGTACAATAGGATGTAGTATAACTTTCTTGGATTATACTTTAGATTTATTTTCTAGGACCACGGCTGGTAGCTTTATTGTGAAACAAAGTTAGATACGTTGTTTGCTACCTTGGTACCATTTGATTCTTTTCAATATTCAACATGTAGGCTCGGCAATAGCTGGATCAGCTCATAGCCTGGTCTGCTTCGACCTCAACGCTATTACCTGTGTTGGACCACCCAAAATAAAATTATTTTGATTTTACTTTCTAGGTCAACGCTTATTTTGTTCTCGACTTTCTTAAACTTAAATATTAAATGAAATTGATTTAGGAAGTTAAACTAACGATGTTGTTTCAAAACTCAGCCTGAACGTCTGTCTCGAAACTGAATCAACGTGAGTGTGACTCGTGAAAGACATTACTGTGGAGTGTGGTTCATTGTTGGTTTGCTGAATTATAGATAAAAAGTTGCTAGATCATTAACCAGCTTCACTTGGCTATGGCAGGGAACTGTAATCTTGATCTTTCAGCCAGCAGAAGAAGCTGGGAATGGAGCAAAGAGAATGATCGGTGATGGTGCCCTTGAAGATGTGAAGGCTATATTTGCAGTTCATGTATCCCACGAACATCCAACTGGCATCATCGGTTCGAGGCCTGGTCCTTTGCTCGCTGGCTGTGGCTTCTTCAGAGCAGTAATTGGTGGCGAACAGGGTCGTGCAGGGAATCCTATCCGATCTGTCGACTCCATTTTAGCAGCCGCAGTAGCTGTACTTAGCTTGCAGGGCATCGTGTCTCGTGAAGCCAACCCCTTGGACTCCAATGTATGAACAGACAGCTGAATCCATGGTTGTTCCACCTTTTTTATTTTATTTTATTTTTCTTTTGTGTAGCATTGCGCAATCGTCCCACGTCATTGTTTTACAGGTTGTGTCAGTCACAATGGTCAACGGAGGCAATAACCTTGACATGATTCCAAGCACCGTAGTTCTGGGTGGAACCTTCAGGGCTTTCTCCAACACAAGCATTTATCAGCTTCGCAGAAGAATCGAAGAAGTTAGTAACAATAACACCATTCTTATTGCTTGCTTCTTGACATGGTTTGCTTTAACAGTCATTTGTGTTTTATCTACCAACAGGTGATTGTAGAACAGGCTAATGTTTTCAGATGCTCAGCTACCGTTGACTTCTTTGAAAAGGAATCCACTATCTACCCTCCAACAGTGAACGATGATAACATGTATGAGCACGTAAGGAAGGTGACTACCGATTTGTTGGGTCCCACAAACTTCAGGGTGGTGCCACCGATGATGGGAGCGGAGGATTTCTCGTTTTACTCAGAAGTGGTGCCTGTAGCTTTTTACTACATAGGAATAAGGAACGAAACACTGGGGTCGATACACACAGGCCACTCCCCTCTTTTTATGATAGACGAAGGCGTTCTCCCAGTAGGCGCTGCTGTTCATGCAGCTATTGCAGAAAGGTACTTGTTGAACATGAATTATGACGTTGACATGAGGTGACAAATCAGGCATAGCTCATACCAGGAGTTAACATAAGTTAAAGATTCCTGGATCATGAATTCGTGAAAACATCAGTGCCTATAGTCGTCGATTTAGCACTTTTCACCTGTTTTTTTTTTTGTGGGCCAACGGAAGTAAAAATGTTCCACGGTCAGTGCATCAAGTAGGAATCAAGCATGCAGATGTACTTTGAGTGGTAAATCTATCAAGTGTTTTCAGGTGATATTATCTATCCTTCATCGCAATAACAGTGAATATATTAGCATTCATAGTTATCCCACTTCATCTATAATGGGATTTGTAAGACATGGTTAATTCAATCGTTCAACTCGATCTCCAGATTCCAACGAACTAGACATATTAATAATTCCCGAGTAATTCAGAACATCTCCAGTTCAAAGCTTATCATTTACAATCCTGCACTGAATCCGAATGCCAATGTATAGATTAAAAAGTTTGGCATAACCTGCTTCCCTATGGCACTACTTCATTTGATATTGGCCATATCAGCTGGTGGGCGACGAGTTTGCAAAATCTAAGACTACAATTTACAAACACATTTTATTTACACCTTAACTCATCCCCCTGTTTTCTGCAAGAACCAGGGCGTCTTGATTCTTATCCTATGAGATTGATAGTTAACAGCTTTGCAGTCCATTTATCATCTAGTGTTCAATTGATTGGTTTTACTACTATTATTCCTCATTCTGCAAAATTGAGTACGTTACTGTTACAGTATTTCAAATATGAATATTCCTTTCCATTATTTAAGAAAAGATTTAATAAAATTCTTTTCTACTGATATTTGACAAGAGCAGACAGTTGTCTCAACTTTTTATAAAAAAGATGAAAAGATTAAGTGACAAATACTTCATTTATGAGATCAGCTATCCATGCTAATTGCTAAAGAACAAAGCTTCACTTCAAAATTTCATCTATTTCTGGATGTAGATAAGGGAAAGAAAAGGTTAAACATGCAATCATCAGCCGTACTGGTTATGTACATTACCTGATGTGCAACAATTGGCAATGAACATATATCTCTGAGAAGCCTAATGATATCCAAGTAGGGAAGACTAGATTTGACCTACAAAGCAGACGTAACTTTTTTTTTTTTTGAGTATACAATGGAAAAGAAAACTGATTACACAATATGTCTCTGTAAACATATTCCCGACATATCCTCAAGGAGGAGTACATGACACTCAATGGGTGAAAGATCAAAATAAGTAATGCCAAGCGCAAAATGTGTAGCATAACTCGCTACTTAGTCCGCACAGCAATTGCTCTCACGGTAGATGTGGCGATGAACTACCGTCTAGTTCCGCGTAAACAGCTCATGAATCCCTCAAATAATGGAGTTATGGACCGAGGATCGGCAGGCCGAGGAGGAGAGGAGGTGGATGGCCATAGCCGAGTCAACTTCCAGTTTAATTCGATGATACCCTAAGTTCCACGCGAGCGTGGGCCCTGTGAACACTCTCTAGAGTTCCGCTGAAACCGAAGAGCACCAGCCAAGAATATGGATAAACCCGCCAAGCCAGCTGCCTGAGCTGTTGCGGAGGAGACCGCCAGCTGAAGCCGAGGGGGAAGAACAGGAGCAAGCGCCATCAGTGTTTAACTTGACCCACCCGATAGGAGTTTTGCACCATCCGATGAGGTGCTCTTATTGGTGGGGATGCCCAGTGATCAAGTTGCTTGGCCAAGCGTTGGACCGGTGGACCTAACCTGCATAAGACAAAATAACGGAAATAGGTGAGGGAGGCCAATTAAATTGGGTATCAAAAAGGGCCCCATTACGCCAGGCCCATAAAACCAACAAGTTGTGCCAAAAACGGTCGACCACCCCTGGCGAGACGTAACTTTAAGACAAGAGAAAGCTACACCAAGAAGATATCCTCCTTCTTTGTAGCAGGAATTTCCATACAAGGTAAATAAAGATCAGAAGGAAAGCTATTAGAGCAACATCAGTAGGGAAAGAACATCTTCTATCTCAATAACATTATGCCCATATGAGTAATATGGACCAGTTAGTATAATGTTTCATTGCTAAGACCTCAATGGAAAGTTATCTTAAACACATTAGGTAATAGAGACTAGTTATTAAGGCCAACATATGTGAAGCCCAAGATGTGGAAAGTTTATAAGCGGAAGAATCAGAAGGGTAAAGCGGGGAGATGAGAATAGTATAGTGAAAAATAAATCTACTAAGCTGGAGCTAGTTATCTAGGGAGAGAATAAGAGGGGTGAGGAATATGAGAAAAAGTTAGTTTTGATAAAGTTTTCTGTTATAATAAAGGGATATTCTCTCTGAGAGGAGCTCAGGCTCTGGACACCCTTTTGTTAGGGTTGATGGCTCTTTTTCTTCTTAATAATCGATTCTATTTCTACCTTTATCATTTGGAAAATCCATCAATTGGTCCGACCTACTGGATACTTCACCAATGCCCCCAAAAATGACAAATAGGATGGATTTATTAGAGAATCGAGTTACAACATTGGAGGATTCTGTTAAGTCTTCATTGGAGGATTTAAAGCAATCTTTATTGCCGAAAATCAGTAAGGGGTTGGGACGTGAGATTGGGGGAAGCTCTGGTGGTGGTGGTGGTTCCCAATACTGTGGGAGTAGAGGTGGTTTTGATGAAGGCAATGCCTCCAAAATTTTGGGGGACAACTTCAATGAGTATTGTATGGTAGTGAAGAAGATAGAATGACCATCGTTTAATGGTGAGGACCCGTTGGTTGGATTACACGGGTAAAGACCTATTTTAAGGTCCAAAACACTACCGATGAAGTCAAAGTAAAGTTAACTAAGCTCAGTATGGAAGGACCAATGATTCACTAGTTCAACTTATTGCATGAAATAGAGGACTATCTCACCTGGCTCAGGTTAAAGCGGGCATTGATTGAGAGATACAACAGTCGTTGGTATGACAATCCATTTGAGGAGCTTTCTGACTTGCATCAAACTGGGAGTGTGGAGGAGTATATTGTAGAGTTTGAACTGATCTTATCATAGGTTAGTTGCTTGCTAGAGGCACAATATCTCGGGTACTTTATGGGAGGTCTCTCTTCTGAACTGCATTGTAGGGTGCGTACCTTTAACCCATAGACTCCCTCACAGATGATGAAGGTTGCTCGCAATTTGGAGGTACAGATGTTAGTTGGAGATCGTGGTGTTTGGAAACCACGCATTTCTTGTCATTCTTATGGGTTTCATTTGAACAACCAAGATAACCTGATAGTTAGAAAACAAGAGGGAGGACCCAATCAGGTCACACTAGATCTGTGGGCTCGAGATCAACGAATGAAAATAGGGTTAAATCACATTTGGGGAGTTCCTTTGGGTCCAATGATAGAGGAACGACATCGTCGTTCTCTATTTGTCATTCACGACTAGACAAGAAAGGGGGAGCTGGTGGTGATCTGAGTAGGGGGTTGAGACACCTTACGTACCCAGAACTTATGAAGAGGAGATATAAGGGGTTGCATTTTCAGTGTGGGGATAAGTTTCACCCATTACATCAGTGTCCAGAAAAACAATTATGATTGATATTGGGGGATGATGAGAGTCCTAGTGAGGGAGAGGTGCACCCGTATTTTTTTTCTTTAGTTAAGCATGATTTAAATAATTATGAGGTTTGGATAGGTGAATTTTTGGAAGTTAATTTTTTTATGTCTATGTTAGTAGAATTTATTTCATGGGTTAGTTGAATTAAAAGTGGCAAGAATGCATAAAAGGTATTTTTGGTAGTTCACTTAAGTTTAAAAACTGTAAGGCATAAAAGGAAGGGCAAGGTGGACTTTTCTCAATCATTAAGCGTAAAATGGGAAGAAAGAAGTGTTGTCTTCTTCCTAAAGAAGAGAAAATTGAAAATAGGAGAAAAAGAAGAGAAATAACGAAAACAAAGAGAGAAAGAAGGGAGGTTTCAGTTCCTAAGAGAAAAGAAGGAAGAGCAAGTAGGGTTTCATCTTTTATTAGCTTTTGAGAGTGAATTTCAGGTTGTTCAAGAAGAGAAAAAGAAAGAGGAAGATAAGAGCTTTCATTTGGGTCAAACATCTCTTCATTTGGAGAAGAGTTAAGGTAAGAGCATATTTAATCCTTTGGAATTTTGGAAGGGTTTTGGTTCATGAAGCTTAGAAAATGGATGGGTTTAGGTATTCTAGGATCAATTTTAGTGAATGTGTTTTCTTTGGGATTTCAATTTGAATTCCTATTGAATGGAATTTTGTTATTGTTAAAGGAAATCAGGGAAGTCAAAAGGAGCAAGAGGAGAGGCATTCTTAAGCAAGTTTTAAGGGAGGAATTCAAGTGGGTTACATGTTTATAATTGAGTTAATAAGCCTTTAATGTTTCTTTCAAATAATGGAAATAAATGATTTCCACTACTTCATAAATTTGCAATTATTGCTTTTTAAATGCTTTGAGAAAGTGTTACATGTTTATGGTGGAATTTATGAGCCATGAACATTTTTCAAATCAAGAAAGTT
>JAOSBP010000006.1:10027684-10042288 GCA_027563825.1 Erythroxylum mucronatum
AGTTTTTATTCAGAAGAAGGGTCTAACGAAAAAGATTACACAATTCAACCCCCCTTCTTGTGTATTTGATTATCATTATACTAACGTGTGATTCACTTCATATACTAGACTAAATGTCTCTTATACTTTGAGCATAACGAGCAGGTTTCAAGCCAATAATAGTGATGGTCACTAGACAATTATGAAAAACATTTTAAAGTACTTGAGAAGGAATAAAGGTGCCTTCTTGGTCTATAGAGAAGTTAAAATTAGAGTTAAGGGGTATTTAGATGCTAGTTTTCAATTCGATCCAGATGATAACAGATCACAGTTAAGGACATCTTCACTCTGAATGGCAGTGTGGTAAATTGCAAGAGTTCTAAACATGTTTGAACAAATAGTATTATATTATAACAACAATAGTGTCATTGCATAGGCAAAGGAACTAAGAACTCGTCAATAGTCTAAACATGTACTCATGAAGTTTAACTTGATTAAGGAGAAAGTGGAATGGAAAGACACAATATTATAGCAAGTTCCCTCTAAAGAGAATCTTGTAGTTCTTCTCATCATGCCATTGTCTCAAAAGAGATATGATAGATATATGGATGGATATTGCATCAGATATATAGGCTATTAGCTTTAGTGTAAGTGGGAGATCGTTATGCCCTTGCAACATATTGGTTGGTTGTAATTTTATATATAACATTATTATTTTAATTAATAAAAGAATTTTTATGTATTTTATTAATTACATTTGATGATTTAATAGTAAAGGTAAAATCTTTGGAATAACTATTATGTAATAAAAATTATAATGAAACCATAATTATGATATTCAATTTGCATTTATATAGTATTCCTAAACTGTTCATAGTTATAGTTTCATCATAACATGATATTGATGAAACGGTAAAATTAGCACATATTATGTTTCTATATTATGTAATTGATCTTATAAATTAAAGTATAGAAGTACTTAAATAACATGTGGGTGTTTATTAGAGAATGAGTTCACTAAAGTGACCCAATTATAAGGATCTGAAATAGAATATTACTTATGTGTCTGTGAATTTTCTTATTATAATGATTGTATAATCAATTCTTAGACTTGAGATTACCAAAGTGTCTCATATGAGAATTATTACATTTTGATATTATTTATGATTTATTCTATTTCTGGTAGCTAAGACAATAGTAGTTAGATATAGTATGAACTGTATAAAGATAGTTGAGTAAGTCAAAAAAAGATTCATCACCTTAAAGTAATTAGAAAGAAGGTTCCTTTCTTAGTAATGATGTAGGAATTATCTAATCGAAGTGAATTGATAATTAAAAAGGTGTTTTCAAATATCAATTATTAATTAGAAAGAACAAATATGATTGGATTTGGAAGAGTTGACAACAAATATGATTGGATTTGGAATAGTAGACACTAAATTCATACTTTATGTCTGATTAGAACATTAGAGATAAAAGAATTAAATTATACATCATAGCCATGCATAGATAGATTGAGAGAAACCATTTTGACATTCCTAATATTTGGGTAATCATGACATGCTGTTAAACGTCAATCTTGTTCTATATTTATAAATTATTCAATTAGAAAATTAAAGGTAAATTAAAATGAGTTTTAATTTATCTAATTCTAATTCTAATTATAATCACTGCAAACATATTAGGAACCTAATAAGTCACATAAAAAGGTAGTTAAAAAGAGAATTTAATTTAAATTTAGACTTAATTGTGAAGTTTAAAAATTTTTAAGAATGAAATATGAAATACTTGATTTTATTAGAATTAGAATTAGAATTAGAATTCAACTTTAATTATAATTAAGAGTTCATTTTTAATAAGAGTTAGGCTCTTCTGTCTTTCTTTATAAATAAGAGGAAGGGAGCTAGCACTCCTATCTTCAACTCTCAAAGAGTTTTATGCTAAGTGGATATTGGTAGATGTTAGATATTTAAACAACTCGTGGTTAGATATCTTGTAAAGAAATTTTTGTAAGAACTCGAATTAGGTATGATTCAATTACCATATTATATCTCTCTAATACATTCGTAATTAGGTAACAATTAATTTTATTTTTTTGATATATTCATAATTAAATCACAATTAAACTACAGTTAATTTGACAACATCAGAGAGCATGGAAAAAAATGAGAAACGTTTGCCAACAATGATAAAGACAGAAGATTAACCGACAATGAAAAGAAAAAGAAAAGATCCAAGACAATAAAGAATTTAAAAGTTCAACCCTAATATTCGCTTAGCTTTTGAATGTAGAGCCAGCAAAACAATAATGGCGAATCTTATTACAATTCAAAAATTTCCCGCCAATGAATTACGAACCTTAACGAAATTGAAATTTGATGAATTTGAGGTCAGATACGTATTAAGATTTTTTATAATACTAGCAACTTATATTTTGATATATATATATATAAAAGACTTGAATAAGTTGTATGTTTGCACCTTTTCTAAACTTGAAGAAGGTAGAGCAAGGTAGCCGAAACCTACCCTCAGATGTCTCCAATTACCGCAAATGATGAGACACTTATGTAAAGGGAAATGGGATGTTTCTAACTTTTCGTAAGTATTTCTCAAGAGAAGCTCGACTTAACTTACACGATTTTCGTTCTCCTAAGCATTAGAAGATCAACATAAATTAAGTAAAGCAACGGGGGTAATTATTGGGACAGAACTAGTAAACCTATTCCCAAAATTGATACAAGGCTGCGAACCAGCAAAACCTATTTTACAGTTCATCTTTTCCCGACTCCTTTGTTGGTGCTTCAACTTTCCCTGACTCCTTTGTTGGTGCTTCATCTTTCCCCGACTCTGGTTCTGTAACTTTCTTATCCCGGTTCTTCTCAATGAAACTAACGATTGCTTCTTTGGACCTATCATCATCGTACTGCAAAACGTTCCCGCTTGCTGACCTGAAGTACACTGTTGGATATCCTTGAACGTCAAAAGTATCGCTCGGGACGTCATTTGCAGTTGCATCCTGCAGATTTCAAAACCAATTGTATAATATATTCATTTTCACTATTTTAAAATCATAAAAATAATTAGAACAAGTAATTACTAATCACCGGAAAAGAAGGGTGTAAAAAAATCCTATAGATAATAGTTTCATTCCACCCATGATAGTTAAACAACACCATGCCAGCAAACAAAGGAAACTAAAAGATTAATTGAGCAAGCAAGTGAAATCATCAATTCAGATTAATCATCTGTGTGTGTCTGCGCGCACGCGTGTGTTTATGTGGAGGGAGAAGAAGAAAACTTACAAATTTAGCAATAAGTACATCTGGATCACTTTGATATGAGACAGCAACTTCCTCCAATATTGGAGCCAATTGTTGGCAGTGTCCACACCAAGGTGCATAAAATTCCAGAAGAACTGAAAAGCAACACATGTCAACATTGACGGATACAAATAATAGTATGAGACAGCTCCAGCAGGGGAAAGATACAAATATTTTGATCAGTGTGAACCCAAGAAGAATACAAGCTATCAGGCTCTAATTGGTGGATGCTAACCCATCCAATACCACAACAACCTGAATGATTTATTAAGGATTCATAAAATTGTAACATACAAATCATATAGAAGGATTTAAATCAGCCCTCAGCTTTAAGAGATAGCAAGAGTTGCGTCCTTGAAATATCACGCAAGAGTTGCATCCTAATTCAACAAGAACAACAAAACCTTTAAAATTTTATCTGGCATCAATCAAGGTAAATAAAAGCTTCAATAAGATCTCTAAACAGAACATAATGCTTGGAGTGATAAAACCTTTGGAAATATAACAAGAGTTGCATCCTAATTCCACAACATGTTGAAAGAAACAAGCAAGGATACAAACCATTTTTCCCAGAGTTGAAAACAAACTGCTGAAGGCTATCAGCGACCACAACTTTTACAGGTTCATCATTGACTTCAGGGATGGGTTCAGATTTTCTGTGTGGTGACAACTTTCCATCCTGCAGTGTCATAATTCACAGAGTTACAATCCACTCAAGAAAAGATATTCAAGAATGAGAGAGAAAAGTCACCAACTCTTAA
The DNA here is from genome assembly GCA_027563825.1 of Erythroxylum mucronatum. Lineage (NCBI taxonomy): Eukaryota > Viridiplantae > Streptophyta > Magnoliopsida > Malpighiales > Erythroxylaceae > Erythroxylum > Erythroxylum mucronatum. The sequence goes on from JAOSBP010000006.1 coordinate 10,031,745, forward strand.
CATATCATACTGGAAAACAAAAAATCTAAGGGACCATTTAGTTTCATTTTTATTTCTTTGTTGAAAGTTTTAGTTTTCGTTTCTTTTCTTTAAAAAAAATTTGATTGAATATTAATATCAATATAATTATACTTCTATTACTGATATTAGTTAAATATTAAATAAAAATTAAAGATAAAACTAACTTTAAGATTTAATTAACTAATTTTTTAATCCCTTATATAATATCTATAATAATAATATATTCGTAATATTTTGTTAAAAATAAATAATTATATCAAGCAAAGAGTTTGTAAACTATATAAATTTATTAATATATATGTTAATTGTTAAAAACCAATATCATTTAGATTTAAAATTTTATATTTTAAGATTTTCATTTCATAAATAACTATTTTAAATTAATTATAAAATAAATTCAATAATTATATTATATTATTCATAATCTTTATTAGTATTATTAAATAGTATATATTTAATTAATAATAAAATCAAATTATGACAAAAGAATAATATCAGTTTCCATAGTTTTCATAGTTTTCAAAAGTTATGAGAATAGAAAGAATCTAGAAAGAAAAACAGAAACAGAAACTCAACCGATCAAATTCATCAAATTTTTTGAAAATTTTTCCTGAACCAGAACCAAACAAGCCGTAAGTTAATGATGCCAAAATTACCTTGTAATCCTTCACCCAAGGAGCAATATGATCAGGCTCCAAATGTGCTTTCAAATACTTTTGGCCATCATTGGTCTGTATGACAACGAGAGGCACTTGGTCCTCTTTCACTCCAAAATACTGTTCATTCAAATAAGTTATAAGGAGTGCATGACAAAGAGATGATGAGAAAGCGCCATTAACAGGAACTAGAGAGATATTAACCTGAAGAGCTCCTTGACTGGCCTCAAGATCTCCCACCAAAAAGGCCAAGCCCTCTCCCTTGTATTGCTCAGCAACTTCATGATATTTAGTTTTCAACAACTCAGCGTCTTCATTGCTGAAGTTCACAAACAACATGGCCTGCCAATTTCAGAATGATATTTAGAACAATCACAAAGTACAAGGGCCAATAGAGAAAGGCACAATGCAGTTACCAATCCACATTATCTGGAACTCTACTAATTGGTTAAGAACAACACCAAATGGTTCATTATAAAATGTTTTAAGCAAACATTGATAACTGATAGCAACTAGTTTGGATATAAACAAGCTCTCGAAGAAAGTTCAGTGGTGAATCAAGCACATAAAAGCCCTGTTGACTCAAAGAATTGGAAGATCATGCCAGACAAGAAATTCTGTGATGCATACCTTTGCATGGGGACTCTCAAAAAACTTGACAACAAAAGGGTGATTGTTTGGGTCGTTATTGAATACGGTCACAAGCGGAATGCTAGCATCTGCAACAAACTTCTCCAGAGCATCCACTTTAAAGTCCTGCATATCCGTGATTTGATTAGCAAATGCTTTCCAATGTGAAGAAACGAATTAAAATTTTGGCATTTCAAAGGATTTGTACCAGATAACTCTCACAAAATAACATCTGAAACCTACAAAACAATCAAATACCTTCAAATCAACAAAGCGTTCATCAAAAGGCTTGAACAGCCTAACCAGTGGACCTGCCACTGATGATTCCCCAAGGGGAAGATGTTTAGCATCCAAAGTATGACGGAATTCGTAGTCTGAGCGCAATTTTTCAGCCACAGCAATAAAATTATCAAACTCCTGCCCTGAGAATTTGGGGAACACTCCAACCTACAAAATGTAAAAATACTTACTTCATACATGTCCAAACAATGTAAAGAATAAACAAAAAGACAAATATAAAAGCTAGAGAACTTTTTCTCACAATGACTATCTTTCCCTCAGAGTTAAGATAGGCACCATCATCTGTTGATTTTATCTCGGCAGAAGCAGGACCACTTTGTTGCTTCAAATACTCAACAATGTCATCCGCTTCACGAGGGCCTTTGTACTCCTGAACAGATTTCCCTCCCTTTCTGAATATTTTCAGAGTGGGGAATCCGTTGATTTCATATTGGCTTGCAATATCTTTGTTTAACTCATCACTAGCATCAATCTTCGCGAGAGCTAGAGGAGGATCATGACTACTCAACACAGATGCTGCTTTTTCATACTACACACGAAACAATAGCTAGAGTTAACTGAACAGAAATATCTATTACTTGAGAAATTGCGTTGAAGCTGAGTAGAATTAAAAAACTACACAGAAAACTAATAGATACCTCAGGAGCAAGCTTCTTGCAGTGCCCACACCTACCAAAGAAAAAGTAAAGTTTAAAATACTCAAATCAAAGGCCACAAATGGCACTAGGAAAGGGGTGAAATAGTTAATGTTTCACAACATTCAACTAACTTCGTATAAAACCTTACAGCTTGGCCCTAGTTATTCATTTGACATTTTCCGATTACATTTTGCTTTCAACCCCATAGCAATTACCAGATTTAGGGGGGAAAAAAAGAAACCAATTACGTTGACGTCTAAACCAGATGATATGAACATTATAAAATTTAAAAAAAAATCATAAAAATAAAATTCAAACTAAGTATGCATAAAAAAAGATAGTATGTTGGTATATGCATTGATTCAAAAAAAAAAAATTTAACGATTCTAGCACCGGGACCACTGCATGCAGGTAAAGAAACCAGTGATAAACAAGCCACTACGAGACCCACACACACAACAAAGAACAAATCTGAAATTGAGTCTGGAAATGAAGAAACAAACAGGAAATAGCAAAATGAAAAGCGGGAAACTTACCAAGGAGCGTAGAACTCAACGACGATAAAATCGTGCTTGCTAACTGTGTCAGTGAAATTAGAGTGATCAAGAGTCAAAACGAACTCCTCCGACACACTATCTGCAGCTGCGATCGCTGCAATCAGATAAAAGGCGAACAAATATAACCAAATTGAAACCTTAGACGCCATTTTTCCACAGAGAGAGTAAGTCTAAGGCGATTCTCAGTGAACTTGTGCAATCTCTCTATCTCTTTTGGGTGTAAGCTGCGTGGGTTTTAGTTTTACGTTTTATGGAGTGTGGCAACGACACAAGCATGGGAGCAACACGTGACTGCGTTTAGATATTTCTCGAGTAGGTTAATTAAGTTACTCGCTTGGTCATTGGTCTGATTCCACGTGGATTTATTACATTGGGAGATTCTTGTCACTGCACGGAAATTTTGGTGAGTGGTTTTGAAAGGCAAGTGTATCTGACTTTTCAATTTTCTCTCAAATTCTGTTGACTGAACATGGACAGCGTGATGGTGGTGGGCGTAATTTTTGAAACAGTGAAGGCTAATGACTAATGACATGAGGACACGTCTGTAAATTATAACAATCGACAGCCATGTTCCAAATCCGTTTGCGTCGCAATTAATCTTACATTTATTTTAGTTAATTTGAAATTATATCATTCTTACTATATAGAGATATAATATAGTAAAAGCTATAATTTTATCACTTTACTATATATGCATTAAATTTAAGATACGATTTTGTGTTGTAAGGGCATTACAGGGTTTTTATAATAATTTTTCGAATTTTGAATTTCAATAGCGGATAGGAAAGATAATTTAACTACTTAAAGTCAACTAGTCGGTTTTCAGCGTGAGATCCCATGTACCGTTCCATTGCATAATAATAAAACGGCAAGTGTTGATTAATAATAATGATGGTGCACGACTTATATTGAGATATGTGAAATAGGTTGGGCTTACTCATTAAGAAATCTAAACCAAAGACTGCGAGCGAAGGTTCAACCTAAGCCTAAGCCTAAGCCTACGACTTAGGTTGTGGTAAGCCTAATACAACAGCAATTAAGAGCGAAGAGTATAATCCAAGTGTCCCAAACAGCTCATTTGGTCTTCAAAGTAGATCGGCACAAATTCGGAGTAAGTTGGAATTGATTTACTTAGGTAACTTAAGCCTTTTGGTACTAAAATGGTTGATTAGTTACTTTTCAAAGAACTAATTTGATTATGTCAAATCAGGCTTCTTATTTCATACATAGAAGGAAAATATTATAAAAGAGAAAGAGGGATTCTAGTGAGCATGCCCTCTCACATATAGAAGAGACTTATTTATACTTGAAGTTTATAAACGGATCTCAAATCTAAAATAGATCTAAACTTTTTATAATATCAGAAATTAAACTGATTCTAAACAGATCTTCATCATATAAATCATCAGTTTTTGTTATCAGACTAATAACTTCTTCAAATAAAGAAGAAATAATTTTATCAACAGCATTTATCGAATTTAAATCTAATTTTTATAAAAAAATAAGTATTCATGTAAACAAAATCTCAAATACACAAAAAAAGATTTAAGGGGTCTTCTAATACACTTTTGGACCTATTTCTTTGGGGAACAGATCACCTGCTCCACAATTGTTGTGCCAGTGTTGTTCCATTTGCATCTGATCCATACATTTATATGAGATCCACAAAAATATATGGATCAAATGCAATGGAACAGCATTGGCACAGCAATTATGAAACAGGTGATTTCATTTGATTTCTTTGATGATCGGATTTGATAGTCATTATTATAAAAAGATTTTTAAAAAAACTACAAGAAAGGAAATCTTTAAAGAAAAGATATTTTAAAAGAAGAAAAGCCAAATATTATAAACGAAATGTTTTTTATCTATCATTTCTAAGTTTGCTTCCTCCCTATTTTTATCTCAAAATTGTAAAAGATTATCATAATAAATTTTCCTTACTTTTTGTTTGACTATTCCTAGTTCATCTTTAATAGTCTTTATTTGTTGATAACTATTTTCTATAATATTTTCTATTTTAAGTAAAGGTTTTCTTTTTGGAAAAATCGGTTTTTCTTTATATCTTACACCACGCTAGGCTATGTGAGGTTGAGAGGAAATAGGGGTAGAACGACTATAAGTATTTTTATGGCGATTAATTATTATCCAATGGCCACGAGGAGTTTTGAGTTATAATTGTTGTTTAATAGTAACAAATAAGAATTTATGGAATAATTGAAGAAAATTATTTCCGGGAAGAATATCAGTACCAATATCATATAAATAAAAAGGTGGACATTTAATTAAAAATGCTCCTACAAGAATTTGAGGTTATTATATTCCATTAGATAAATGTAGGTGATGGTTAGAAATATCTAACCCTATAATAGGTTTTAAAGTTTCATGATATTATGAAGGAAAATAAGTAGATTTGCATAAGCAAGAACCTGATTCGCTATCTACATAAGCCTCAAAATATTCAGCTCTATTTTTTTGATAAATCAGTAAAATTTTATACAAATAAGAAAATGTTATGTACACGACTAAAGATTTTCTAAACGGAAATCTCTTACCTACCAAAAGGACTAAGGTAGTACAAATTCATAAAGATCATAGATCAAGCCGTGTAATAAACACTACCAACAACACTCGTTCACAAACTTCCTACCAAGAAGCCTTAGAAATAATCAAATACGCAATCAACATAACTAAATATGAAGATTGTAAAAAAGTTCTTCTATTTTCCTTGTCCACTGTCATGCTTGCCTTCTGCTCGCATACCTTTCTTGATAGAGCATCCATAGGAAATGGTTCTCCTACTGTTGAAGCTTTTGATCACCTTCATTGAAGACATTTGATTTGCTATAAGTGAAAAACTGTAAACCTGCAACTCCATGCTACCGGTACCATTTCCTGCCAATAAGAATGTATATAGTAGTGGGACTAGTCATTATCGAGGAATGTATATGATATTATTGTTATATGTTAATTGTATTCCATATTGAGTTATCTTATATGGTTTAACTTGTTCGAGGAAACTAGTTCCTAACATTATTTCTGAATTAAATCCTTCATTTTCTACTAATAATCTTATTAGTATTTTAGTATCTCCAATCTTAATTGTAGTTTCTACAGCTGCATTTATATGGTGTATATCTACATTAAAATTTATATATTGGTAAGGTTTTGTTAAGTGAAATTTTATCAAATTATTTATTAAGTTATAATTATTATAACTTCCACTCACACTAGCATCTATTAAAATATCACAAGCGATATAGCTTGTGCCATCAAAATATTCTCCCTTTATTTTATAGTTAGAACATATAATCATATATGTTTATCTACTCGTATTAAGTTATTATTATATCTAGAACGGCTAGCAACACTTGTTTCAAAATAAGATAATCTTGGTAATAATCTATTATCAAAGGTTAGCAAAGGCTTTTGTTGTAAATATAATGAAAATTTTGTTTCAAGTTCCTCTATGTGTGCCATAGAAGGAGGATAAATCCTTTCTGCTTTAGAAAATAATTTTGAAAAATCAACAATATCTTATCAGCAAAAAATTATGTATTATCATAATGTGTATTAGATAAAGCATAGATTATCATATAGGTTATAGAATATGACCTATTTCTATCTTTTATCAAATCCTTTCTTTTGAAACCTTGGATTAGAGATAGTGTTCTATCAAAATCTTTGTCTTGAATATTATAAGATATCTTAGGATAGATATTAAGCAAAAAAAATTATTTCTAAGATTTCCTCCAAGGATTCCCATGAAGGCTTCTCTTCTATTCAGAATTACATCATCAATAATAGCAAGAATTTATGGGGCTATCAATTCCTTCTCTAAAGGTTGATCTGATTATCATTTGAATTGATCTAATATGAACCCATTTAGGCAAAAGATCAAATTTTTTAGAAATATCTCTTTTGGATAGTAAAGAAATCCTTGCTTTATTAGAAGTAAGACTAATATCTAAGGCTTTTTTTTTAGATTAATATCATGTTTTCTAAATTTGAATATTATTTTATCTAATAAATTGTATTAAATCCATTATAAGAATTTATAGAAAACATAGTCTTTTGAAGCTTTTTAATTGTTCTTCTATCAATCAAAGCTTCGTATTTATACTTGTCATGTTGCTCAAATGTTTCCACTATACTATCAATCATCAGGTTATCTTTTTGGGCATTTGAAGATTCTCCTATTTCACTCATTTATGTTAGAATGAGAGGTTTCTTCATATTCAGTAATTATAAAAATACTTTCTTTAGAAGAACAATCTTGAAAATTATTGACTGAAATAAAGTCTTCATGATCTATCATCATTTCTATATCATCAAATATTCCAATTTTCTTTTTATGAAAAATCTTTAGGGCATTCATTAGCATAATGTCCTTTTTCTTTACAATAATAACATTGACATTCGATTATCTTTCTATTTTTTTCTATTTCTCTTAAACACAAGTTTTTTAAGTTTACATCCTTTTTTCTTTTATAATATTTGGCTTTTCGTCTTTTAAAATATCTTTTCTTTAAATATTTACTTTTCTTATAGTTCTTTTTTATCTTTTTATAATAATAAGGACTATCACATCCAATCATAGTGGGCACTTTTAAATTATAAAAACATAAAAAATATTTCTTTTTTATCTTTTTTTAATAACATCGCTTCGTCACATTGTTCACTTAATTTATCTTTTGAGAAAGAAATTCTTTGTCCTAGTGTGTCTACGAGTCCTGGGTATAAGTTGCTTCTAATTTACTTTCTCAAGGATTAGGTATCTTTGATTAAAACGTCTTTTAATAAATTTGTGTATTATCTACCTACTTATGAATATGATAATAATAGTCTAAGAAAATACAAGTATATCTATTAATTTCACACATATAACACAGTTAAAGCCTTTATAAAGCAATGACATATTTTCCAATCGTAGTGGTATCTTTTAAAATATTTCCTTCCCCATCAAACTCTAATGGAAATGCTTTAGTAACTTTAGTTATTAGATTACCTATATCCATATCATTATTAAATATAGAATTTTTAGAGTTTTCATCTAAAGTTTTCCAAAATTGTCGTGAACTATTTAACAACATATTTTTCTAAATTTTGTTTTTTAGTCTTATAATCCATTTTATTAATAGAAACAGTTATGCAAAGAGCAGTTTCCCATTTATCAATTGCTTCTTCTATATTTTGTATACAATCAATATCCAGATATATTCCAAAAGGGTTTATAGATTCTGTTCTCATTTTATCTATAGGAGTAAAATTATCTTTCTCTCTAGTTACCATATGTGGTCCAACATATCCTCTAGTAGATCTACTAAAACTTTGTAAAGGAAATCTAGGAGGATTTTGTGAAGTACTAGGGATATAACTTATGTTGGGATTAAAATGAACTTCTTCTTTCTTAAAAAATAAAAAATTAATTTATAAAAGGTAAATAAGTACAAAACATCAATAACAAACAAAATAAAGGGATTGAAATGAACTTCTTGTTTATAAGTATCGGGTTTAATATGAACTAAAGTTTCTAAGTTTAGTCTTTCTATTTGTTTATTTAATACTTCTATCTCTTAATCATATCCTTATAAAAAGTTTTCCATTTATCTATAATTAGGGGGTATTTTCATTTTTAAAATTAAATCAAATATTTGTTTTCCCATTGGATTTCTACTATATCCATTATCTGTTTCCTTTTGATTCATCATTTTTACCAAATTATTTGTATTTCAGCTATATCAATTTTTATTTTTAATCCTTTATATTTAATTTTTAAATATTTATCTTCCTCCATCTAAATGACCAGGTATATAAGGATTAGTTAACTCTAAATGCTTTTCTTTTATAGATCTTTGTACTGTTGATATTTTTTATCAGCTTCCTCCATTTTAACTTTAGTAGTTTGTATCATTTTTTGATGGTACTTTAAAAATAACAAATAATCACATCTGTTTGTAAAATGTTGTAGTTCGATTTGTGACTCCTATAACAGAATGTTAACTTTATTTATATCAGAAAGTAGTTAAGTACAATACATGTTGGGACCCAATCTCAGAACCGGACCCCAACCAAAAAAACAAAGAAGAAAGCGAAAAGCGAACGGAAAGAAATCAAAAATAAAAGCGAAATACAAGTCGGATCGAAAGTCATAAAGCGGAAACACAACCAAAAGTGAAAGTATCGAAAGCGAATCGAAGGGCTCGGAATTAACGAAAGCAGAAACGGATTTACAAAAAATCTTTCGATTGCAAAACAAACTTAAGTCAAAAATTCCGACATCCGAGAACAAAAATTTTAAAGAAACGTAGCGTTGGAAACCCTACGACAAACTCTCGGTCTAAACTAATCCATATTGGTATAAATTTTTTTCTTTTTTTTTCATTTTATTCAATCTCATACAAAGCACTTCAATTTCTCATTTGAAAATTCGTCCTCAACCAATATCTCAATTTATTTGATTCTTTATATTCAAAACATAACCATCAATTTACACAAAATCTTACTAATCCTTTCTTTTGTCAAAAGACACTTAACACACATATCTATATATCCACAATTCATACACAATAAACACTTCAATATTTCCAGCTCAATTAACACAATTCATCGGACTCCTGTCCGGAATCTCAATACAATCAAACACATTCATAACCAAAGCACTTTTATAATTCTCAAAAGTCAATATCATCGGACCTCCTGTCCGGAACCCATATCACATTCATCCATATCCAAGTCACATTCTTACATCAATTCAATACACAAATTCATACCTCATTACATCATGAAATAAATGCTTACAAAATATTAATGGCATTGCTAAGCCATAATACAACATTATTATCCAAAATACACAAGATACCAAAAATCCCAAAATTCTCCCGTGCGCCTGCTGGCCGTGCACAACGGCTACTCCCCCGCCGAGGCCGACGCCGTGGCCACCCTCGCCGAGCGCCTCGTCGATGGCACCAGCACATACAACAGCCACATCACCAGCCGGTCCTGGATCACCGGCCGCATGCACCGCGAGGCCGTCACGCTCTCCGGTCACGGCTCGGACGTGCGTGTGCAGTCCAACGCCGGCGAACTGCTCGCCCAGGGCAGGGTCGCCCTACTCGCCGCCATCCGCGAGCTGACCCTCGCTCACGTCCGCCACAACCACGACCTGCGCCACCGGCCCGTGCTGCGCGCCGCGATGGCCGCCCACACCGAGGACCTGCGCCTGGTCCTGATCCTCATCCGCGACCGACCGAGTGCGCCCGCCGGCGCGATCATCAGAGAACTCGACGAGATCCTGCACGACGCGCACGCCCTGCGGAACGCGTGGGCCGACCTGTCGAACTCCGGCCGCTTGACCGAAGAAGAACAGCAGGAACTACTCACCGTCATACTCCGACACGGCGTGCGGCTCACGCGGATCGCGGACCGCGGCGACCCGACGGGTGAGCTCATCCGGCTGATACCGCCGGCGCTGCGGCCCTATCTGTCCCGACCGCACGACCAGGACCCCGAGCCGTCGCCCGCACCCGTCCCAGGCCGCTCAACCGCGCGGGAGGCCGTGGCGCCGGCGGGCGCGTCAACCGCGAGCGGGCGGTGCAGCCGACGTCCCGGCTCGGCGGGCACATCGTGCAGGGCCACGTCGACGGCATCGGGACCGTCGTACGACGGGAGGCCTCGGAGCACTGGGAGGTGGTCGAGGTCTCGCTGCCCGCGGAGCTCTCGCGCTACCTGGTCGACAAGGG
>JAOSBP010000006.1:10048551-10066586 GCA_027563825.1 Erythroxylum mucronatum
CAAAAACCCAAAAATACTTTTTTACATGCTTTTTGCATTGCATTTTAGTTCATTAATGTTTTCAAAATCAAACCCCCCTTTTTCCTTGCTAATTTCGCTTGTACTTTATGACATATAGACTAGCTTAGGTCCATTTCATTAGGTTCCGATTAAGAGAGACGACTCGAGGTTGCATCCTGTACTACAATCTTTGGTATTTATTATTTTTGACCGGTTTCCAATGATCGATTTTAGGATCGAACGACGAGCCGCGATCAAGTGTTTACCATCTTATATATCTTTTACATTCAGGCTTCGAACGTAGATTATTATGAATAAATGCTTTCACCTGAGTATTATCAGTTCATAATAAAAATCATTTTGATAATAAGAAATAATAAAATTTTTGACAGCTCTTTACTACTACTAATAATTCTTTTTCATTAATATGATATCATTGCTGGGTGTCTATAAAAGCTCTAGAAGTAAACCTACATAGAGACTCATTAGTTTTAACGTGTACATCATTATAATTTATCTTTTTTACACTCCACTCAATACATAATCAAAAGCATCAGTTTCAAGAATTAATTCATCATTATCAGAAGGTAGAGAAAGCTTGGGTAAAGTAGAGCACATAATTTTAAATTTCTTTACCTGTTTAATCAAAAGGTAAAAATTCAAATCTTTGATTTTTCTTTAACAATTTTTGAAAAGGTTTTCTTATCTCAGCTAGATTTTGAATAAAATCAAATGCATAATTTAATACACTTAAAAAGCTTTGGACTTGCTTTTTATCTTGTAATTTATCTAGAAATTGAGAGAGTTTCTTAAGTATACGACGTTGAAGTTTAACTCCTTTATCATCTATTTCTGTTCCAAGAAATTCTATTTCAGTTTGACATATCTTAGCCTTTTTCTCAGAGAGAGCAAGACCATGTTTTTCACATAAATCTGCAAATGTATGAAGATGTATAATATGTTGTGCAATATTTTTGCTAGCTATCAAGATATCATCTACATAATAATTTATAAAGTTATGATACTTGAAGATATTATCCATTTTTCTTTGAAATATCTGAGGGACATTTTTTAAACCAAAAGGCATTACTAGCAATTCATAATGACCTTGAGGGATAGAAAATGCAGTATAAGGAATGTTATCCTTATTCATTTTTATTTGCCAAAATATACTTTTACAATCAAATTTAGAGAAAATTTGTTTTCCTCTAGTTAGATTTATTAAGGTAGAAACATTTAATCGTTTATAGTTTACTACCATCCTTGCTTTGTTTCTAAAAGTCTCTACATGGTTTCTAACTATAAAAGTAGGAGAAGAATGTAGCGATTTACTCAACCTAATGATATTTAGACTTTCTAATTCCAAAAGTTGTTTTCGAAATTCTTCTTAATCTTCGAGATTGTATCTCATAGTAGTAACTTTAATCACTTTTTGTTTATTTATCATTTCTAAGTTTGCTTCCTCTCTATTTTTATCCCAAAATTGTAAAGGATTATCAGAATAATTCTTCCTTATTTTTTGTTTGACTATTTTTAGTCCATCAAAGATTGGGTTAGGCAGGAAAGTTTCAAATTGCATTCATTGTACTTTCTAATACTTGGATTAAATTTTGAAATTAAGAAAATTAAATCATTAAATTTAAAATATTTTTTATATTTAAATATTTTTAAACATAAAAATGTTTCTACAAATAGTTATTATGTCTAAAAAATTATTTTAATGGATAAAATTATTAAAAATCTTTTTTAGTTGTAATTATAAGATAAGATTAATTTTATTAAGAGATTACATTTTCATATAATTAAAAATAAGTTTTATGCTCATTAATTACTGCATTTTTTTAGTTTAGTTTATAACATTAATTTAATAATTATTTTTTATTTTGAACATAGAAAAATATGTTTTAATTTTGACTAATTGACTAAAGCAAGTTGAAACGTAAGCATAAATTCTTATGAGAATATTCAAAGAAATATTAATATATGATACTCATGTCTTTATAAATCTTTTTTTAAGTCATGTCTTTATATGTCATTTTACACATAAACAGTTGAATATTAAATATTTAATTTTATCAAACATCTTTAAATAAACAGTTGATGATATACACTGATCAAATCAGCTATATTAATTCGTTGTTATCTAATCGTTAATAAAATCAGCTAACAACGAATAAAATCTGCTGATTGTCAAACACAGCCTTAATTAGGTTTAAGTTAGGTTGGTGCAGGATTTCTTACTCTTAAAAAATAGGCAATAATCATATTCGTTTATCAAGAGCAATAACTATTAGAGTTGCCTACCATTGTACCTAATATTATCTACCAAAACTTTATTGCACTATCTTTTTCGATGTATATTAGGTAATTACTATATAAATTAATAGGTAATATAAGAATAAAGGTCTTATTTGACAATCAGCGGATTGTATTAGCTATCAACTGATTCTATCAGTGATTAGCTAACGACATATTAATATAGTTGATTTGACCAGCAGATAACTTCAGTTGTTTATTAAGAGATATTTGATAAAATTAAATGTTTAGTATAAGTTGTTTATGTGTAAAATGATTTACGAGGGTATGACTTAAAAAAATATTTATAAGGACATGAGAATTAGCTATTTATATCTTAGTATTTCTTTGAATATTCTCATAAGAATTTAAATAGAGTAAAAGAAGTCAACACCATCATTTTCTCCAATATCTTTCATCGAGTTTTAAGAACACTGAAAACCCCCTCAATACAACTTTTCAATGACAAATGAGCTCGATTTAAAAATTCTCAAGATTCTCTTGGATTTGCACCACGAAGGGCCAACTAAAGAATATAAGAGATCACTAAAATGCTATTAAAAATAAGCTTAAGAATGGGTTCGTCGAATCACACGACGAGTTTTTCCTTAAATGCAGCACCAACGAGCTTAATATGAAATTAGGTTTATAAAAATGATATTGATTTAATTTCTAATTTAATGAAATATAATTTTTGTTATTTTAATTTTAATTTTAAAATTTTTAAAATTTTTAAAATTGAAAATATATTTTTAATATATTAAATTAAAATAAAATTATTTTTAAAAACTATTTATATTAATCTATTAAATTTTAAACTTAGATAAAAATAATTAATTTTAGATTAAATTGAATTGAATTAAACACAATATACAAGTGATAATAATAATATATACTAAATATTGATACAAAAAGGGACCTAAACATCGAGTCTATACAAAAGTAATTAATGTAATATAATTAGAGATAACAAATTAAAAAGTATTTAATTTTATGAAAAATTTAATTTAATTACTAACTTTTTAAAATTTCTATAAATTCAGGCAAATTTATTCTCTATCTATTTTTATATCTTTGAGTAATTTGTAATAACTTTTGGATATAATAGCCTTTTAATCTCTTAATTTCTTAACTGCTAAAATCAATGGGTTGAGTTCAATCCGTCAACTTAATCAGCTGATTATCAAACATAATTATTAGCAGTTGGACATAATCAAGCGGCTAAATCCTTCTAATTTGTCAAAAAAATAGCTAATAAGTCATTCACCAAACAAAGTCCGGAAGATTATTAACCAGGAACTAATTTCTTTCAACTTACATTATGCAAGTGAGAAACACCATTTTAACTTGCAAAATCTTTTATATGGAAACCCACATCACATATCTATTTCGCTTTGAATGGATCCATTTCAATAATTTTGATTTCATTAGTAAAATAAATTACAAGAAACTTGACCAGCATAGTTTAATTTTGGGGTGGAAGAAGGAATGAGAAATTATGGTAAAAAGGGAATCATATTTAGAGTTGAAAGGGGCCACTCGATGGCGAGGGATCGTCCTTTTTTATTAACTTGAGAGAAGGATATACTTTCAAGGCTTATCCAATTACGTAGAATAGTGGAAGCTCTCTATTTCAAAATCAACAAGAATAAACCAACCAAAAGGGGCTATAACACAAATCCTACTCCTACTCCTACTCCTACTCCTACCCCTACTCCATACAGTCCAGTTACAACACAAATTACACCCCACCGACCAATTAACCAATAAACAAATACTTCTTTCTTTTCCTACATAAAATTTCCTACATATCTACTCAGGACTCATTAGCTATAACCAGAGCTGAAAGTAAAGCAATACCTCTAACTAACTTAACCACCACAAAAATTTCCTCCTCTCTACCTTCAGCTTCTGCCAACCCATTTGCACAATACCCCATCTCAATTCACTAGTTACCTCTCTTGCAAAGTCCCTGTTTTTCTTTTCCAACATCTGCTCATCTCACAATTTAAGATGAACGGTATCTGACCCCATTCAACGTTGTAAAAACCAGTCATCAACTTGCCCTTACGAAGATGGATAGAGAAATATGGTGGGAATCAAATGCACTTTAACGTCCAGAATAGTCAAGTCTGACTTGTTCGTGGGCCTTTATTACTTCGGAGGTGAAGTCGCCCAAAGCCTCAAAAATAGGGACCAAACCTGCTTGTAAACTACTTGAAGCTGCATTATGAACCAGCTTTGCAGCTTCTTTATGTCTGCCTCTCTCTTCTTCTAGTTTCTTTCGCAGTGAATCCAAATCCACCTTCAGATCATCAAGAGGTGACACTGCCCTCTCAGACGGAATTTTTGGCATAGTTTTATCTGGCAATGCATCCCGTTCCTTCTCAATCTTTCCTCTCTCCATGCGTAAGGCTCTAAGCTGTTTGTCAATATCCTTCTTGAGGTACTCTGCTTTGATTCTCCGTCTATACTCCTCGTCATGTCGCTCCCACAATTGATGCAAGTTTGATGCAAATTCAAGCATCGCATTTTCAACCCCTTTCTCAGATATTCTAACCATGGCTTGATACCAATCGTTGCAAACTACAAAAATAGGCGGAGCTTCAATTCTGCTAGGAGAAAAGGGAGCAATTCCATCAGGGGTTTCTTCCGGTTCACGAAGAATGCACCTTAAGAGCCACTCATTCAATGACTCCGCATACAATTTTTGGGCATTGATCCAATTGTTAAACCGAGTGCTCCAATTGATAAGCTCCATTTCAAGTTCCAAAGTAGCTTTCAGGCCAGAATCTCCTTGCAATCCAGTGTTTGCCCTAAGATGTCGGAGTTTGCTATCCCTGATTGCCTGGAACTGTTTCTGATGACATCTTAGCATGGACTTCCACATTCTTATCAATCTGAAAGACAGAAAAATGGTGTTTGTTACATTAGAAAAATTATTCCAAGGGCTTGAAATAAACCATTCTCATAACCACTTAATATGCAACATCTAGGCATTAGTGTCCCATCTGCATAATGAATGCCGAAAAAGCCTCTGCATAAAATGCAGCTCTGTAGCCTCAGTTCGACCATGCACTACAACTATATAGAACCGACATTGAGAGCAACGCCAGAAAAAGTTTCTGATTTTCATCCAATGCAGAATATAGGTAATGATTGTATGCGAGATTCTAGATGACTTCTCTAACCTCTATGAACACTTAAAGGCAACCTAGTTGCCTTGCAGCTACCACTCAGTACAGGGTCGTCAACCACCAGCAGTTCCAATCAGGAGGAACAACCATTTAGAAAAAGCTCCCTCCAAAATTCATGAACATATAACATAAACACAGCAGCAGGGAAGGGCACACCAAATGACTTGAACGTGAGAAGATTCATACCCATAAATTAATTCACTGATTTGAGGCTGCAATTCTTCATCCCTCAATTTGTGTATCTTAATCGATATGGATTCAACAGCTCTTATGCAAACACTGATTTTTGTCAGCAACTTTCTTATTGAAGCTTGAGCAGCATCTATTTTACTAGACTCTGCTCCACGGTCATCCAGTATTTTCAATCTCTTGCGCTCTTTTTCATAGGTAATCCGTAGCCTCTCTTCACCCTAAAATTCACAAAAACAGCAGTAGCTGGTAAGATACTAAGACGATCAAATAAAAGTTGTCGCCTTTTATAGCATTATTTCTCTGTCTTTTCTTGCCCTTGGCTATCGGTTATTCCTATGCCAAGTATTGAGTTTCCCTCTTCACTATACAGCGACTCCTATCTATTTTTATATATAACTATCACTTGCCCAAGAAAAAGACGCAATTGCACTTAAATTGGCACTAATACAACTATAGAAACCTTTATTATCTTCTGGAAAACAATGAAGTATCATGTGTATGTTTGATGTTTCTGGTTTCTTCTCATTCCTCAACGGTTGTGCAAAAATACCACTGAATATACTCCATTCTAGACCAAATTCAAATCAAGAAACAAAAATGTTCCAATTCAAAACAGCCAATCTTGTAGATATCTCCATTTCTTTCAAAAGAATACCTTTAAACTCCAGTATCTGTTAGTAGAGGTGGCTGTCTTAGAAATGCAAGCACAGTACAGAAATATGAAGAACAGATTTTTGCAGTTTTCATGCAACCATACCTTGACTTCCTTGTATAGTTTCTTTTCCCAGGCATAGAGTTTCTCTAGAGTGGATGAAAGGTTTTTAGGTCTCATCTCGATGTTGTTTTGTGGATCCCCAGAATAAGTTCTAGCCATTTTCAATATCCTAGAAGAAACTTGCTGCGATGACCTGACTGGAGGATGTGAAGACACCAGACATAGGATCCTGGAAAAAATCACTGCATAAAGGCACAAAACTTGACTAAGGTAAATGTACTAAATAGAATGACAACTAAGTTCAAGAAAAGAAAAAAAGTCAATTTCTAAACTGACGACCACGATGGGGCATCACTTCTGAGACAAGTAGCTCTCAAGTTAATGTCATTCTCAACCTTAAAAATCTGATTCATGGTTTGAAGCTTTAGAGAATCCACTTCAAGTAACCAAACGGTAGTTACTTTCAAAGAAATCATGAAGCAAAAGAAAATCTCAAAGGAATCCTGTCAACCAGAAAAATCACATTATCGAACTCTTATTTTCTTCCCCTACACTTAATATCCTTGCGAAAAATCAATTATGCTGGTGCGTTTCCACAGTTGAATCCATTTTGAATTTGATAAATGTATTGCTTGTGAAGTATGTTTTCGCTAGATCTACCTATAGTTGACTGGAAATTAAAATGTAGCTGGGTAAGAGCATAAAATGGAAGGAAATTCAGCTACAACTAGATAAAAGAACATAACAATTTCAAATGCACTCCAATACAGTAAAATGCTATAAAGGACCAACCTTTAAATGCATTGCGTCTTCGCTGGTAAGGCAATTTGCCCACTTCAAGCAACAAAGCTACCTCCTTACCATAACTAGAGGCAACTTGAAACTCATCCTTGATTTCCATCACCACCTCTTGAAGATCCCTACTACCATGAGCTGACAATGTGGTCAAGCTACTGGGTTTGGAAGAATCAACATCCAATGCCGTCGGAGATGGCTCCTCAATCTCAAAACTTACACCTTTTTTCTTCACATACTCAACGTCACTACTTTTTGAAACAACACTATCAGGACTCTGATAGGTATCAGGACTAGTACTGCTCTTAATCCCTTTACCCTTAACAGACTCCACACTTTCACTACTAGTTTCAACAGGCACTGACTTTGATGTACCCTCTCCAAACTCCGTCTTAACATCCACATTCCCTTTGAATTCACCATTCATATGCTTCTCTTTTCCTAAAACTTTCTTCTCTTTGCGAACTTTTTGGACCACTTCCTGCTCCGTTTCATCTTCCAAATCAGGTATTCCTTCCCTTTCCCTCACCTCCTTGGAATCCGGACTACTCGTGGTTGATCCATACCCGTACCTTCCCATCGGATAATAACTGGAGTTTCCACCATCAAACGTGTCAAACACATTCAGATAATCCCACGTTGAAGATTTAGGCGGCGACGGTTGAGCTGGTATCGGAGGCGGGGGACTAGCCTCCCTCCTTGCAGACTCCATCACTGGATACCCAAAGAATCCGTCATTTCCATAGTAACCCGAGTACTCATTCACTGATGGGTCCTCATAAACGACTGTCTTTGCCGGAGGTGCGGACCTCTTCATGTAGTACATATTCGGATACGGGTTCGAATACGGATATTGATTCTGTCCATTATAACTATAATTCCAATTAACTTCAGGAGGATAATTGCTGAAACTATATGGATTTGAAGGTGATCCTCTTCCCACTTGTACTTCTTCATCCATTTCGTTGAAGGTATTATGAATATGGACGTGACTCGTATCAAGGTCCGATTCCGACGAGAGGTGCAAATGTGAATCCTCAATATCTTCCTCTTCTCCTTTATCTTTATGATGGTTACTACCATCGTCCAACGAATGCGAAATCGAAGACGGAGAAGTCGAGGAGCTCTTAGATTTGTGCTTGGTTTTTCCTTCTTCCGACGGTAAGGTTAGTACCGGAGAACCAGGAGATGAGGAGGATCCGATTACGAGCTCCTCGTCGACGAATCTCCGTATGGCTTCGCCGACGTCCTTCAGGGAGTGGAAGTAGGAGACGTGAGCGGCAGCGAGAGCGTAGCGGTGTTCTGCGGCGGCTTTAACGAGGTCTTTCCGTTCACGGCAAAGAATCACCAACGGCGAGTGGTCGATCTTTGAACCTCCACAGCCCATAGCAAAAAGACGGAGAAGGTAAGAACAAGGTCAATTGAATGATAGTGCGTTGTCTTTGTCATGGTGGTGATGTCAATTCCTGTACAGAACAAAATGTTGCAATGTGAGTCACTGTGGATCGATCGGATCCCACATATCCAGCAAAGGAAGAAATGAACTTTATGAACACAAACACGTCAAGTTCAATACTTAAATTCGAAACCAATTCCGTTTCACCCAGAAAAAGCAGACCCTTAACACAGACATGAACATCAAGCCAAAGCACACCGGACGAGAACAGTAAAACACTAGGTAGATGGGGAACGAGAGAAATCGGACCGTTGAAATTGGTGAGATCAGGAGGTGACAGTCCATGCACAGAGAGAGAGAGAGAGAGAGGGTTATGCGAGAAGCAGAGGCAGATACAGATTGATCGGAGGTTTTATAGTTTAGATAGAATTGAAGCAGAAGCTTCAATGTAAGGAGATATATGACAAAAAATAGTCAGGGGGAGCAGTGCACAGAGATTTGTGATATTTTGGATTTGTCAGTTAATGAAAAGAAGAGACGAGAAGAAAAGGGCAAATGGGTCCGCGTCATCTTCTTCCGGGTTTGATATTTCTTCTTTCTACTTGGTTGCAAAGAAAATGTACAGATTGTTGTTTTTGATGTTGTTGCAGAGAAGGAAGACGACATGAAGATGAAGCTGGAGAAGAAGAAGAAGGCTCGTGGAACCTGCCATAGGAAACGGAGGTTTTTCACATTATGTTGAATACTTATTATGCTCCACTTTTCAAACCTCAAGTCTTTTGCTCGCTCCTTCTGTTCAGTATGAACTCTACATATTCGTTTACAAAGCCAAAATTTTGAAGTGCAACTACCAGAATTTAGCAATAATAACGGATTTTGTTTATGTTAAAACAGTTGTGTTAATTAATATATTGGAAAAGAAAGAAGAACATTTTTATCCGCTTTTACTCAAATCATATAAAGGGTAGGCTAACAATCCACTAAAGCAATGAAATTGTGGATTGTTGATGTACATAACATTTCGTTAGTTACAAAAAGAAGAAGAAGAATGATAAAATTTGCAAGGAAGCATGCTGATATTTTTGGCCAGAAAGCTCTCACCTTCTTTGAGATTTCCTTCCTCTTTTATTATGTTCATTTCGGTTTTTGGGGATTCTGATTGAGAATTAAATCAATTAGGGTTAACAACTGCCAGATTAAAAATTTTCATAATTGGATTTGTGAAATATTAAATCACTTATTGTTAACTCAGAGTAGTCACTTAGTGTAGTGACTGAAAATGGGTTCTACAGATTTGTACAATTTTCCTTTCCTGGGCGAACATAAAGCAAGAAGAAAAGAAACCCATTAAAAAGCTGATGGCTTAAGCTACATATTTCTTTTTAACTGTCGAGAGTGAGGCACACCTTTGTTTTCACCCAACGTCTCCCCTTTGCTTTGACCCCTTGATTCGCATGCAATAATAGATAACTCACAGCAGATTATAAAGGAACAAGGGAATGGTAAAATCAAGTGATGTCCACCCTTTCACCTGTTCGGAACGAGTCTCCTTCTTACAGGTTTATTGAATTCGCACTTGCAAACAATGTGGATGCTATTGTTTTATCAAAAAATAAAAAGCTGCATATGTTTGAGAATGGCGAACCTAAGGGACTTCATTCATATTTCATCTTAAGCAACAAGGACTTTACTAAATTAGCTACTAATTACAGGCAACTAAAGCCTTGTACACGATTAGGTAACCAAGGAATCTCATTGTCGGTCAAGTTGAGATGTTTTAGTCTTCGGAGGCGAAGGTGATTTCACCATCCTTTCTAGTTTGGCTACTCCCGGGATTACAGAATTACGTATTTAGTGATTATTACGTTGGGTAAGACGCAATGATGAAAGCAAACAAAAAGGACAAGATGGAAGGAACGCGTTGGATCCACTAGACCCAGAAAGCCGTACAAAACAACAAACAGTAAATACGTTGCGAGGAAAGACTGTCAGAGGTTCTGATTCCGTGTTTGCGAGAGCTTACGAAAAAAGTTGTCCGGATGGATAAAAGTTTGACTTTTGCCAAGTTCCTATCGCGCGGAAAAGGAGGTTGAAGACGGGCGTGCGTTCGTACCTATCTGCCACGTGTGTCCACCGCCTGCAATTGTTTATTGGCACTTGTTCTTAACTTTTCGCCCAAGATGTTTCACTACAGAAAGGGCAATTTATTTAATTGTATTTGGACGTTGGGGTTAATGTTTGTGCGAACCTTTATTATTCTACTACTTAGACTTTCTCGGATTAACTTGATAATATAACTCGTAAGTCTTGCGTAATCCAAGTAGCATTGCCGCTGTCAGGAAAATTCCAAGCTCTTGAGCAAGTTGTATACATTTGTTAGGAAAATTCCAAGCTCTTGAGCAAGTTGTATACATTTGTACAAAAACATCATATCAAAGTTGATTTCTTATGTTTGTTCCCGCTTCTCGCATGCATGTCTACTCTTCATTTCGTGTCAAAGAGATCAAAACAAAAACATGAGAATCATGTTGTGACTTTCCCATATATGTTTGAGAGTCTCCATTTTCATGTTCCTACTTGCCAATACAAAAGCATCGACCTTGTGGAAAATTGACGAGGGTTTGGAAAGAATTGCCCATGACCACGAAACATGACATTTTAGCAAGCCTTTAATTTTCCACCGTAGGCCTGTTTCAAGACGCATGTATACGGGCACAAGGGCAGTGACTGAAAGGGGGGCAGAGGTTATGATTAAAAAGAAACACTCCATGTGCTTTTGGGTTTTGGCAGTTGAGAGCAGAGCTATGATTGTCCGTCCCTTCTTCTTATTTCTTTATTCGTCACACCTTGCTTTGGGCTGGGAAGCCATAATCTCTGGGAAAGTCTAAACACTTTTGTTCTTTCCCCTAAGTTGCTTGCTTTTTTAGCATTTTCTGCTTACCAGTACTTGATTCTACCATTTCCTTTTCTTTGTCCATATTGTTCGGGTCCATCTTCTCCTCTTTTACAAGTAGATACACCATGGGCGTAACCTATTGTTTTGGATAGGACTGTCATCGCCATCCGTTTATGCTTCAATTAGGTGCCTGCTTACTGCTTCTCCAAGTAATTTCCCGTCATACTAATTATACATGTAGAGATGATAAATTTTAAAATATTTAGTCTTTTGAAATTTATTATCATTCTTTTAAAATTTTAAATTTATTTTTACTGATGTGACAGCACTAAAATGACAATATTTCAAAAGGTTATATATATTGTAATATCTTTTTCCTACATTTGTATGTATTTATATATATGAAATAGATATTTTATCAATGCTACACGTTACATATTTATTAAAATAATATTGAATCATTTTGAATCAAAATATTTATAAAATCAAAATATAAGATAATATAAAATTATTTTTTAAAGACGATATAATATAATATAAAATTATTACTATTATTAATTCAATAAAGTAAGTTACAAAAAATGCTATTATTTTAAAAACAATAATTATGTATACATATTTTGGTAAAAATAATTTAAATTTAATATTTACTTGTAGATATATTTATAAAGATAAAAAATAGAGTAAAAAATTATTTTTACTGTCATCAACTCATCAAAATCTTGGTAAAAATAACTCTTAATTTATATTTATGATCAATAATTAAATTTATATAATTAAGATATAATATTTAATTATTTTACTAAACACATTTACAAAATCAAGTCTATATCTTTTACTATTCTAATTAAATAACTTAAAGATAAAAATGTTATGCAAAATTATTAATTCTACATTATAAAAATATCAATATACATGAAAATATATGTTTAATAAATTCATTTAAAAAGGTAGAGACCGAATAATGGGTGTGCTAAGTTCGAAAGAAATAGAAATTATTAGATGTGTTCATCATTATTAATATCTTATTTTAAGTATCAATGAAGTTTAAATGGTATTCTTTTTTTTTTTGGGTACGAGTTTGTTGCTAATAATCGTGGATTTTTATTTATACGGTGATTCCTTTTCTCTACCCATATTTCTCTATTATAGCTTGCCTAATAAATGAGTCCTAATAAGAATAAAGGCATAGTGTTTTGTTGTATAAGATTTCATTACTTTGATAATACTATTTCTTTAAAAAAACTACTTAAAATAAACCAGCTATCCTAAGATAATTTTATATTCGATATTTCTATGTTTCTGTTCATGTTCTATGACACTCACAAATCAATTTATTCTATATATTATGTGATATCCTTTGTCATACAATATTTGACAAAACTAATATTAACACTAAAAATGATACTAACAACTTATCAATGTTGCACATGCTGCATTTTAAGTGATAAGCCAATCTCATACCTTGCAGCACCCCAGTCATCTGTTGGAGACATTATGTCACCCCTTACTTTGTTGCTCTTTTTCTACATATCCTCTTTTCTTTGAAAACAGAATGCTTCCACCTGTATACCCTATGCCAATATAAGGATCTGTACACATTCGAGTGGAGAGTCATCATCATAATCACCATCACACCCAGTCCGAAGTCTCGCAGTGAAGCGAGGTCTAAGAAAGTCTGATAATACGCAGCCTTACCCTTACTTAGTAGAGAGGTTGTTTCCTGTAGACCCATATACAGATGCGACAGACAAATCATGATAAAGAGAGAGAAAATTAAGTAAATAGAAATACAAAACAAGATAAGGACATACCTAAGGGTTGACCAACTCGCCAAAAAAAAACTTTAGGATGCGACAATCCTACCGCTTTAGGCGTCCAACGCGGGAATCTTCCCCTAACTACAACTTCTCTGCAACCTAGCCTGAAAATGTACTGCTTGCAGACTTCCTATGCAGTAAGTATGAGACGTGAGGACTCTAAATGGTGTCGTTAACCCTTATCCTGTTCCGCCAGACTTTCCTAATTCTAGTTACTGCCTCAGTGAGTGCCAACTCGGACATATCTTTCTTGATCACTTCTCTCTAGGTCTTATAAGGCAGTCATTTCCTCCTCTTGTATCCACTAAGGTTTATTCTCACAGCGTCGTACCGGAGCATTAGAGGGCCTCTTGCGAACATGCCCAAACTACCTTATCCGTTTCTCTCTCAACTTGTTTGTAATACTAGCCACCTGTAGTCTGACTCTCACTACCTGATTTCGTACCCTATCCCTGATGGTAATGTCACACATCCACCTAAGCATACGCATCTCTGCTACCAGCAACTGTCACGTATGCCTACATTTAGTAGGCCAACATTCTGCCCCATATAACATGGTAGGCCGAATCACTATTATACAGAACTTCCCTTTGAGTTTGACAGGGACCTTTTTATCACATAAAACACCTGAGACACTTCGCCATTTGTTCCACCCAGACCTAATATCGTGTAAAATATCATCGTCAATATTTCCATCTCCCTTAATGATGGACCCAAGATATTTAAAACTCGATTTCTGGGGTACGATGTCAGTGCCAATCGATACCTCCGCCGCTCGTACCATCTGACGACCCGAAAAGTTATGCTCTAAGTCTTGGACCTGCTCATTTTAAAACCTTTCGATTTTAATGCTTCTCTCCAATGTTTCAGCTTTGCATTAACCCCTCTCTCTAGTCTCATCCACCAGGACAATGTCGTCGGCAAATAACATACACTAAGGTACCTCTCATTGGATATGTTTGGTAAGTTCATCTAAAACTAACGTGAATAGAAATGGACTTTAAGCCGAGCCTTGGTGTAGCCCAACTCCAATAGAAAACGCTTCCATGTCGCCTCCTATCATCCTTACACTAGTCAATGTTCCTTTATACATATCCCTAATCATGCGGATGTACAACCTAGGAATGTCCTTAGCCTCCAAACACCACCATATGAGTTCTTTAGGCACCCTGTTATACGCCTTCTCTAAATCGACAAAAACTATATGCAAGTCCCGTTTTCGTTCACTGTAGCTCTCCATTAGTCTCCGAAGGAGATGTATTGCTTTTGTCAAGGACCTACCTGACATAAATCTGAATTGGTTGGCCGATAAAGAAGTCGCTCTCTGTACTCTCTTTTCAATTACTTTCTCCCACAACTTCATGGTATGACTAAGTAATTTGATACCTCAATTGTTTTGACATTGTTGAATGTCTCCTTTAGCCTTGTACAAGGGGATAACCCTACTCAATCTCCATTCCTCCGGCATCTTACCTGACACGAGAATCTCATTAAAGAGCTGTACTAACCACTCAATACTGATAAATCCTATTTGCTTCCATATCTCTATAGGGATGTCATCCGGGCCTACAACCCTCTCGCTCCCTATGCCTGTCAATACCCTTGTAACTTCTCCCCTCGTGATCATCCTCCATGAGTTCCTATTTAGACAAGGGCTCGACACGAGAGGTTCCCCAAACTTTATGTCGACCATTAAGTCTTTGTTATATAGGCCATAAAAGTACCTCTTCCATCTCCCCTTGATGGCTTGGTCATTTGTGAGTACCTGTCCCCTTTCGTCACGTATACAACAGACTTAGTTGAATTCCGCCGTCTCACGTGCCCTAGCTCTCGATATCTTGAAAATTCTTTGTGCTCCTCTGATCGTACCTAAATCCCTGTACATATTCTCGTACGCTTCTCCTTTGGCAACTGAGACAGTCTTCTTTGCCTTCTGTTTTTCTAGCTTATACCTCACTCTATTAATTATCTACTCCTCTTCTGTTGCACTTGCCAGCATATCGTTAAAGGCCCTCTTTTTTGCCTTTACCACCCCCTGGACCTCATCAGATCACCACCAAGATTCCATCCGGCCCCCACCCTGTCTCCTAGAAACCCCTAGTAATGTAGTAGCAGTCTCTCTAACTATGGGACCTACTCCCTACCACATCCTATTTGCATCCCCACGTACACGCCATGGTGCATTATTCTTGACCTGAGTCCTAAAATGTTCCACCATGTCCCCTTTGAGTCTCCCTCATCTGATCCTGCGACATGACTTGGACACCAATTGTGCTCTCCAACCCTTGATCTCTATGTCCAAAACTAACAATTTATGTTGGGTGGATAGGCATGCTGCCAGGAGTACTTGCAATCCTTGCACCATGATCTGTCTCTTGTCCTAACAAGAAAATAATCAATTTACGTCTTGGTTGAGCTACTCTGAAACGTCACCAATTGCACGTCGTTTTTCTTAAAGAAGGAATTTACTATTACTAACTCAAAAGTTACGGCCATGTCCAATAAATCAAGCTCACTATCATTTCTAGTGTCGTAACCGAAGCCCCCATGAGTTCTTGTATAACCGTCTAAATCTAAACCTATGTGCCCATTAAAATCCCTTCCTAGGATGATCTGCTCAGTATTAGAGATTTGTAAAAACACCGCCTCCAGCATCTCCCAGAATGTATGC
Organism: Erythroxylum mucronatum; assembly: GCA_027563825.1. Lineage (NCBI taxonomy): Eukaryota > Viridiplantae > Streptophyta > Magnoliopsida > Malpighiales > Erythroxylaceae > Erythroxylum > Erythroxylum mucronatum. The sequence continues at coordinate 10,064,529 of JAOSBP010000006.1, forward strand.
TTTTGACGTCCGTTGGCGCCAGCTTGAGGGGCATATGCACATACGACATTGAGAACCCCATGACTTAAAACAATTTTTGCCACCATTATCCTATCATCGACCCTAGTGATCCCCACTACTCTGTTCATCATTCCCTTGTCCACTAAAATACCTACTCTATTTTGCTTCCGCATACGTCCTGAGTACCATAATTTGAATCCCCCTATCTCCTTTGCTTTAGCTCCTGCCCACTTAGTCTCTTAAATGCAAGCTATTTGGATCCTATACTTATCTAAAATCTCTACCAATTCTAAGGACTTTCCCGTGAGGGTCTTTACATTCCACGAGCCGATTCTTACTACATCATCTCCATCTGGATTCCTGGATGTTGTGCGTACCGACCCATTTGTACTGATTCCATATGCGCAATCCGATTGCATCCCTCGTACCCTGAGATTCTAACATTTCCCTCACGTGCCCTTTTAAGAATCCCTTAAACACTACCATTAAAAGACCCTACCACAGAAGGAGATAATAATAATCAGTAGATAATCACAACAAATAATAATAAAATACTAAAGAAGAAAAAAACTAAAGCTAATAAAAAACTCAATAAAAGGAAAAAAAGAAGTAGAGTAATACTAACAATGATCAAAATAAAATAATAATAATAATAATAGTGAAAATATTGATAACAAAGAAGATAAAGTTAATAAATAAAAATAAATAAGGAGGTAATACTGCTAATATAATAGATAGAAAAATAATACTAATACTAGTACCAGACAACTACCAATCGTAAAAGGGTACTACTAATAATAAAAGAAGTCAGCATTGAACCATAAATACAGAATCCACTATGCAAAGAGCACACAGGAAAACAAGCAGTGAACAACGCCCATGCACGCGCCGTAGGATCAATAGGAAAAGGAAATATCAACAAACCACATTTGTAAAAGTGTTGTCTCCCAGAAAGCCTCAACCTACACTTGTAATGTTTCTTTTCAAACTCTAGAATTCCTCACTGTCAGTACTCAAGCTTGCACTAATTTCAACATTAGAGTCTTACTATCAGAAACCATTATAATGTTGATTCTTATGGGCCTACATTAACATCCCAATAAAGGTCTCATATCACTAGCCTAATGAAGATCTTAGATCACTAACCGAACAAGAGTACCTTAAGACCTAAGCCTTAGTCCAACATAATCGAAGGCATCAATTGGTATTGTCTATAGGAACCAGAAGAAGAGCCATGCTTTTTCTTTCTCATCTATATCGACGTGAGTGAATAAAGAGGCAAGTATGAGAGGTTTGAAAATCATAGGGGTGCCATCAAAAGCCCCTTTAACAATATTCAACTCATTATAAAGATGTTAATGCCCCTTTGAGGCATCTGAACATAAAAGTTAGCTCTATTTATTTCTATTTCATTTTACAAATGATGAACACCATGGATAAATCAACCACGAAAAAAAGGTGGAGGCCGATGTAACATATTTCATGGTAATGAATTATATGTAAGTGATTATTTACAATATGGTCTTTATGTCTTACTTGAAATAATTGTTTATCCAATTATGAATGTTTCTGGTCAAAAAAGGAAGAGATAATAATGCAAATCAACCTTACCTTTGGCATTGCAGACTTGGTCATATTGGTGAGAAAAAAGTAAACAAGTTGCACAAGGAAGGATGCCTTGTTCAATATGATTATGAATCATATGAAACTTGTGAATCTTATCTTAAAGGCAAAATGACCAAATCTCCTTTTACTGGAACTGGAGAGAGGTATAGTGAACTTTTAGAACTCATACATACTGATGTATGTGGGCCTCTGAAAGTTCAAGCTAAAGGTGGATATTCTTATTTTATCACCTTCATTGATGATATGTCAAGATATGGATTTGTGTATCTTATGAAACACAAGTCTGAATCATTTGAATTGTTCAAAAGATTTCGTAGTGAAGTTGAAAAGCAAACTGGTAAGAGTATAAAGGCATTAAGATCTGACCGTGGCGGTGAGTATCTTAGTGATGATTTTGTTGATTATCTAAGGCAAGATGGAATCTTGTCTCAG
>JAOSBP010000006.1:10081416-10093233 GCA_027563825.1 Erythroxylum mucronatum
GATTTGGGTAAGGTTTGTATGTATATATATATAATGGCAAAATTGTAATTACTATATAACGGGTAAACGGGTAAACGAGTATGGGGGGTGGTATCCCCATACCTGCCTCGATACTCGACGGATATTTTGGTTAACCCCCCATACCCGCCCCAAGGGTAAAAATTTGCTCCCCATACCCGCCTCGTTCGGGTAATTTTATCGGGTACCCATCGAGTTCGGGTATAATTGCCATCCCTAGCTAGTACCCGAACCATTGTACGAACTAGGCTGGACCCCAAAAAGGTCTGGACCCTAAAAGGGTGGAGAGTGTGAGATCCCACATTGGTTGGAGAGAAGAATAAAATACGCCTTATAAGGGTATGGATACCTCTCCTTTACAGACACGTTTTCATGGCCTAATGCACCGGATCCCCTCGGAACTCAAAGGTTAAATGTGCTTAGGTGAGAGTAGTTCTAGGATGGGTGACCTCCTGGGAAGGCCTCGGGAAAAGAAAAATCGTGAGAGCTTGGCTGGGCCAAGGCCCAAAGCGAACAATATCTGTAAGCGGGTGTTATGGGATGTTGCAAATAATATCAGAGCCGGTACCCAAACCGTTGTGCCAGCTAGGATGAGCCCCAAAGAGGATAGGGCCCTAGGGGGTGGAGAGTGTGAGATCCCACATCGGTTGGAGAGGGAAATGAAGTATGCCTTAAAAGAGTACGAATACATCTCCCTTATAGGTGCGTTTTCCATGGCCTAATGCATCGGATCCCATCAGAACTCTGAGGTTAAATGTGCTTGGGTGAGAGTAGTTCTAGGATGGGTGACCTCTTGGGAAGGCCTTGAGAAAAGCAAAATTGTGAGAGTTTGGCTGGGCCAAGGCTCAAAGCGGACAATATCTGTAAGCGGGTGATCTAGGATGTTACATCATTTGACTTGAGATTTATACGTGTCAAGGGTAGCTTATGGTAGCCACTAGATATAGAATGTACTATATAGAGGTAGTTGAGTAATCAATAGAGGGTTCATCATCTTAAAGAGGTTAGGGAGAATGTTCTTTTGTTCTCGATTAATATTGAATCAGGAAATCTTTGGCCAAAGTGTAATGACACTTTGAAAATAGTTTTCAAATTTCTTTAGTAAAATCAATTATTAATGGTGGAAAACTAATATAATTGGACTTAAATATAATAACATATTTTTTATACTTTTATGTCTAATCAGACCATTGTTTGATGAAAAGATTGAATTATATAAAAAAATCATACATTAAAAAGTTGGTTAAAACTATTTTGACATTCTTAATATTTAGGTGGTCATGATTAGTTGAAAGACATCAATCTTAATCTATGGATATAAATGATTTAATTGAAGAATTAAAAATAAATTAAAAAGAGTTTAATTTATCTAACCAAAAATATGATTTAGGGTTATAATTTATATTCGTGCCAACATATTCAGAAACCTAATGATTCATATAGAAAGAACGATTGAAGAGAAAAAAAGGTAATTTAATCAAGTAAAACTTAATTATAAAGTTTGAGAAACTTTAAGATTAAATATGAGATATTCAATAAATAAGAACCAATATGAGATATTAGATCTTATTTGAACCTAATTGGTATTTAATTCGAATTAATTCTAATTCTAATTAAAGTTTAGTTTAAATTAGGATTATATTTCAATTAAATTACCAAAAGTCCAAATAGTATTATAAATAGGCTTAGGCTCTAAAGGAATTGGCACTTTTTACCTACTACTTTTTATACCACTTATAAAGTTTTTAAAACTTGTTTATATAGATACTATTTAAGGCTGACACATGTGCAACTATAGTGGCAGTGATGAACCTGCTTCAAAAATTGGTTTGATAGGAGCCATAAGAAAATGATCAAGATTCATAATAAGGTACAATTAATATTTATTCTATTTATGTTTATGTTTATGTATTAATCATGTTATAGAGTTTAAAGCGATAATGACTTTTACAAAATGAAAAAAAAAACTTTGTGTTTACTCCAATGCATGCGAGATCAAATGTTAGACATTTGACAAAAACAAATGAATAAGTCTATAATAGACTAAAATAAGTTCCCACAAAATTTGAGGGCATTTATTTTCCTCACTTATCAGCTATTTATTATGTCTTCATGCAAAAGTAATTATTCAATAAAACAAACAATACAATTCAAACTAATAAATGGATCTTGTACGAAATTTTACTTTCTAGATTTGTTGAGATCATTGGCTTTATTCTCTAAATCACATTCAAGTAGGGATCATAAAAAATCAGAAGGAATTTAATAGAAGAGGAGATAGAGATGCCTTAAAGTAGGGAATTCTGTTGTTTTTTACAAAGTAAAGAATTTAATTAAATACCTAAAAAAGGAAAGTTTTACAATGATGTTAAAATGAATACAACATATACAAGTTACATCTAGCTATTTTAGCTCATAAGTCCTAGATAACATTTAATATATAGTACTTATTAGAGTATATCTCTTCCTTCTTCACTCAAATTTGCCATCATCAACTTACTTAATTGTTATGCCATTATGAAGCTTCTGTGAGAGTCATCTCCATAACCCCTAGTGTTCTCCTAGTTTTGATTTGGCTTATTCCATAATCTTAGGAAACATCTTAACTTACTAGAGAAAAGAAATTTCTTCACCAATTAACTTACAATATTAAGCTTTTTTACTTACTCTTTTAGCTGCCTTCCTAGTCTTCTCTTTCTTCTACATGAATACTAGTATTATGGTCTCCAATTGATCAACATTGAAGAGCTACAAGTGTGGTTAAGTTGGTGTGTTATAAGTTGCTTTATGATGGATTGTTTGATAAAGATAAGAAGGCATTGCACCTAAGTAGAAATATGTCTAAATATTCTTATGTTCCTCTCCAACCAATCTTATATACAGTGTTGCTTAAGGCTATCTTAAAAGCTACCCAATCTCTATCTTGCTTCTTTTGGTTCAGACAACAACACGGATAAAGGTCCTACCAATTTCTAGTTTGACTATAATTATTACACAAGCTTAAAATTTATCCTTATATTAAAGGAGATTTTGCATCCAAAGAAAAGAAGCTTAGTTGTTTCATTTTCACCCTGTAGAATACATAAATTCATGATGTATTCTTGAGCTTTTTAACTCTGTCTGATATGCTCAGCTTCTCCTTAATGGCTAACCAAAAATGCTAAGGAGTCTTTAGAGAAAGCCTAGTTGAACCAAATCAACCTAAACTAAGGTACTTAAGAAGTATGTAATCTGAGCAAGTTCATGCAATAATGATTTATGAAGGCACCTAATGAATCATAATTCTAATGGATACTATCTTGCTGTCCTAATGTGAGTTGAAAACTTAAATAATGCTTAAGATTTTAGAGTGATTCAATGATAGGAAATCTTTTACTAATGCATTATCAAGTATCAAGCTTCTTTAATGAAGAAAGTGAACTGACTTCATTTAAAGGGCCTAGAGCTGACTAATTATTATTCCAAAAGGAAATGAAAACTCCTCCTAGCTTATGAAAGATCCCTATCCCCATTCCTACCCTAAGCTTGAGTATATGGATCATTGACTAGATAAATTATTTCTTAGCTTTAGGCTCCAAAAATTTCCCCCTTTAATATGGTAAGCATGGATCCATTTAACTTGTAACAAGTTTTTTTTCCTTTATTATTCTCCAAATCATCTTAATGAATTGTACTTAATTTGCAATTTTGATTGAATATATCCTTACTCTTCCTTCATTTTTAGGAAAACAAAGACTACGACATTTCACTTTTACCATTAATTCAGACATTACTAGACCATATAAATCTCCTTAAAAGTTGTTATATGGTCTTGTTTATACTTCTAGGAAACTATATATAAGAAGACCAAAATAAATATGAATGTTATTTAAGATAAACTTCATAAGACAAACTCTTACCGCTAAGGAGAAACTTCGATTGCACTAGCCTACAATTCTTATTTTAATCTTTTCATTAAGAGAATTAAATTCATTATAGGAGCTTCTGAGTGAAAATTAGCACTCCAAGATATGCATAGGAGGTTTAGAAGTTTTTTATCCTTGTTATATATTCTAGTCTCACTTTCATTAAGACTAGAATTTAGATCCACTTTGGAAAATAAAATAAGGTTATCTATGAATGACAAGCTTGAAATCTTCACGGCCTTGTAATTAGAATGAAACTTGAACTTCCTTTTTGGAATTATTCCGTGCTTAATTAGCCTGATCAATACCTTTATATTGAGAATAAAGAGGTAAAGGGAAAGAAGATCCCTTTGCCTAACTCCCCTTAGTCCTTAAAATAGCTTTGTTAACTCTCTATTGATAACTCTCTATTGATTAAAATTCCATTATAAAGTTTTGTTATACACTCAACAATCCAATCTACAAATTTATGAGGAAATTTAAAAACATGCATAGTATTCAAAATAAAGCCCTAGTTTAATGAGCTAAAAGCTTTATTGAAATCTATTTTAATATTACAGTTCTTACAAGAAACTTTCTTGTTGTAATTTTTAAGAAGCTCTTGCACTAATTGGGGAATGTACTTTGGGAGGCAGATAAAAGTTTTGCTTACTTTCCTTTACATCCTTTCCCTTTGCAAATAATTTAAGCACTAAATCATTTACTATAATCTTAGTATAGTCTAATTATTGTGAAAGAAATAGACATTAAAACCATCTCTCTTGGTGTTTTAGTAGGATTAGGAGCAAGCAATGCTTCTTCAACTTCAATGGTTGTCAAAGGTATGATTTAATCACTAGATTTTAGCATCGATATAGATGATAATGCATTAGTGTGAGATCCTAAAGAGTTGTTGAAGAAGGAGTAAGCTTCTAAATGAACCTCAGTTTTTGAAGACAACAAAGATACTTTCCAATTCCTTAGCAAAGTTATCATATTCATGTTTCTTTTAGAGAGAAAGGATCTACGAAAAAATGTGGAATTTTTCCTCCTTCTTTTAGATATAAAATCCTTGATGTCTGTCTAGTAAGTGAAAGGTTAATCTCTGATGCTTCATTAAGGGGAGCATTGCTGATTTTTTTGCTTTAAGTAAGTCTTAATCATTATGTAAGTTATAATGGGAGCTTTGAACTTTATCTAGCTTGTCATTGGCCTCATTCATTGCTTTTTTATGTATTAGAGAAGCTAATCTTATTTAAAAGCTTAAGCTCATTCTTGATATACACCAGTTTGTTCAAACAAATATATAGCTTATAACCCTACACATTGAAGCTTAACCCCTAAGAATAACCTCTTTAATACCTTATACTCCAACTAAAAAAGTTGTTGAATCTAAATGGATACCTTATCTTTTAAGAGTAAAACATGTTTTGATTTAAAATGAGGGAGCAGTCTAATAAAAGAGGACTGTTAAAGTAAGCTTTGCTTTTTGGAAAGTCATTGAGCCACTTGTCATTCACTAATCCCTTGACTAGTTTCTTCCTTAAGTGCCAATATTCTTTTTGCTTATTATTCCATGTATAAAACAATCTCTACAAACTCAAGTTAGTCACTTGAATATGACCGGCACATTTCTAAATTAATTTGTAGATCTCCTTAGTCAAATGTTTCCATAAACCTTTATGGGATATATTAAGCTATTGAAGTCTCCAATTAACATCCAAAGCTCATTCATTGAATCACCGATATGCTTTAATATATTCTAAGAGGAATTCATTGAAAAGCTATATTGAAAGCATGAATAAATGTAAATAGAAGCTTACTCTCTTGATTTTAATTTTAACATATGGATGGATTAACTTGTCCTCTATTAGAGAAAAATGTAAATAGAAGCTTACTCTCTCAATTTTCATTCTAACATATGGATGGATTAGCTTGTCTTCAATTAGAGATTAAACTATCTCCATTTTGTTTGGATCAAAAGATACTATTATTCTTCCATTTTGATGATAATGTTGGTAGGCAATAGTTCTCTAATGTTTTTTTAGGAAATTCAATCTGCCATTATTTTGTTCCTTGATCTTAGTTTCTAAGAAACCTATAAAAGAAGGGTTGGTATATTTAATACAATTGAATATCATTTGCTATTTATTTGGACTATTAAGTCTTCTAATATTCCAAACAAGGATACTCATTTGAAAGGAGGAGAAGTTAAAACTTTCTTTTTCCTCTTTAAGCTCCTTTTTGTAACTCTCTGAAAACTATCGACATTATTCTCTTCTCTAATAGTGTGTGTGACCCTACTGTCTTCCTTGTTAAGTCTTGATTACTCACCCTCTTTGAAGGGTTATCTTTCATTATTTGATCTTTAAAAGGACGGTGAAAGCTTTAAGGAATGGAAACTACCTCCTGCTCAGCCTGTCTGTTCTCTTGGCCTTGACTGAGTTTATTCCTAATATCATTTGCACCATGTATTTCTTGTAAATTCTTATCACTTAAAAGTTTTTGCCATTGCTCCTTCATCATGATTTTCTATCTCAGGTTGCATCTCCTTCTGTATAAGCTTATTATACTGCCTATTCTTAAATCTTTTTCCTATAGGTTTCCGTATTTGTTTATGAGCTTCTATACTTGGCCTGACCTGAACTTCATATTCAAATATATTTTCTTGATCATCTAGCCTATCAATGGAATTATATTAGAAAGCTTATATTCATATTTGACTCAGACATATATTCTAGAAAAGTTCGCCCTTCTCATATAAGGTTTACTAATATGACTTTCCAAGTGTCTTAATCTCTTAGTGGTCCAATACTCAAGTGGAATATGGTGAATGTTCAGTAATATAGGAATTTTTTTAGTAAAAATGTAATTTAAATAGTAAGGTTTTCATCATAATACAACATGAACTTGATGTTTTAGAGCTTTCAAGTTCAATTCTAATATTTTCAAAACATTCAAAATAGACCTTTAATGTATGGAAAATTTAAAGGTGTTAAATTTTGTTAGTTAAATGCCACGTCATCAATGACATAGTCCTTTTTATATTTTTAAAATTTTATTAGTGGACTCTAATATCGTGTTTAGGCTATAGTATGTCATATGGGTCTCACTAATTAATTTTAAAAATAAATTATGTATATTTATTAAATAAATAAATAAAAAGAAGAAAGTGTTAATTTATTTTTTAATTTATTAGTGGGACCCACTATATCATTAGCCTATGTGTGGGTAGTGATGTCCACCAACAAAATTTTAAAAATATAAGAAGATGCGTAATCAGTAATGACGTGAAACTTAATTGACAAAAGTTTAACCTTGTTAAAATTTTCATGCATTAAGAGTCTATTTTTTAATATATTGAAAACATTAGGGCTGAAATAGTAAGATTCAAGTTGTGTTATACTGGAAACTTTAAGGATAAAATTGTGGTTTGGGTTATGCCTGATGCTTTAAAGCTTGATGCCAGTTTTCAAGCTTGGAGAAAGACGGGTTTGAAATTGAAATACCATAGTCCACACTCTATAGCCTTTTGAGATTACGAAGGAGTGTTAAATTTGGAGAGAAAAAGGTCCTCATTTCGTAAAACTTTGACTATCCCTAGTTTCTTCCAATTGTGATTAGTTTAAGCATTGATAGCTAGAAATAAGGGCCTTTTATGCAAGAAGTAACCTAGCAATGCTGACTCTCATTTTGCAATTTCTTCTTTCAAATTGTCCATGCTAAGTGCTACGAAAGTTTTCCTTTAGAGGAACAAGAGGGCAATAATAACGCTTCAAGATTTGTAGAATTGCCTAAGACCTACTTCCAAGTTTTTTTTGCTAGAGATGGGATACTGAGAGAGCGATCTCTCCTTCTGAGGAGGTGGAGGAGCTTCCTGGGTAATGATATAAGAAATAGAGGAAAAGGATAGAGTAAGGCTGAATGCAAAAAGGATGAAGAAGGAACTTGCCAAATGTTGGATCTTAATTTTTTTCTAAATTGCTTAATTGGTTATTTATTATTATTTGTTGGTTAAATTTTTTTATTTATTATTTTAGAGTTGTGTCATTAATTAGAATTTGATGGGAAGGAGTAGAAATTGAGACTTAAATGAAGTGTTAAGTGAAGTGGGATTAATGTAATGTAAGTGAATTAAATGGAGGTGTAAAGCCATTAAAGACAAAGGAGGGGCAAATTTGGAAAGGGCTTGTTAATGAAGGGCAAAATGGGAAGGATAGGAGAAACAAAAGGCAAAAATTAGAAGAGAAGAGGGAGAGTATCGTGGAAGCCATAGGAGGAGAAGAAGAAAACGTGAGGGAGAGAGAGAAAGAGAAGAAAAAATCGAAAAAGGCTAGGGAAAAGGAGGAAAATCGTGGAAAGAGGAAGAATCAAGGCTTTCAAGGTAAGTTCTTCACCTTTTTCTTGCTTTAGTAGAAAGAAATGGGTTGTGGTGTTGAGATGAAGGAGTTTCTAGAGAGAGAAAGGGGTTTGTGTTGGGAGTGCTTGAAGGAAGAAGAAGATGGTGAGATCCATAGGGTTTTTGGGTTTCTAAGCTAGGTTTGAAGTTTTCTAACCTATATGAACTATGGGTAGGGTGAGATTAAGCTTGATTAGGGTTAATTGCATTTTTTTGTTGTGATTAGGGAAATTGGGGGAAATTCCCAATTGAATTAGAATTGAATAGACATGTTGGTTGTGTTAGGAAATCAAGAGCCTACCCAAGCGCAAGAAGAAGGAGGCAATTGAAATTGGAATTTCCAAGAGTACCAGGTAGGTAAATTATTTATAGTTCTTGTGTAATATAGGCAAAATGTTTTGTATGTGTATTATGTGCTAAATGTCTTATTTGAATTGTTGTGATGTTGAAATGTCATTAGGATGTATACCATTGTGATAAAACAATTGAATTGTGTTTATGTCATATTGTGCATTGACAAATGCTTGACGTTTTGATATGATTGTTATGCCATTAAATTGAGTCATGGCATTTTGTATAAGAAAAGCATGAGAAAATGCGATTGTGAATAATTGATTGAGCATGAAAATTGATTGTGTTTGGGCAAGAGAGGAACCGTTTCGTAGTCACGTGCACGTCGACAAAAGCCTTCTCCCGGCTACCTGCTTGTGGCCCACGAGATTCAAAAATGGACTCGTTTCGTTCACGGTGTAAACTTCAGCTTTGCCATTTTGTTTCACGGAACCCTCGAGCCAATTGATTGTGCATTGCATTTTGATGTGTTAAGCTATGCTTTGAATTGAATTTCATCCATTATGTGATCATATTATGAATTGTGAAATGCAAATGAAATTGTCAATGTTGAACCTTCATTGTAAATGCTTATATGCCTATATGTGTATGATTATGCGGCTCAACGCCAATGGCTATAAATATTTTAGCCACTGAGCTGTGTAACTCAACCCAATATTTTTCCCACTCCTCAGGTGCAGATCAAGAAGGCCAGTAAATCCTTGCAAGGCACTTGGACAATTCCGAGAGATTTAGCTTTTGTATTAAGTTAGTAGTTAGACTTTTGGATAGTTTAGTAGCATGTTGAACATTAATCATCCATTGTATTTTTGCACTGTGTAAAGCTTTGATGAAATGTTAATATGTAATTAAAGTTATGAATGAAAGCTTTATATGAACTTCATTTTGATTTGGAAATGAAATGAGACCTTGAAAAGTTCCCTTTTGTATGATTATGTGATTTTCAAAGTTTGAATATGTTGGATGTGTATAGTCTAATTGTTGAGATTGCCAATTGCTGCTTGTGTTAGGATAGCATGTTGGAGTTGGGAAGTTTGTGTGTGATGAATATTTGGATATTGAAGTTGAGAGTTATGAGCATTTGCAAGGGATGATGTTGTATGGGAAGTATGAACTTGAGGGCTTTGGTGAATGATGAAAATTTGTGTGTTTTATGAGTTAATTGAGTTGAGGTTTGGGAGTTTGATGCATTTAGATTGGTATTTGAATGGTTATGAAGTTGTATTTCACTTGAAGGGTTGAATTTGGGGAGATTATGAGTATATATGGTGTTAGGATGGAAGATGGAAGCATTGGAGAGGCTTGGAAGGGAGTTTTGAACCCTTTGCCTAGTGTGTGTCTGTTAAACGGACATGGATATCCGTTTAACGAACCTTCTCGGGTGAAAAGGACCCTTTGGCCAGTGTGTGTTCGTTAAACGGACATGGATGTCCATTTAACAGACCTTCTCGGATGAATTTGGGTTGTCTGGCCAGTCCATGTCCGTTTAACGGACATCCTCGGGTCAGCTATAGTAAATCACGATTTTGACCAGCGTAGAGGCAGAATCTCATTTTGTGGTCTTCATAAGAGTTGTAGATCTCGATGTATTCTTTCTAATGGTCAAAAAAGAAATCAATCCGATATTTGTGGTGAACGTTATGGCATTCGCGCCGAGATAGGTTCAAATCGATTTAGAGAATGAACATGTTCGATTCTTTTGATCTCAACTCTCTCGTACGACCATGAAATGAAGTGATTCTTAAAGCAATAGATTCCTAAGACATGTATCCTTCCCTCCATAAAAATTTGCATCATTTGGAGATAACTTGAGAGAGTTTTCATTAAAATAAGCGAGAGGTCGGTTAAGAGAGCATGTTTGAGGTAGAAGCACACTTAGGCTTTTCGAGCATATCTTGAGCTTTAGACCTCCGATTGAGGTTATTCTTGTTTCAAAATAAACAAGAAACATAGAGGTATGATTTATATGAAGAAGTCAAATTGAAATTAAGGTTTTAAGTTTTTTAAATTTTGTTCACAATCAGGAGAAATGAGTTTAAGTATGGTGACTGATTTATATGGGCACGCCTTTGAGCAAATTGTGAGCAAATTTTTGGGATGTTACAAGAATAAAGATGAACTGATGATGGCAAATGGGGGTTAAATTGAAGTAACCTTATAGGGTGCCATGTTGCACGTCTTATGTTGTGATAATCGGAGTGATCATTGGGCTTCAAAAATGGGGCTCAACATCTTGTGGTATCAGAGCTTAGGCTTTTGGGTTCCTAGGCTTAGAATGCATAGTGGTATGAATTGTTATGTTACGTGGCTATTTGTTTATATTGTGAATTGATTTATTTCATTAATTGACATGCACATCATGCATACATGTAGAAATAAGATTAGAATGAAACGTAAGCTAAATGTTAGTAATTGCATTGAAAGAGTAAGATGCCACCTCGCAAAAGAATACGAGGAGTTTTGCAAGGATTTGCTGCACCTGATTCCTCACCCTTAGAGAAGGTTTTTGATGAGTATAGAATCCTAGTAATTGCAATCACATGAGTCATATGTATGAACTTTTGTTAAGTGTTTGGGTTATTAGAAACAGTGAGAAGAATGATGTTTTGTTAGAGTATAAGACAGGGAAAGATGTGGCTAATTAGAAATAAGAAAATTTTCGCGGTCCGATATGTTAGACATAAATTCAGTAATTGTGGATAAGTTAGTGAATTTGGTAACAGAAATTTGTTGAAGATATGTATTTGAATTGATATGGATGTGAGAATATTTACATGAATTGACTGAATTGGAAATAGAGACAAAGGTAGAATTGACAAGATTTATGGTATACAAGCAAAGTGAAATTGAAAAGTTGAACTCAGAATTTATGATCTGGAATAAGATTGTGCTAGTAAATTGAGATCAGAATTTCAAGAGGGCTATGTGTTTATAATTCGAAATTGATTAAGCATGTACGTATGGAAAAAAATGAATGAACCTAACGATTGTGATATATGTAGAAGTCCTCGAGGTTATGTCGACCAATTATTATAAGAACGTATCCGATAATGTGGTTGCATTGGTGATCGCGGCTTTGTCGTTCGATTTACTTAATCGACCCTGGACACCGGTCAAAAATAATTTATACCAAGGATTGCAGCGTAGCTGAACCTCGGGTCGTCT
>JAOSBP010000006.1:10093333-10132372 GCA_027563825.1 Erythroxylum mucronatum
ATATTAAAAGAACAAGATGCCAAAATGTTCTGTGTGGGATAATCTTTTCTACCACGAAATTTAGGAGCATCTTGCACAGGGACTTTAACACGCACATGGGTTCCATCAATTGCTCCAATACAATCCTATAACAAAATAGTTTTTTTTAGAAAATTTATATAATACAATTTATAATTTTGATTCTAATGTAATAGTAATATTCACCTTAAAATATGGAAAGAACCTATTGCTGTTGAGTATTTCTGGAGCAACTTCTTCACCATTGGGTTGTCTCAAGTATTCATTTTCTAATTCAATCAATGTTCTAAGCACACTATGGAAATGGCGACTTACAGTTTCACCAGACCTTCTAAAGACGAAATTAAGTGCTCTATTTCTTACACTATGCCCAATCAAATACAAAAACTTTCCAACTTGTTCTTCAACTGATGCACATTGAGTTGGTCGAAGACCACCTTTCCTTTGTAATATATCACACAAATTTAAAAATGCTATGGGACCCATCCCTACTATAGCACGACATCTTTCTTCATTATCCAAAAGATGCTTCATTAACCCATTTCGTGCTTGTTCTCTTTCTTCCCTTATGATTTTAGGAAGTTTTATTTCTTTTATGTTGTTTTTGGGTTAAATACCATACAACTACCAAGCAGATTATTTGAATAACACACATAGTAAATAGATGTTGTAGTAAGATGTATTTGCGCATTATATTTTGATCTACTATCTATTCCAAGGTGCAAAAAAAAAATGGCCTAATCAGTAAAATACATAAGATTACAGGTGCAAAACTTAAATTAAAGATAGCCGAAATCACTTCAAAAAATAACAAATATGCAAGCATAGGTAGTGACCCATCAAAACCATCCCAATCAATTTGGTATTAGTTAAGGTTCTTTGGGATTAACCAATTTCTATAATTATAAAATATGTATACTTCTCTACTTTCCTCTAATTGGAAAAGAAGCTTGCATATACCAAGCCATCATCAGGAATAAATAATCTAATTGATGGTTGTATGGTTTGTCCAGGTTCAAACACCTCAATGTTATATGGCAAAATCACAACGTTATTTGGTTGAAAGACAAGTGTAAGGAATATAAAAGAATTGTAGTGTAATGCAAATGTGTTGGAAATATAAATTTTGAAATAATGAATTATACCAGGGAACAATTTGATTCGGATTTATAACATAGGCTCTAATTCAAAATTTAATTATGAATAATGTTTGTATTATGTGCAAATCAATTTCAAATTTTTTTTATTAAAATTTAAATGTTGGACCAGGAATCTATGTGCAGGAGTATATGAAAGAAAGCATATATGTCATATGGGATAAAGAAAATAAAAAGGCTATTAAACATGTGAAAGAGGTAGGCATTAACATAATACATTGGAGCCTAGAGCATCAAAACAAATAGGACACTTGGCCATCAATAGCACATTATACTCTCTTCACATTCGTTGATGAACAAACAAGCATACATCTATTGATGAATAAAGTTTCCCAAACACATAAAATAGGATAAAATACACATCATTCGATTTACAAAACTTCCCAAACACATAACACATAATAAGCGCACGTCCATCGATGAACAAAAAAGATGACATCAGCATCAATAAAAATTTCTGATTTCTTCACATACAAAAAGTGTCAAGAAAATGAACACAGAAGAATAGTCGATGCTTACCTGATGGAACGAAGACATATGACCTTAGTAGCTGTGGAGGAAAACGTTCGTCAATGGAAGAAGCCAGTTGAAGGAGAAACACAATGGACGTAGTGACATGTAGCCGTGTAGGTATTTGCTAGATTGAGGTTGTAATTTCATTAATTTTTTGAGGGTATTTTTGTCATTAAATTAGGGTTTGGAAGGCAAGCCATGCCATTTCATCCCTAACCCCCCAATTTGGGAGGTCACAAAATATTAAATTTTGGATGGCAAAGGATGGCTTCCAAAGCCATTAATTGCCAGGAAGCCATCCTTTACCATTCCATCCTGTTTCAAAATAGACTCCTAAACAATGGCCTGAGTCATTTTGGCCATTCAATTCCATTCCCTTCCATCGCTCCACCCACATCCAAATATACCCTAACGTGTCCCAAACGGCAGTTTAAGTAAGCATTTAGCGCCCTCAGTTTATGTTCGTTGCGCCACCATAAACCATACACCGTCGGAAAGAAGGAAACCGGCGGTTGTCAACCACCGTTTGACTTTGCACAGAAATACGCATGACTTCGTCTATCAAAGGTTTCAAGTTTCCAGCCAAGGCAAAAGCCGCTCTCTACTTGTTAACAACTACTGGTCTCACCTTCAGCGCCGCCAACCAACTTTATTCCCCTTCATTTCCCGACAATATTACGGCTGTGATACATGGCGTTCTACGCTCCTCTCGCGCTTTTGCTACTGTGTGTTTTTCTCCCTGTCTCTCATTCTTTGTTGTTTCATTTGAATAGAATTATTGTTGGGACTATTATGTGAACATGGCAGATAGCTTTGAGTGTTGCTGACTATAAGTACTCTTTATGGGGACTGCCTGTGGACTCCGATGATTATCAGCACCAACTATCTGAGGTGTGAAGTTTCTTTCTTTCTTTCGCCAATCTATGTAAATTTTTATTACCGATTCCACTTCCCGCTTTCATAGGGAGGACTGATTCTAGAAGCATGCTATTGAACCTTTTATCGCAATCAGGTTTTTAACATTTTAGCTATAGACTTGATGGAATCTGCTATGGTGCATAAATTTTAGATTACTTAAATTTGGCAGGTTTTTGCTAAAGAGTTTTAATTGCGTCCATCCTATGAGAGTCTTGAGCTTTTAGTTTACTAATAGGTAGTCATCGGAATAATGAAACTAGTATAGTCCTTGGATTCAATTATTTGATTTTCGGATGAAATGCATACAGGAGATATTATTAAGTTTGTTCCCTATTTAGTTACAGGCTTTTCATCTAATTATCCTAGTTGTGTGCTACTTGAGGCTGTTTTCCCCTTCTTTCACCTTGTAAAATCAAATTGTCGCCAACACTTCACTCAACTTGTCTGTATGCCTATATAGGGAATATATTAGAAATACAAAATAACAAAATGGTTGATGATTTATGAATAGTTTCAAGTGGCATCTTCCGCTTCTTTTGCAAACTTCTCCCTGGTTTTGTGGATAGTGAAAATGAGAAAATTATATTTGGAGAAAAATATTCAGCGTTTTGCTTACAAAGACACTCTATGATAATTGAAAAAATGTTTTCACTTAGTGACAATAGAAATGATCTTCAGTAAATGATTATATGGCATGAAAGATGGGGATGGTTGCTTGATTTGTGAACTTTGAAAAGATTTCCATATTAGCTTAAGATTTTATTTATTTTCTTTTTTTTTTACTCTTCATTTTAA
This sequence comes from Erythroxylum mucronatum, assembly GCA_027563825.1. Taxonomy (NCBI): domain Eukaryota; kingdom Viridiplantae; phylum Streptophyta; class Magnoliopsida; order Malpighiales; family Erythroxylaceae; genus Erythroxylum; species Erythroxylum mucronatum. The sequence continues at coordinate 10,096,735 of JAOSBP010000006.1, forward strand.
AATGTGGTTGAAATTGATATGCTTCAATGCTTGTAAAATTTAAGATCTATTAATATGAATGTATTTATGATTCTTGATTAGGTACTAGTTGAAAGGTTTTTGTTAGATTGTAAAACACCTAATTTTATAGATGTGAGGGTCAATTAACGATATAGAACAATAGGTGTTACCTTGTTATTCAAATGAAATTTTGGTAATGGGAAGATTGCCTACATGCCATGCTCACATTGTCCTCTCATTTGCTATTAACATGGTTAAAGTTAAACTTCAAGTGTTTTTTTATAAAACATTAATCCTATAGTGTAGCTTGATATACTTAGAAAATATTAACTTCTTCAAACTTGATAACAAAATATTGTCTTGTTAAGGATCCAAATTTCATCATCACATACAAGGTTCTGGTCAATAGTTACATGAAATAGCTACATCATACAACTTGGATGATACTACATGTCAAAGAATTAACTATTTTGGAGGTTGCTTAAGTGAGTATTTGAATCTTCTTGTTGACATGCAGGTTCATTTTCGATCAGCCAAGAGAATTATGAAATTATGTGAAGCAAACAAAGGCTTTTATGTGAAAGCTGGTCAATTTGTTGCTGCAATGCGGCAGGTTCCAAAAGAATACTCCTCAACCCTTTCATCACTGCAAGATCAGGTCTGTATATTTTTCTCTACTTATTTATTTAACAAATGCTGTGGAATTCCATATTTCTTATACTTACTTTTTGATCATAGGCAGTTCCTTGTCACTTCAAAGCCATAAAAGAAGTATTGATTGGCAATTTGGGTGATGATTTGTCTGAAATGTAAGTGTTTCTTAAATATGGAATCTTAGCCATTTTAGTGAGCAAGGCACTTGTGTAAAACCTCCTTTCTAGATTTTTGCTACCCATTTTGAGTCCACCTACAATTGCACAATCTAATAGACTCTGTTTTTTTTTTAATTTTCTATTGTTACTGTTGTTATTGATGTAGTAAAAATAGAAGAAATACCAACTAGTACCTAAAACTTAAAGAAACTAGGAAACATGGGTTGTTTAGTGTTGTTAGGCTGCTGGAATATTAAAATTCATGTCTAGATTTCGGCTTAGGTTGTTGGAATTTCAAGTTTGGATTGGATGGAATTTTAGGATTTGATTAATAGAAATTTAGGCTAGAATTTTAGAGTTTGATATGACTGGAATTTCAGGTTTGCAAAATTTAGGGTTTTGATTACTAGAAATTCAAGGTAAAGCTATTGGAATTTAATGAGGTAAATAAGTAATAGATGGTAGGAAATTAGAAATTATTTCAAAGGTCTAAGAATCAATCTTAGAAGAAAGTATGACACCTTCAAATTGAAAAGACACCTTCAAATTGAAGACTAAGTTATAGAAAAAATTTAGGATATCTTATAATTTAAGGGCTAAGTGACACATGTATTTATATAAGTTCTTAGACTAGAAATGTTTGTAACTAAAATATTAAAACAAAAATCTTATTCTAATAATGATTTTTTTTATTATTTCTATGAAGAAAGGTAATATGTATCTTATGCATTATACAGAGTATTGGTACATATTTATAATGGTTAGGAGTAACTAATCCACAAAATAATCTCCTATAATCAAGCAGAATATCATTCCTGACTAATATAATTATATCTAGATAGATTATTTGATTTTATCTAATTTGTAACACTCTCCCTTTAGTTGGAACATAGATATTAATCATGCCTAACTTGTTACAAATATAATTCACCCGAGCTCCAGTTAGAGCCTTTGTAAAAATATCCCTAAGTTGTTATCCAGTTTTGACATATCCTATGGAAATCAAGTTTTGTTGTACTTCACGAATAAAATGACAATCTATTTCAATATGTTTAGTTCATTATGGAACACAGGATTAGAAGTAATATATAACGCTGCTTGATTATCACACCATAACTTTGCTGGCAATGGGGTTGTAAAACCAATTTCCATTAAGAGTTGGTATATCCATATTATTTCACACGATGATTGTGCCATAGCTTTATATTCAGACTTTGCAGTGGATATGGACACAACCTATTGCTTCTTACTTTTCCATGAAATTAAGTTTCCTCCAACAAAGACACCATAACCAGTGGTTGATCTTTGATCAATCTTAGAGCCTGTCCAATCAGCATTCGAGAAACAACCAATATGAGTATCCATGATTTTTTTTATAGAATCCCTAGACTAGGAGCTCCTTTCATGTAACTGATATGGATGAGTGTTTTATTAGGAGTCTATTAGAGGAGTATGAGTGTTTCATTAGGAGTCTATTGGAGGAGTATTTTTTTTAGTAGAAGTCTATTATTTCCTTATTATTTCTGCACTAGTTTCTGTTATAGTTACATTAATAAAAACAACTTAAATAGGATTCTCTATAAGAGTCCTAAAATAGCTCGAGTAGGAGTTTTTCTAGGAGTCCTAGTTTAGGTGGAACTTTTATGTTTCTTTGCTTATATAAGGCTATTATGTTATGCAATAAAGTGAATGAAGAAGTTATCATAAAAATTAGCTAATTAGGAGTAGAGTAATTTAGCCTAATCTCGGCAGACCTTATCTTTAACAAGTGCTGCCAGTTTTTCATCACCAAAAATAGGTTCTGCAAGGAAGGGAACCAACGTAAATAAGGAACCCGTTTGTGGTATTTCCTTAGCCTTTCCTCTCGAGTCTAATTGTTAGGAACCCAATTGTTTAGCCTTTATGGCTGCCACTTTTGATGCTAGGTAACTACAACTTCAAGTTTGGATGCAATTGTAGCAAGTTGCTCTGTAATTGGCAGTGTTTGGGGGGTTGTTTACGTTAATTGGTTGGTGTGAGGGAGAGGCATGATAGTTGAGTTGATTGGTGGAGGTGTGTTGGGAAGGATTTTGGGAAGTGGAATGATAGGAGATTTACAACGTCCCTTTAAAATAGGAGATCTTAGCTTAGAAGGAGTCTATTTAAATATTTAGTGTCATAACTAGTAGTTCTATTCTTGTTAGAAGTCTTATCCTAAATAAACTAGTAGGTTTGTTCTTGTTAAAAGTCTTATCCTAAATAAACTAGTAGGTCTATTCTTGTTGGAAGTCTCATCCTAAATAAACTGATGTAACCAGCCTCTATATCAGGCTATGTTATTTATGAATAAAGTATGAGACAAATTATCAGAGAAATATTGCTTGGTGGACGAGACCTTGTCACAGACAGGTCTCCCTCTTGCATAGAAACATAGGGTCTTCTAAAAAAGGGAAGAGACCATATCAATTTGGTATCAGAACCAAACACGATGGACGACTTAGGGAATATCCAAAATGAGCTCAGGGTGTTTATGCAAAGGGTTGAGCAGCGTTTCCAGCAGATGGAGGAGCTCCAGCAGAGGAACTCGACTGCCCAATTCGAAGAGATGAATTGCTGGTTTAGGGAGCTAGGAAAGGAAACGAATTGTGGGGGGTATGGAGGTGGGGCTAGTAGCAACCATGCTTCGGCTAGCCTAGGAGAGAGGCCAAACAAAGGGCATCCCAAGGCCCGAATGGTGATGCGTTACTCGAAGTTGGAATTCCCCACCTACAATGGTTCAGAGGACACTCTGGTTTGGTTGCACCGCTGTGATTATTTTTTTCAGAGTCAACAGACGGTAGAAGAGGACCGAGTAGGCTTGGTTGCATTTCACTTGATAGGGAAGGCCCAACTCTGGTATTACCAGGTGGAACAGGAGATACCAGGAATATCGTGGAGCACTTCAAGTCACAATGTAACACAAGATTTGGGCCCCCCCTTTAGGCACTAACCCGTTAGGAGAATTAGCCAATCTCAAACAGAAGAGTATTGTTGAAGAGTACTAGCGTCAATTTCAAACCTTATTAGCACACACCACTGGTCTCCACCCTGAACAACAGATGGGCCTCTTTATAGCTAGATTAGTTGACAGGATATGGATAGATGTGGAGCTGTAGGGGCCGAACATGCTAGGGACAACCATGAACATGACAAGGGCTTTTGAAAGGAAGTAGTTGATGGACCAAGGAGGGGGAGCTTGGCGTACTTCTGCCTGGGCAGCAGCTATAAGCAACACTTCAGCTTGGCAAGAGCCAAAAGCTCTTAGGCCAACCCTACGACTGTTAACAATTGAGACAGCAAAACCCTGGGAGGTTCTCCAACATCGGCCTTTAGTATAGGAAGTAGCCCAGTTTTTCAAGCGTTTGCCAAGGGAGGAGATGGCTAAAAGACGAGCAAAGGGACTTTGTTTTAATTGTGATGAGCCATACTCTAGGGAACACAAGTGTAAGCGGCTGTTTTGGCTTGAAGTGGCAAACCCGGAGGAGAAAGATGAACCGTTTCGAGCTTGAGGACAAGCTTGAAGTCGAGGAGGGGAGTAATGATAGGAGATTTACAGCATCCCTTTAAAATAGGAGATTTTACCTTAGAAGGAGTCTATTTAAATATTTAGTATCATAACTAGTGGGTCTATTCTTGCTAGAAGTCTTATCCTAAATAAACTAGTAGGTTTATTCTTGTTAGAAGTCTTATCCTAAATAAACTAGTAGGTCTATGCTTGTTGGAAGTCTTATCCTAAATAAACTGATGTAACCAGCCTCTATATAAGGCTACATTATTTATGAATAAAGTATGAGACAAATTATCAGAGAAATATTGCTTGGAGGACGAGACCTTGTCATGGATAGGTCTCCCTCATGCGTAGAAACATAGGGTCTTCTAAAAAAGGGAAGAACTCCAACAAGGGAAATCAAAAGCATTCCCTGGTGGATCATCCCACGACTGGATCCTACGCTCGGGACCATATCATGGAATGGTGAGTATTCACCATTGTGAATCGTTTATGCTCTAGTACGAAAATAATAGAGGTAGGGAGAAATATAGAAATAATGGAAAATGAAAGAACTTATTTGTATTCATAACTAAGCACAATAATTTTTAGCTCACAATATGGTTGTCCGTATGAAGAGGACAGGGCTCCTTGAAACAATTAAGAATAAAGTTTTTTCTCCCCTCCTTTACATGGCCTATTCCCTACATATTTAGACTGAAAAAATAAAGGGAAATTGCTTGCTAAAAATTAGGAAAAGTGGAAGAGTGGGAAATAACAGAATGATAGTAGTTCAAGACCTTTTCATTAATCAGGTATTTGTGCCTTGAAATATTAATCCACCAAAGCCTCTATTCTAGCAAATTCAACACTCTCTTTCCCACGTTTGCATTTCTTATGAAAATAAGTTTTAAGGGAAGTAGGATTTCTATTAGAGCACCTTGTGATCGAGGATCATTGATATCCAATTTTTTCATAATTCTCAAAATCGTTTCATCTCACTCTTGGTCACTAAGTAATCTTTAATACGCCCTTCTGCTATGTGTTGTCATTGTGAATCAAAGCTTTGATACCAAATTGATGTAAGACAAATAGAAGAGACATCAACGAGTAGCTAAAACTCATAAAAACTAGGAAATATGGCTGTTGAGTGTTGTTAGGCTGCTTTTGATGTCTATATTTCAGCTTAGGTTATTGTAATTTCAAGTTTGGATTAGCTGAAATTTTAGGGTTTAATTGCTGAAAATTTAGGCTTGAATTTTAGGGTTTGGTATGGTTGAAATTTTAGATTTGATATGGCTAAAATTTAGGGTTTAGGTTGCTAGAAATTTAGGTTAAAATTGCTAGAATTTAATGAGGTAAACAAGTAATGAAAGGTAGGAAACTAGGAATCACTCTTAGGGTATAAGAGTCATTCTTAAAAGAAAGCATTACACCTTCTAATTGAAAAATAAAGTTAAAGAAAAAATTTAAGATATCTTATTATTGAATAGCTGAGTATGCACATTTGTAAAAGTTTTAGTTACCTTAATCTAATAGGAAAGGTTTCCTAACTAAAATATCCTAAAAAAAAAGAATCCTGTTCTAATAAGGATTATTTATTCTTAAGTAAGCTTAAGTCCGAAACAAACTAGGACAATATATCTAATTTATTATTATTATTATGTTGGAAGAATATTTCCAGTTTTATTACTTTATTTGTTTCCTTATTTGCTCAATAGTTTATTTCCTAAAATATCATTTTATCTTTTCCATTTCTGGTCCCTGTTTTCATGGGATCTTATTTACTTCTTTCTAGGCAATAATCAAGGGATTGAATAGTAGAACAATTGCTTATCTTCCCTATATGTATTTTTGTCATTTATGAGAAATAATATACAGAAATTATCCTCAAATTTGTTCACATTCTTTATCTGATAAGGAAAACTTAGCATAGTGCTGTCACCTCAATTTCCACACTTCATTCCATGAAATTTAAGCTTGTGGTTGACTAATGTGTCCTCTTTTATTTTCTTTATATATTCTAAGCTCTTTTGCATCAATTATACTGTCTATTTTCCAAGTACGTGTATGTGAGCTCATTCGGGACGATAGGAGCGTGGCATGTTGAGTCGGGGGAAAATTCAGCCACTAGCTCGTCAGGCAATGCTCCACCAAGATCAATCCCAGAAACGCCGAACACTATCATCGGCACAGGAAACTCGTGCTCTTCTCAGAACAACATTGACACGCAACTGTCAGTGGTAACCAACCATCGGCTGAATGGGAATAACTATTTACAATGGTCCCACAGCATGTTTATGTTTGTAAGAGGGAGAGGGAAGGAGAAATATCTCACAGCCGAGCCAGCAGCTGTGTCTGACTCAAAATTTGAGGTATGGATGACCGAAAACAACTAGGTAATGAGCTGGTTGGTTAATTTCATGACTCTTGAAGTTGGTGAGCAGTTTGTCCTTGCATCCTCTGCAAAAGAGTTATGGGAGAATGCCAAAATGACATATGCCACTATAGAAAATACTGCTATTCTATTTCAGATCAAAGGAATTCCGAGGGAAACTAAGCAAGGTGAGAAATCAGTCACTGGTTATTACACCACGTTAATAAAATTGTGGCAACAGCTGGACCTCTATGACCCACACCAATGGGCTTGCAGTGAAGATATGGCGCGCTACAAGAAAATTGTGGAAAGAGAACGGGTGTATGAATTTCTTTTGGGACTAAACTCTATTTACGAGGAGGTTCGTGGAAGAATCATGGCAACCCGACCACTACCAACCATTATGGAGGCAGCTAATTTGGTGAAATGTGAAGAGAGTAGAAAGCTGCTGATGCAATGCACTCCAAGCAATAAAAATCCCTCTGAATCTTCTGTCATGGTTGTCAAAGGAACAAATGGGCTATAGTCTAAAAGAAAACAGGGTAAGCCTTGGTGTGACCATTGTCGAAAAGGTCAACATTACCAGGGATACGTGCTGGAAGATTCATGGGAAACCTCCAAATTAGAAAAACAGGTCAAAGGCTGAGAACAAAAGCTACATAGCTACTGGTGGTGACAAGACCTAGGGAGATAACATACCAGTGAGCAAAGAAGATATTATATCTTTCTTATGTGAAATTAGTATGAGGAAGTGATATAGTTTTCTCTTTGACTAAAGTAGTTGACCCATAAATCATTTCGCTCGTGAAGATTTGAAAGGTCTCAACAAATCTCTTTTCAAGTGAGGAGTGTAAGGTTTCAACTTTAGATGAATTGAGTTTACTTATTTTAATATTTTGATTGAGAAACGCTATCAGCATATTGGTGAATTTTTTTATATTGGGCAGGTTTTCCATCAGTTTGCTGGAGAATTTTATTTTTGACGCTAATTAGGTAGTCGTGTTATCACTTTGTTGGGAGAAATCTAATTGGAAGGTGTGAAAATAGTAAAGTAGGATAGAGCATACAAGAGATTTAATGGGGTTCCACAACAAAGTCCACATCCATAGGTATAAAATTGTTAAGCTTACGTTTTTATTAGGCTTACGTGTCTTGACACATATACTTCTTATTTATATAGATAGTACATTTTACTAACAATAGTGTTCCTAACTAGGATGTCTATGATTTCCATTAGAAGAGATATAAGTAATGTTTTCAATTTCAAATATGGGATGTTTAGGATCTTCAGCGTTCCTCTTCAAGTGGATGCATTTCATTTTGATTTCGCATATGAAATATGTGAACAAGAGGGATAACAGTTTGCACTTGTCATGAACACTTATCACATTAGAAATAAATAATCCAAACCTATTTAATAATTTAAGTCATTCTAATTTTTATCTCAGTTACACCATTCATCAGGAACATTTTCTTCTGGTGGGCTTAAGAGTTAACAACAAGCAGTTATCTACTTTTGCATGAATGTTATACAATTCTCAGATCTCAAGTGGGATTTCTCCATTGATTTCTATCTTCTTTGAGTTTCCTTAAACCTTTGCCAAGCAGTTTTTTACATGCCAAAATTTGTTGAGGAGAAGCCATAATTTGACTGTTAAGTTAGGGTGTTAAAGAGAGCTTAGAGTTTTCTCACGGCAATATTGTGGTTATAAACCCTCTTATGTATCGAGAGGAAAAGGAGAAGGAAAACATTAGAGCTTATTAAAAGATTGAATATAGAGCCTGGTAACTAAAAGCATAAAGTCTGCTTATTCTGTTATGAACCCTTATCATTTGTTTAAGCTTCTTAGGATGTACAAAACACTCAAGTATGTATAAAATTCATATTATCATTTTTTTGCACCATGAGACTTCAAATTAAGGAACCGTCTATAGTTAAGACAAAAAATTCCTTCTTGTAGGAAAGGTACAACAATGTGAGTAGTGCTCTAGCACCTTGAACATTAATTATTGGTAAATTCCTTCGACACATAGTATTTTGGTTCTCTCTCTCTCATAGGGTTGTGCATATGCAGATACATATGGAAAACTTATTGTTCTTTGTATTTTTTTCTTTAGTTTAGAATCATGAGGTAGGTAGGTGGTGTGATAAATAAGTTGCATTTCTTTCTAAAAGTATGTAGGAAGAAGACTGTTTTCCTAACTTCAGGGTTCTTTATGAGTTTCAGATTTATTTCATTTGATGAAAAACCAGTAGCTGCCGCATCTATTGCACAAGTGCATCATGCTGTGTTGAAAAGTCATGAAGAGGTAGCAGTTAAGGTTGGTTTATCATTTTACTTAGTTCGTCAAGTTCTGCTGTAAAATATGCTTCTTCTATTGTACTTGTGGAAAAGCTGGAAAGAATAGTACCTCTACAAGATCCTTCTGGTATTAGGAGCAGTTCCTAGGAATATTTTTTTTTTCTGTTTAAACCCCCTTAGTTAAAGGCAGGTTGTTGTAATTCTGTTCAGAAAAATCTTCTCGTAATCAAGGAGATAATCTTGACTAATTTAGGTGTATCTTTTAAGAATTATGATGCCTCAAGGTTATGCTTAAATACCCAACTAGAGTAGTCATTTGAATAAGTTTTAAGAAAATAAAACTTCCAATAAACTTCTTCATGGTATCAGAGCAGATCTGAACCAATCCCTATTCCATTCTTGTTATCGTACATCGATGACAAAATTCATCAAATCTGCCATGGTAAGTGAATCTAAAAGTGGGACATCCAACCCAAATTCTAGCCTATGGCCATATCTACCTATTCTACCAATGTTTTTGAAAGTAGTTTGATGCCGATTACTGGATGTAAACTTAATGGCCAAAATTTCAGCTTGTGGTGTAAATCAGTGATGATTTTCGTGTGTGGAAAAGGAAAGGAAGACTATCTTACAGGTGCTGCAGTTCAACCAGGGGAAAACAGCCCTGACTATCGAATATGGAAGGTGGAAAATAATCTAGTAATGTCCTGGCTGCTAAATTCCCTGAACAATGAAATAGGTGAAAACTTTGTATTACAAAACAGCAAAAGAAATTTGGGAGGCAGCCCATGACACACTTTCAAATAAAGACAATATGTCTGCAGTGTTGAAATCAAAGGAATTCTAGGTGAGCTGAGACAAGGTGAGTCATTATTCACAAAATATTTCACCCAACTAATTAGATACTGGGAACAACTTGATATGTTAGAGGATATCTTATGGAGCTGTGGAGGATGGCAAACAATAGAGAAAGATCCAAGAAAGAGAGAGTGTTGGAGAGAAGTGATGTTAGGAGCATCCACAGGACAGCCCAACCTAGAAGGATCTGCCCTTGCAATAAAAGGGCAATTCTCGAACTCTACTCTTGGATAGCTATATCAATCAGGACAACAACCAAATAAGTCAGGCTACAATAGTTCCCATAGGCAGAATAATCGCCTGTGATGTGACCATTGCAAGAAGCCAGGGTGTATAAGGGAAACATGCTGGAAAATACATAAATTGGCAGTCTTCCTCTCGGTCATTTCAAACAAGCCATGGGAATATTGCGGCAGTAGAAACTCAAAAATCTGAGGAAGCCCGTCCATTCAACCAGGAACAAATAGAAGCTTTGCAGAAAATGATACAAAGCTCAATGCAGAGTGTACACGATCCTAATGAAAGCAGTGCAACAACTATTGCACAAAGAGGTAACTAATACACTGCCCTAAGTCCAAAGAAAAACTCTAAGCAATGGATTGTTGATTCGGAAGCCTCCGACCATATGATGGGAAATATTACAACATTCAGTGATCTAAAACTAGCCACAATGGGAACCACTGTTAGAATTGCCGATGATACCTATTTAGAAGTAATTGGCATAGGTTCAGTCACTGTATCAGAAGAAATCAAACTAAAATCACTTCTATTTGTGCCTAACTTGAACTACAATCTACTCTCTATTAGTAAACTCACAATGGATCTTAATTGTGTCACTAAGTTCTATTCTACCTTGTGTGAATTTTAGGCTTCGAGCTTGGGGAGGGCAATCAGCAATGCTAAAATGTGTGCATGTCTCTATCTCCTAAGAACTGAACCCTCTAGATGTGTTTCACCAAAAACCTTGTGTGCTATCTCAACTTAGAATAAAGAAAGTGCTATGCTATGGCATTATAGGTTAGGTCGTCCTAGTTTTATGTATTTGAAAAACCTCCTTCCACATCTGATCAATAAAATCCCTCTTTATTTCAATGTTAAGTATGTCAATTATCTAAGCATCTTAGAAGCGCTTTTCCTATTCAGCCATACAAGAAATCCCATCCTTTTTATTTGATCGATAGTGATTTTTGGGGACCATCCAAGGTAAAGATCCTTTCAGGGCATAGGTGGTTTGTGACATACATTGATGACCATACTTGAGTATAATTGTTATTTTCCAGTCACAAAAAGATTTTACAACACTATGGATGCTACATTATTTGAATCGCAACCATTCTACTCTGAATCTGATATTAAGGGGGAGAGCTCTATAGAAATATCAAATTTGGTTTATGGATCCTAGTATGCCCAATCTAGTTGCTCCAAGTGTACCCAGTCTTGCTCCAAGTTTAATCATAGTCCCTGATATACCCAGCTCTAATCCTTATGTCCCTGATGTCCAAAAGAATAAGAAAGAGAAAATGCTAATTGTCTATTCCAGAAGGCAGAAAGAAAAAAAGGAGACCGAGCATCACACTCATCCACAACATTGTCAAAAAGCCAACCAAGCCCAAAGCCAACCAAGCCCTTAGCACCACACAGGTAATGATTCTGCCACATCAGATTGTGGAAATGATTTGAATGATTTGGACCTGCCTATTGCTCTAAGGAAAGAAAACGAGTACGTACTTATATTTGATTGGAAACTTTGTGTCTTATGACAAATTTTCTCCTAACTATAGGGCATCTACTATTACTTTGAGTGAAATACAAATTCCTAAAAAACAGTTAGGAAGCTTTAGAACAACCTAGATGGAAGGAAGTAGTTATGGAGGAAATAAATGATCTAAAGAAGAACCAAACTTAGGACTACATAGAACTACCTGTTGGAAGGAAAGTAGTTGGTTAGAAGTGGATGTTTATAGTCAAGTGTAACACAGATGGAAGCGTAAATCGATTTAAAGCCATACTAGTTACCAAGGGTTTTACACAATCCTATGGTCTTGATTATGAGGAGACCTTTGCTCCTATTGCAAAACTGAACTCTATCCATATTCTTTTCTCCCTTGTAACAAATCTAGAATGTCCATTGCATCAATTAGACATAAAGAACGCATTCTTAAATGGTGACCTAGAAGAAGTATACATAGAGGTTCCTCCTGGTCTTGACACACTTAAAGGTTTTGGAAAAGTATGCAGGCTAAGGAAATCACTGTATGGGCTCAAACAATCACCTCAAGCATGGTTTGAAAAATTAACTTGAGTTGAAAACGGATGCAGATTCATTGAATGTCAAATAGATCAAACCATGTTTATCAAATTCTCTCCTGAAGAAAAGAATTGCAATCATGGTAGTGTATGTAGATGATGCCTATAAAAGGTCGACATGCCCATATCGAGCTAAATAGTCCTCTGCTACTAAGCTATTCACACTAGGTTCATTTTTGACCCGTAATTGAGTGTGGGTAGTATGTCTTATGTCAATACTTAGTTGAATCTTACTATTTTTCTTTCTAACTGCAAGACTCCCTTGCTAGTTCTTATCTCTTTATTTCTTACTTTTTAGAATTAACACTAACTATTTCTTTTTTTCTTTTTGTTTAAATTGACTTGACTTTGTTTAGACTTAGTCTAGAGCACTATTTTTCCCTAGCTTGTGAAGGGCGATGATGAATGATAATTTTGATGTTGAGAAGCTTCAACTTTAAGGGGATGGTTGATGAATAATAGACGCTTCATCCATAGAATACTGTTTAAAATCTAGCTTTTTAATGTACAAGACAACTACATTATTTTGTAGTCCAATCGAATGCAAACGTTGGCTTAACTTTTTGAGAGGCTCATTTTGAACCAATTGGTTCCATGTTACTCCATTATTATCTTACTGTTGAACTAAGGCTTGATTAGCACATCTTATCTTTCTGAATATAGTAAATTACTATAGAAACAATTTGGTCAGTAACATAACTTCAATTTGCTAAAATGTCTGCCTCAGCTAACATGGTAGATTGTTATTGTTGTGAGATAGGTTCTCTACTCTTTTGCTATTGGCTTAAACCCAAATCTCAATTTAGCATCTTCATTTTACCTTGCTCTCCACTTTCTTTTGATGGTTAAAGCTTTAACTATATGAAAACAATATAATTTCCTAATGGGAATAATAAATGTGGTGCTTTTAAGGCCTGAAGGTAATCTTTTTGTTCCTAATAGAGGTCCTATTTGAATTATGAGACCTAGGAGGGAGGGAGAAGTTGGGATGGGAGGGTTGCATAGAGATGTGTATGTACAAGCTTCAGATACCCTTGTCTGCTTTCGTTCCATACTTTGTTTCATTGGTTTGGCTTCTTGATATAGGCATATAGCAGGGGGCTATGGAATCATGCCTTTCTCTTCTTTTTTTTTTTTGGTCAGTTTTGTACCAAGTTCTTTTACATTTCTTTAAATTTTCTAATCCAACAAGCTTGATTTTGACTATGGAATAATTGCTGAATTATTTTAGGTTTCTTTATTCCATGTAGGTTCAGTATCCTGGATTGGAGCGTCAAATGACAATAGACACATCAACCATGTCATTCCTTTCAAAATCCGTTCAATGGGTGCGTGCTAATTCTTATATTTTCCACTTGCTTCTCTTCGTCAGCATTGCTATTTTAGATAAATTAGATTGATACTTCCTTTGGGGGTGTCTTTTTCGTGAAATTTGTTGAAGCTTCCCTCAATTGTTAAATTAAGTGTTATGATATGTGGGAAAATTAGTTCCTAACTTTTAGGGATTTGAATGTGGGAAAATCAGATCCTAATCTCTAGTGATTTATTCTGCTATTGTATAGGGATTTTATTTTGTATAGGATTTTATTTCCATCTGCATATACTAGGATCACACTTGTATAAATAGAGATATAGTAGTCTTGCAAATTAATTCAATATACATTCAAGTTATTGAGTTCTCTTTTATCACACCAAGTTCTTTTTATCACATGATATACAAAATCATTATACTTTTAAGGACAATAAATGGTATAAATTTATTTCATTGAGCTAGTGATATGAAGCATCATGTCGAATGAGTTTCTTGAAAAACTGACACATTTTAGATCATATTTCATTTCTAAATAGCCATATGGACATCTTGATGAGAAAAAGATGTGGCACAGAGAGAGAGAGAGAGATGATATTAGTTGATAATATGGAAATAATCAACTAATTTTTTTCCTGAAAATTAAAGATTTCATTGATTAAATATATTTACAATCTAGAGTACTACAAAAGGTCGAGGATAATCCAAAAGGTCTATATTACAAAGAGTTGTGGTTCCTAGTAGTTATCTACATCTTGAGATCCAAGGGGTACTTATGAGACCGCATAAACCCATATTATTCCAATCCCCATCATCTCTTCATAGTACTTGACAGATTCGCTGCTATTCCTGTTGCTAACATGGTCAATCTGCAATGGAGGAAAATGTCCTAAAAAACCATTTCAATGCTTCGACTTTGTTGTTTAAAAATTCTGCAATTACGCTCCTTCCAAATGTAGTACACCAAAGTTGCCCAACTTAACTTAATTGCTTTGAGATCAGCTGCATTATGTACTCTAAGTTTTCCCAACCAAGCAATAGTTTCACTCCAAGAATCCACTGGTTTGTCCATGTTGAGAATAATCTGCATCTAGTTCTAGACTTGCCTGGGATAATTGCATGTAATCATAAGATGCTCCAGATTTTTCATTTTCGTATTACATAACTCACGTTGCAATGCGTTAATGGAGAACTTTATCTTGTCCCTCATAAGCAACCCTCCATTGATTCCCATCCATAAGATAAATGAATGAGCTGGATGGATATCACTATCCCATACTAACTCTGTCCACTCCTGCCTTCTGTTCTACAAAATCTGCAAAAGTGTTTTGCATGCTTTGGTGCTGAACTTCTTTGATTTAGCTACTAGCCACTGAATTTCATCTTGTTCTCCCCCTTGGCATCTAGGCAATTCTTCCATTATGAGATTGACACTTCTATTATTATGGAATGGCCATATCCATTGATTGTTACCTAATTAATACACTCACTTTAGTTTCTGGATTCACCACCAATTTCAAGGGTTGTACCTCTTCCACCTAATATGGGGGACCTTTACAATGCCAATTATCATACCAAAAAGTCATGCTTTCTCCATTCCCAATCCTAAGGAATACCTGTTGTTGCATCCATTGCCTTGACGCTAGTATTTCCTTCAAAGTTCTTGACATTTCCTATCTTGGCTTTAAGATCCAAATACTCTTGTTTTTTATGAAAACATTGTGTATCCATTTCACCCACAGATCCTCCTTTTTGTAACACAACCACCACAGAATGGATAGCTTAGGTCCGTAGATTTTGCTCTAGCTAATCTTAGCTTTGCTTGTACCTTAGTATGAGCCATTCCACAAGAATTCTCTAAGTCTCTTATCTATTTCCTTGAGGATACTTTTAGGGATGGACAAATGGTTAATCCAATAATTTGTAAGGTTGCTTAGTATTGTTTGAATAAGTTGTAGCCTGCCTCCATAACTAAGGAACCTATTACTCCATTGGTTGATTATTCCATGGATTGAATCCAACAAAGGTTTGCAGTCGACTACATTGATTCTTCTTTGAGATGTTGGTACCCCCAAGTATATAAAAGGTAGGTTCCCCAGCTTTAATCCCATCTCAATAGCTTTAGAGGCTACCTCTCTACTTGAGTTACATGATACGTGAAAATATTCAGTGGGTTGCATCTTAGGCTTGAGATCCCTTAGAACTCGTTCATCACTTGCAAGATTAGATTTATTGAGTTTTTCTCAATTTTGCAAAGCAATAGCAAGTCATCTCCAAATGCTAGGTGTGTGATCTTCATACCTTTACATCTGCTATAGAACTAGAATTTTGGGTGTCTTTGTATATTGCTCATGAGGAGAGTTGACAAAACCTCCATGCAAATTACAAACTAGTAAAGGGATAATTCTTGTTAATGGGCTCTACACTCTACCCATATTAAAAATTCTAATACAATCCTAAATGGACTATCGCTTATGATTACTGGCCAATGGAGAGACTCCTCTTCCTCCAACGATGATTTCAGCAGTTTGAGTGTGACTAAGCACAACATAACTGTGATCTTCTTAGCTTAATTTTTCCTTTTCAATTGACGAATCATAGGTTGAATGGTTAGAATTATTTGGAATGGTCGCAAACAAGAAAGTTGGCCATTGACGGTAGAGGGAAACTTGGGTATTTGACTAGAGAGACAATAAGGCTGACTTCGAATGATCCAAATATGGCAATATGGAGGTTTGAAAGTTCTTTGATCATAGCTTGGTTGATTACTTCCATGAAACCTTCTATCAGAAAACCTCATATGTTTCTGCCAATAGTTAAAGATGTATGGGATGCGGTTTGAGAGATGTATTCTAATATTGAAAATTCTTCTCAATTTTTTGAACTAAAGACTGAAGCTATGGAAAACCAAGCAAGGAGACTCTGACGTTACATTGTTTTATAATGAACTTGTAACTTTGCGACAGGAATTTGACCCATTTTATGAGGGTGAGTTTGGGAGCAATTGGTAAGGTTACTCCTTAGTGACCAAAAATACAAAAGGAAGGCTACGTACAATTGATATCCCTCACCCAACCCTCGCAAAGTGAGGAGCCTTGTGTACTGAGGTTTTTGTTGTTGTTGTTGTTATGAAGATGATTGGGACTGTCCGAATGACAATGCCCAACATAAAAAAGGGAAGGAAAACGATAGAGGTTATGTTTCTCTTGCATGATTGAATCAACAATTGGATGAAATTAGAGGCTGAATTTTGGGAAGAAAGCCTTTACCCTCTATCAAAGAGGTTTTCTTGGAAGTAAGGAGAGAGGAGATGAGGTGGAAAGTGATGATTGGCAACATCAAATCAGAGGCTGAAGGTTCTACATTCATGTAGGAATAGAGGCTGAGGGAGAGAGAAAAAAACTACAAAAAGTCATGGTGTGATCATTGTAAACGTGATTCACCCTCAGGAAACATGTTGGAAAATCCACGGGATGCTGAAAAATTGGAAGAAAAAACAATTCAGAGACAACCATACCTCCCAAGCCAATACTATTAAATCTAGGCCCAAAACTTCTTCTGACACGCAACCTTTCACAAAGGAACAGATAGAGCAAATCTGTAAAAATCTTCAATCTCAATTTCTCTAGTCCAAATCCTACCTGTTATTTAGTTCAACAGGGTAATTGTCTAGTTGCCTCTTGTTTTAGTGTCAATTCAATTCATTCTTGTATAATTGATTCTGGGGCAACAGATTATATGACTAGGTCTTCTAAATTGTTTTCTTCCTATAGTCCTTGTGTAGAAAATCGAAGAGTAAAATAACAGATGGTTCCTACTTAGTAGTAGTTGGGAAAGGATCCATTGTTCTTTCCCCTGATATTACACTCCACAATGTTCTTCACGTTCTTAAATTATCCTGCAACTTGTTGTCTTTTAGTAAAATAACAATTGACCAAAATTATCGAGCTATTTTTCTTCATGTGATTGTCCATTCCAGGATTTGAACACGGGGAAGATGATTGGCAATCTAAACAAGTTGGAGGTCTCTATTTTCTTCGAAAATGGATATGACCCAAATAGGCAATCCTAGAGAACTTGTCTTAATTCTATTTCAATAAGTCGTACGAATAAAATTATGTTATGGCATTTTAGATTTGGACATCTAAGTTTTCATTATATGAGACATTTGTTTCCAAAGCCTTTTTCAAACAAAGATCGATCTTCATTTCAATGTGAAATTTGTCAAATTGCTAAACATCATCGACATCTTTCCCAGCACAACCTTACAAGGCCACAAAACCCTTTGCTATAATCCATAGTGATATTTGGGAACCTTTAAGAATGAAAACAATAAGTGGAAAAAGATGATCCATAACTTTTATCGACGACCTCACTAGAATCACTTGGTTATTTTTACTCAATGAGAAGTTAGATGTTGAGATGGTGTTTCAAAATTTTTATAACATGATCCAAACACTGTTTCAAACTAGAATTCAAGATTGTAGAAATGATAATGGAAAAGAATACTTCAACAAAATGGTATTGCCGAGAGGAAAAATAAACATTTACTGGAAGTTTCTCGCTCCATTATATTTACAATGAATGTGCCAAAATACCTTTGGGGTGAGGCTGTTTTGACTGCATCATACTTAATTAATCGAATGCATAGCCGTGTTTTGAATTATGCTACACCCTTAGATGTGATTAAAAAATGCTTTCCTGAAAATCAACTTTAATCTACTCTTCCTCTTCGGGTCTTTGGGTGTACAGTGTATGTTCACAACTCAACTAGGGGAAATTCAAAACTAGATCCACTAGCTGAAAAATCTATCTTTATTAGGTATGCTCCAAGTCAACAAGGTTATAAGTGCTACAACCCTTTAACACAAAAAATTGTTGTCTTCATGGTGTCACATTTCTAGAAAATAAAAAAATTTTCCTTCAGGGGGAGAACTATAATGAAGTAGAAAATTTTTGGGATGCTACTATTACTCCCAACCCCTATCTACTGTCATTATTGATCATAATATAATTCCTAATAATGAAGCCAAAGATACTACTCCTAATCTGTCCAAGCCAGGAAATCTCGGTTCAACCATAGGGGAAGAAATACTACTATCTGTTCCTAAGGAACAGAATACTGAGCTTCGTGTTTATACTAAGAGGAAGACTCAATTGAGAAGTAGAGAATAGCCTACCTCAACAATGCACAGCCTTTCTAAACCCTCGGAGAATGAACCTGGGAACAATTCAGGTAACTCATATGCTACTTTACCCCTTATTGTGCCTAGTAATGATCAATCTATACCTACTGACCCACAAATTACTAGTGATATTTCTACTGATCTCTCTGTTGATAATTACCTACCCATAGCATTTAGAAAGGGGAAACGGGCTTGCGCCAACCATCCCATATCAAAGTACCTATCTTATGGGAAACTATCACACATACATAAATCCTTTATCTCTAAAATCACTAATCTATTTGTACCAAGAAACATTCAGGAAGCACTTCAAGATCCTGATTGGATATTATGGAAGAAGTAAATGCACTTGAGAAGAATAGAATTAGGGAACTTGTGATTCCCCTTGAGATAAAAAGCTGGTAGGTTGCAAATGGCTATTCACTATTAAGTTTAAGGCTGATGGCAATGTGGAAAGGCTGATGGCAAGATTAGTGGCAAGGCTGATGGCAAGATTAGTGGCTAAGGGGGGTTCACTAGGTTCACTCAGACCTATGGTATTGACTACCAAGAGACATTTGCTCCTTTTGCTACTGTTGTACGTTTGTTGAATAGCATCCCAAATCTCCTTGGCAATGTTCAAAAACATGCTTTATCGCTAATTTTAGGAATCATAGAGTAACCATGCTATAATCATGGAATCTTCTTGATCCCATGCTTCAAACTAAGGATCTTTTGGCTTGGGTCTAGTACCTACAATGTGACTAATCTTATCTTTTTCTTTTAGCACTATACGAACAAGTTGGGACCACTTTAGGTAAAATTTCCCATCTAATTTGTATGCAGCATGTATACTTTGGAGTTCTCCAAGTTGTTAAGACTGAATAACCTCCTCTAATTGGGATGTGGCTGTTGTCTATGCACCTTTTAACATCTCAAAGGACTAAAAACATTTTTTTTAGGCAATTAAGGCCTTTCAAAGGAAGTAGAAATAACCAGCAATCAGGGCTCGCAAAAATACTCTATTTGATATGAAAAAAAAGAGTACAAGGAAAGGAATGGCTAAACAACTGAAGGTTTCAGTTCTAAGAAAACCTAAAGCTCTGATACCATGACAGAATTTGAAGGAGGAACTTTTTATTGACATTTGACTAATAGACATACATTAGCTTTGTACACACTAACCCTAGAACAAAATAAAAAATAAATTTGTATGGATTTGTTAGATCCCATGATTTATGGGATATTCTACCATAATTTTATGGATATAATTAGTACAAGATTTTGTGGACATTATGTCCACAAAATCTGGACATGATCATACATATTATGTTTTCCCACAAAGTAGACTGAAATTCTTTTGGATTAGGGGTTCAGCCATACAATATGATTTCAATCTGAATGTACTATTTCTCATGAATTAACATTGATGCACATCAAGATTATATGTGGAAAAATTAAATTCAAGTTAACCAGCTCTGCAGTTTTATTGACTCATGTTACTGTGTTCTCCTATTTCTTAGCAAAATGGGTGGCTATTGTAGGTCTCGATTTTATGATTATGATTGTGTAGCTCACATACTGTAAAAACTAAAGGGTGATGTCATATCTGGTTCTAAAAAAAGAATGCCATTGGCTTTTATTGTAATTATCTACCTGCTGGCTCTTTTTCCTATTTACGCAATGATTTAATTTATGTGAATCCTACTTCCATTTGCAAATTGTTTGTTAATGCTTACCAATCTCCACCTTGTGAATTCCTCCCCCCTTTCTTTGTTATTTTTTCTTTAGCAGCTCTTTCCCGAATATAGGTTTGATTGGTTGGTATCTGAATTTGCAAACACTATTTCATTGGAACTTGGTGAGTTTAATATTTAATGTCACACTTGCTTTTTTATCAATTAATTATCAAGTACTTGTTATGAAAATTTGTTTGATTTTGTGAACGGGGAAGTGGGTAATATAAAACGATATGCAAATAATTACAAAGGTATATGTTGGGAGATATCCACCCAGATATTTCCTAGGTGTTAATGACTCCTAAAAGTTAGCTAAATTAGATCAATTAGAATATTATGTACAACTGTTAGTTTTCTAGAATAGCTTTTTGTATTCCTATATATACTTGTACCTATTTATTGACTATTAAGGAAATAAGATATACCTCTGTTCAGTTTATAATTTCTGCATGGTATTAAAGCATATCCGAATAGACTTAAACCCTAACTGCCACCTACTTTCTCTAATCCTACCCATTTATGTCAATCATGTTCGACATCTCTGAATCCTCCAACCCATCTTGTTAGAGAGTAAATGGCGAAAATGGCTTTATTATATAGAGAAGCAGGGATTACAAGACAACAACAAGGGACTGCAAGCACTCAACGTAACTTGCCCAGCTATTCAAGCTTTTACAAAATAATTCTCAAGACATCCCTATACTAGTGCCTAGTTCTTATTATATATTATTCGCCATCATTATTACATTGTATTCAGATCCCGAAGTTAAGCAATCAACTTCCCCTTATTCCTCCTTGAATACGTAAGAAGTGGTCTGTCCAGTGAACCAGAATTGTTGACTGATTTTGTTTCCTTATCAGTAGTTTCCGTAACATTGCCGCCCTCCAGAAGAATGACCTTGTCCCCAAGGTGGAAGTGGCGCCAAACAGCTTCGTCGGATGGTTTGTCTACCCATTTCACAAGCACTTGAGATACTGGAGTGTTGTTGCGAAGAAGCTCTCTGTGAGACAACACCAGCTCAGGTCCTTTATAATCAATAATATACATTAGAGATAGTGTATATTATTGATTATAATAAAAGATCACTACTGCCATTACAAGGTGATTCTATTGAACACCTCTTCTTCTGGAGCTGAAAATGCTCCTCATAGAGAATATAGATTCTCTCTGTCTATAGTATCACTCTTCTCTCTCCTTTCTTCCCCAATGTCCCCTCTATAGTATCACTCTTCTCTCTCCTTTCTTCCCCAGTGTCTCCTCTCTCTCCTCTCTCTGCCCTTTCAACTACTCATCCGTACATTCTGATATAATCCCACCCTTGTGCCAATTTAGCCCCTCCCTACTAACTAACTCTAATTAATTAACTCATTCCTCTCAGCCCCCTCTTTCTTTCTCCACGAGTATACTCTCCATATCCTAGGCTTATTTATGTTTCTGTTATTGGTCCTAACAAATAACCCTAGAAATTACAAACAATTAAGTGTCATACTTATGTTTAGATTCATCTTTGGAATCTAAGAATCACTCTTAGATAAGAAAGCATTATACTTCTACAAATTTTTAGCCTAAAAATCTCTCCTCTTCCTCTCAAAATTGAATCATTTTGTCCTTTTGATCCTAATTGTACTTAAATTAGGACTCTAATTCAAAATACCCAAATAGAAGTTGAATCCTACTTAGATAGGATTCTTATTATTCTATAATAGATTTAAATCTTAAACAAATAACCTTTTCTAATAAGGAAAACTATATATTTTTTTTAAAATTTTGCGTGATGGTCTTTCAACTTTCTATTTGTTACTCATGTTGATTGATTGATTTTAATACGATGGACTGGAGTTTTGAAATATTTTATCATAATCAATATAGTTTTAAGATTAACAAAATCTTGATTGTTGATGTACTTGTAGAGAGCATGAAAAATTCAAACAAGTAAAAAATATTCTCTTGAAAAGTTATACTTTCATGTTTGGAGAATAATGATTTAAAAAATATTTATTTTAGGAAGTTTGTGAAGTACTTCAACAATAATGTCCTTACGTCTAAATTTCATTTCATTTTAAGACGTGTTTGGTTCCAACACTAGTTTTGATGTTCTATTCTTGTTTCAAACTTAGTGAAATACTTGTTTTTGTTGAGTTTCTATTTTTTATTTTTGGTTTTTGTTTTTTCTTATTTTCATATCTTATAAAAATCATAGAAATTAGTTTTGGTATAATATTATTTTACTATTAACTAAATATATACTATTTATCTATTTAATATTAATTACTATAATAATTATGAATCATATAATTTATATATTTAATTTAATTTAATCTTAAAATTAATTTAAAATTTAAGACAAAAAAATTTGATAATTATATGTAAAATATCTTAAAATTCTTGTAAATATATTTATTTATGAAAATTTAAATATTAAACATTTAATTCTAAATAATAACAATTTTAGTAAAATTTTACTTATTTATTTATTTTTAATAAAATATAAGAGATTAAAATAATAAATAATATATTAATAAAATCAATTTATCCCTAATTTTTATTTAATGTTTAATTGTTATCATTAATAAAAGTATAGTTACATTGATATTAAAAATCAAACATGTTTTTCTTTTTGTTAAAAGTAAATAAAATAAAATAGGGAGAACGAAAAAAGAATCACAATAAAAAAGTAGAAGTGAAACTGAATAGTCACTTCACGAATTGTTATTATATTCTACTACAACAAAAGTTCTATAGCTCCTTTATCTCCCCCTTTCCCCTTTAATATAGAAACATTCATTTCGACTTATTTGTAGTGTTTATATTATATGTGCCAGATATTATTTGTTAATTAGATATGACAGTGATGCACCATGTCTGGTAGGAACTTACTCCATTTTGCACTTCGTGTGGACTATGCAGGAGTTGGAAAAGACAAAGCCTGTCATTTTGAGCGGTGATCTGAATTGTGCTCATCAGGAGATAGATATTTACAATCCTGCAGTAAGCCATTTTTAGTTTAGTGTTGTGCATGATTGAAATAACTGATATTCTGAAATGCCATAATACCATCAAGAGTTCATTTACTTGCCATTTTGGATTTGCACTATACAGGTTTTTATCTACATTTTGTAACAGAGCAATAAGAGAGGATTTTAATTTTATGGGTTTATATTGGTTGACCACTTTTTAGTCACTTTGATCGTTCTCTGCCAATATCAAATAGCATCTTCTAATTTGCTAGCTTTGCATTTGGGAATTTTTGTCAAAGTGTTGGTTTGCTGGAAACATGTTCAAAAGAATGTCATTTTCTTAGTTGTTCTTGCCATTTGTTAAGACTAGAGATTGCAATATCCCACTCTAGGTGGATAGATATTTCTCTATCCACTTTACGTTGACACAAATGTAATGCAGCTTGTAAAATGATCAGGTACATGTTTTCCGGCCTCTTTAGAATTGTTTGGTGTGGATTTTAGATTTTAGATAAATTTTGTATTGTGCGACATATATAATAACTTAAGGTGCTATGTTTGTCAACTATAGTTGTTGTGATAGTATATATGAATACCATCTTCCTTTTTGAGCATTAGGAGAAATGAGGGAATGAGCGCAGAAACAAACTGATTATTCCAATTCCTTATAGTGCTTTGCTATGTTGAATACAGGAGCAAAATAAGTAGTTAGGGATAATAGGATCTTTTTTTGTTCCATTAAGCGGTAACATCTGGAAATGTCTACAAATACTTAAATATATGAATGAGAGGGCATTCTACTCACCGTCAGTGCAGCAAACAAATCAGAATTTTTTGTATTTGATTTTTTAATTTTTGCATTAAATCCTAGGGAAACAGAAGAAGTGCTGGGTTTACAGATGAAGAAAGACAATCATTTGGAGCAAACTTCTTGTCAAGGGGATTTGTGGATACATTCAGAAGACAACACCCCAATGTTGTTGGTTATACATATTGGTCCTACCGGCACGGACTACGCAAAACTAACAAAGGTATCTAATCCAATACATTCCTTAACGTAATTTATTTTATAATATGCATCCTCAGTTTTTTGAGCCACCTCCTTAAAAGATAATTGAAAAGTAACCTCACAAGAATGCTGCAGTCTAGTACGGAATATTTTGAGAATGCATTTTATTGCAGGATCCTTAATTCCCAAGAAAGTATAGGATGCCTTAGAAGTTAAATGCATTGTTTACCTAATTCTTGTCAACTATAAAGGTCGATTCTTAATATTTTACTGTACCTGGAGTTTTAGAATCATTTTCAATCTTATTTAATTCAAGAATTTTAAACATTTACCGTACCTGAAGTTTGAGAATCATTTTCAATCTTATTCAGTTCAAAAATTTTTAACAGGCTGGCGACTTGATTACTTTCTTGCATCCGAATCCATAGCAGACTATGTTCATGACTCGTACATTCTTCCTGACATTCTTGGTAGTGATCACTGTCCTGTCGGCCTTGTGCTTGAGCTTTAGTTTGGCTGCAGATGTAGTGCAAGAAGTCGGAAACCAGGATTGAGATGACACTGTCATTTAACTCTGGTGCATCAGCAGGGAATTCCATTAAGCTTAAAACTATATAATCTTCTGTTTTTGTTTTTGTTTTGGTTTTGGTTTTTTTTTTGGGTGGTATGCCAAAAACTGCTTTTAATGAGCATAAATCATGTAAACTTAGGCCACAGGAAGCTAAACGTTGACAAAGTGGATGGTTCTCTATTAATGATGGGTATTTTAGGAACTAAAAAGTATTTCCAATTTATTAGCGAATGATGTATGATCCAACATACTATAACTCTGGTGCAATCTTGTGTAGTTATTTATTTGGATATTACAGCTTTAATTTTCTAGCAAGTAATAAGCTTTATTATAGCCAAAAAAGGAAAGAAGAAGAAGAGAGAGTGCATCACAAACAAAAACATGCTTGAAAGATACAGCTCAAGCAGGGAAGGGATTTCTGATCAGAAGTCCCTGCTTATCTGGAGTTCCAAGGGAAGACCAGTGAGCAAGAAACAGGAGCTCGCTCCTTAGCACTACCTAAAGCTTAATAAAGGAAATGAACTTGGTAATTGATAAGCCAAAAGGCCACCAGCTGTGAGGGGAATTCGTTGGGGGTTATTCATAGGGTCTACTTCGTGGTTACTTGAGAATCAAGGCAACTCTTAATTCCCTCGGCCATTCAAGCTTCTCCCATCCATTTGACAATCTAGTTTAGCAATGCTGGAGCAGTTTTATGCTTTAACTTGAAGGCTCTGTTGCTCCCCTCCTGCCTAATGCCATGCACAACTTGGGAAAGTTTTAGATGTAGACTGCTGGTTAAGGTTTGATGGTGAATGATGCCTAGGCTATGGTGGATTTCCATCTGACATTATAAAGGTGCATTAAATTTTCAAGATAAGAGGCGTAGTTACACTAACATTGCAAGTGATCATGAGTTATATAGGAGTCCTGTTATAATAAACATGTTGCAGAAGATTTTCCTTTTAAGAGATTCCAAATTGTGCCAATTGAATGAAGGTGTTCTATCCATTTTCTATTTTCTAATATTTGTTGAAGCTCAAGCTATCTCTGATTTTCAACATCTTTATCCATGATCAAGAGATCCTGGAACTAGGTTTTAAATGTCCGTAGCTTTTGTCCACTAGATATTTAGAATGTATTCACTTGAACCAAAATGTTTGGGTATCTTCTCTTTTTTGGGAACAATTCATTTGCCTTATCCCTAGTCTTTCCTCTCTCTTAAGTTTGCTGAAGTCCTTTCATTTAGCCTTTGCTTTAGCTCAATTTCACTAGCTGATGTTCATATAAAGTATTCCAATACATTCTCCATATGTTTATAGTATATTGCATGTGTTTTAAACTACTTTAGAGGATTTGGTACTTAAAATGAGAAGCTTTTCATTTTAGATCATATTTCTACCTCTCCAAGAAAAGAAACGAATTTGGAGAAGAATGGAGTCAAATTGGAGCAGACATGGAAGAATTTAAGAAGGATTCAACAATATGACACCTACATGCCGTTATATTAAGGTAATGTTCCAATGTGGCAACGTTTGCTTCTCCTTCGCAGCCATACACATCCCTGTGTTGATACATGACATGCAACACGTACCCATGTTATGGTCGTGTGTTAGAGTCGGGTAGCTCGTTAAATATTAGGGCTTCAAAATTAAAGCAAGGGATAGGAAAAGAAAAGGGAGCTTTTTGGCTAAGAGTCGGAAACATTGGAAAGCCAATTGGAAGCCATTCTACAATGGCTATTGATCAAGAACAAGATAATCTGAGAAGAAAGACTAGATTTTAACAAATATCCTTTAAAGATTCAAAACTCATGACAATGATCTCTTACTCTTGTTTTATTTCTTGCTTTATTTTTAATATATTCAAAACATTAGGGCTGAAGAAGGATCTTGCAAAAAGCCAGAAGACGAAAAAGGATCAAGAGATGAACCTTGGTAAGTTAAATCAGAGCCATTGACCAAGCATAGGAGGAACAAACCTGAAAGAAAAGGAAGTAGAAGCCAATTGCTAGAAAAGACTAATAGAAGAGGAGAACAAGAAGTAATCAGTGGTAGCAAGGGCAGGAGGCATAAATGAGTAAGTAGACAGTCGAGACCAATTAAAAAATATGTAACTTTGAACAATCGTAATTTAACTTTAATATTGAGTTCCCACGTTGGTGGTGGTAAAAGCGTAAATTAGAGCAAAGGTTGAAGAATTGGGTAAATGACAAAAATTAGATTAGATTGGGATTTTCAAATTAAAAAATATATTTTATTTTATTTAAAAATAATAATTTTGATTAAAAATCACAAATTAAAATGAATGTATTACGAAATAGTCATGTTAAGTCACACTAACATAAAATATCTTAATGTGGCATTACATTTTATAAATTTTAGACGTTTAGAAATTTTCATGAAATTTATGTTTTATTCAGTAATTAGTCCTACTTCATCCTTCACAGAGAAAAACAGGTATGAAAAGAATATGATTCCACATTCTTCAAGTTTCTTAATCAACTTGCTGTTAAAAAGGATATCTACAGTTGTTATATGTTCTGCGGGCAGTTTCTGATTAAAATGTTGCCTGATATCGGTTGTGATTTTAATGAAAAAGGACATGAATCCGTATTTTCTAGGTTTATATTCAGGTATAATAAAAGTTCTATCTAGTTCACATTTAAATAGTACTATCATCTAGGTAGTGCTACTTCACAATTTTTGACACGAAATAGGAACTCTGAAGAAGAAACAGAGCAAACCAATCTTTTTACTCCTAATTGGAACTGATAAAATCAACAACAATCCTCTGCTAAGATGCTAAAGATGACCGATCTTTGTTCATCTGTCAACTGTGCAGGGAATTCAACTAAGAAAACAACTTTCAAATCTCCTCTCTTTCCCTGCTCTTTAGTGCTTGGCATACCTTGGCCTTCAATAACTTCCTGGTAGCCAGGGTAAATGACATCGTCGATCCTCAAGCTCATCTCTTCGCCACCCAGCAAAGGGACTGAAATTTCACAACCTGTAAGAGCCTTCAGCAATGGGATTTCTACTACTATCTCCAAGTCATCTCCATCTCTTCTGAACAAAGTGTGTCGCTTCTCAGCAATTACAAAATTAATGTCAGCTGGGAAACAACCTAGCGTCTCATTTCCCATTCCTTCGAAAGAGATTGTCGTACCCTTTGTCCATCCTGGCTTCACTTTTATCTTCAGAACCTCCTCTTCCTCAGCTATTTGCCTGCCAAAGATAAGACCAAAACATATATCTTCATATTGATACAAATGATCTTCTTCTTGTGTTTTTTCTTTTTACTTTTCAATTGTGAATCTATTAATTCACTTCAACATGCCTTAAAATCTTCAATATTTGTTAAGTGCTAGATTGCGAGGAAAAAAAAGCATTAAGTTTTATTTTTTTTATGAGGTTAAAGATACCAGCTTTCCATTTTAAACAGGCGAAGGTCAGTCTTTGAAATCCACAAAACCTGATGTAGTTGTTGGCACTATCGATAATTAAAAAAAGGCCATTTGGGAGGTGGGAAAATTAGAGAAAAACAGAAAGCATGAGGGATATAGGTACAAACCCTGTATTTGTCAGGACATCTCTTGTAACCTTAACCTTCTTGGTGCAACCATAACACAATTCTTCGAGCGTGCAGTCCAAGTCTTTCTGAATTGGGGGAGGTTTTAACATCCCACTTGAGTTGGAAAACATTATAGGGGTGGTGCTTCTCCGGCTGACACTTCGTGACAGAGATGCCGGAAACCCATTAGTGGATAATTCGGAGCTTTTCCTGCTCATGCTTTTCTGCACTAAAGCTGGTGTTGGAGAGGGGCTCCTTGGGCTTCCGTTTCTTGATAGAGAAGGAATATGTGATAAGGCATTAACCAAGTTTTTATGCTTTAAGGAAGCTTTTGGGCTTGGAGATTTGTCCTTGTTGTGCCGTTTACTTCGAACACTGTACATGCAGCAGTGGATTCTACTCATTGTTTGTTGTTTCCCTGTCTCATCGCCAAGTTCATGAAAATGGAATCTGCATAAGTTACATTTCCATGCAACCGAGTTTCTATATTTTGGACGTTTCCATTTGAACCCACAAAAATTCTAGTCGTTTAATAATTGTTTCTTCATCATAATCCTGTGATTTCTGAAAACTATCCCTGACATTAGGACTTGGCCGTTTTCGACAAATCAACAACTGTTATTTATGAACCGACGCATAAGTTAATTGATTAACAAGTCAAATTCCTTAGTACACGCATCCTGATCAGATCGTTTTGTCGTTCAACTTCATGATACTGAAATAGCAATTTCCTGATAATTTTTTTGTTAAATTTATTATAAAACGTGACGTGAATATAGGGGGGGACATAAAATGTAGAAAAACATCCATGCATCTAATTACCTGGGGAAGTTTGCGTTGATCTCTTTCAGAGAGCTTTTCTGGCACAGTTTTCGCCGAAGATGAAGGTTCGGATGAAGATTTGTTTGAAGATTTTGGGAACGAATGCTTCCCGACGGTGCACCTTCCAATAGAGAATGGAGGCATAAACACTGCAAAATTACTTAGAGATTGGTAGCGGAAAGAGGCACTCGAAAATCTTTCAACGATCTGAGAACAAGAATATGATCTACCATGAGAAAGAAAGAGTTGAAGAGGTTAAATATTATTATGCTAAAATAAAGAACACAACGGGCAGAGATCAAAATATATAGTTATATTGAGTAGTAAAAGAAGCCATCAAATTGCATGCACAGGGGGTGGTGACGAAATTAAAGTAGCAACGAAGCGTTTGTTAAGGGTTTAAATTAGGTAAATCCGTTACGAGAAAAGGTAAGATAAGGGCGAGTCCGGTCTGCAATTAGATATAATACAGGCAATCCAAACGTCTAATTGTTTACAACCATATTGTTACATTCTGGTCTTTTTGGGGCTACTCGAACATTAGTGCGCAGTTTTATATATATATATTGAATAAAATCAACATTAACGCAAAAAATAGATAAAGGCAAGGAAGGTAAAGAAAACTAACCCAAGCCAACAGACTTATCTCGTACACCCGGAACCTAATAGCTTTTCCCCCTCAACAATAACAGAAGCCAAATAATCTGAATTTAAAATGGAGATTAAACAAGAAGGACGATCAGTCCAGTGATGTGGGTTTGCATATAATAAGGCTACCCTAGTTAAAGCATGAGTCACCTTATTGACAATCCTACGCGTCCATTGAAAGGACAAGTGAAGGAAATGTCGCTTGAATGATAAACAATCAAGAATCAAAATTCCAATCTCAGACCGATTTGGCGAAGGAGCTAATATTGATTGGACAGCTGCCAAATAATCCGAATCCTGTGCAGTTTTTTTTTTTTTTGAGGAACTGTGCAGTTATATTATTATGTTATAAATGATATTTTTTATAATTAGTGAATTTTAATTAAAAAATAAAATAGATTGTCTGGGTAGTGGGTACAGAGTTGTGCTCTTAATTTTTTTTTCTTTCAATCATGATATGTGTTACAGGTTAATTTGAGGTTAGAAATTGAATTTTAATCCTACTGTATCACAACATGGTTCTTCAATTTATGAATTCCTCTCAAATGGGTCAATCAAAACACCTTTGGTTCACTAAAATATTATATCCAACTTACGATGTATTGTTTGATTTTCGCACTTTGAGACTTAGAAAATTTGATGTGACAAAATATAAGGTTGTTTTTGTAAGTCCACGACTACATTACAACTAAAATTGGATCCTTAACTAAAGGTTAGGGGTTCGATCCTTGTCTTTGGGTATGGAGCAGCCTTAAATCTTTGGGTCAGCTGTCCCATCCTGTGAGGTGCCTACAAGCCAGCGAAAGAATTAGTCACTAGGTCCGCCGGTAGATACCCTGGTCTAAGAAAAAGACCTTTGGAACATTTTCACAAACACTTTGTATTCATCTGATTTAGAGACGTTTTAGGCTAGAGATTAAATAAACATAAAACATAAACAATGAATGAACTTCTATTAATGTTCCATAAAGTGTTGTGCACGGAAATGAGGGCTTTAAAATAGGCTAAAACCCATTTTGCCTACATTACGTACACATTTAGAAGACAACGGTTGGAGGGTTTACAGCAGTTACACCCCAACAGCAAAGGTTACCTTGTCATAATCTTTACAACAGTTATAAGTTACACAACTGCTATAGTCTATCCAAAGAACATGCTTATTGGAGAAGCATATTCGGACGTCTAACTATCAATAAACATAATTGAACAACCGATAGATTGTGATAATGTGTATTCGTTTAAAATTATGTTAAAGATTATTAGGTAAGTGTACCTATTATTCTTACAATAATATAGCTTAGTAAGCACTGAGTGTCGATCTTACAAAGACTACAAGTCGATCTTACAACGACTACAAGTACTATATTAACTATCTTTCTATTATCTAATCTAACTAAATGAATAATTGATCAATTAAAAGGAATAATTAATTGAACTAATTTAAAATACCAAACTAAAGCAATAAATAGGACTTAAATAACTTATAGATAAACAAGATCTAGATGTAAAATTCCTCCTAAACATTTCTATGCTTATATTTATCGTGATTCAATAATTAACTATAGTTTTTTAAACTGTTGAAAATAATAATGTTATAAGTGTATTCTTTCTTAAGACATATGGCCTTTGTACAGACATTTCTTTCTAATCAAAACCTTTAAGAGTGCATTAACTCATTTTATGAATTCCTATTTAGATTCGACTTTAACCCAAAAAATTTATATATTTTCAAAATTAACAAAGTAAATTAAAATTAACTTAACCATCAATGCTGATTACTATTTAGCTAAACAAATTAAATCACAATAATATCCAAACTTATAATGAATTATCTCAACCAATATGCACTCAAAGTTTAAAACTTTCCCATAATTGTTCCTTGTTAAGCTATCGCAAAATTGACAAATATAAGTAACCAATTCCCTCCTCCATTCTTAAATTGTACCTCGTCTCTAATGTACATGACATACTAGTACAATGAAAAACTAGAATATAAAGGAAAAGGGGAAATTACAATCACTAGTACTCTCATAATAATAAAAGACTTTATAACTTCATTTGAAAGTAACCAATTGATAGTGCTTATCACAATCCAACAATGAAATAACTCCATGGAAATTTTGAATATATGAATTTAAAATGCTTCTAAGTTAAAGCGCACACAACAAAAATCAAATAATGTAAAAACATACTAAAAATTAATTCTAAAGATTCTTAAGGCTACTAAATTGAAATAAAGTTACCTAAACCACTAAATTGCCTCCGAATAAGTGCTTCTCTATGGATTTTTTCAACTATACTATATTCTTAAGCTCTTCACCTTGACAAATCCTTAAATAAAGGCTTGACTATACTCTTCTTCAATCTCTCAATCTCTTTAACATTCTTCCTCCTACTCATAGGCTCATTAGCTTCTAGATTACCATATGCTCCACCAATATAGGGCTATCCATCTCTTCTTTTTCTCCTTGCGTGATATAAGTCTCCAATGGATCTTTTGTGATTATTTTCTGTATATCATAAGAAAATTTAGTACCAATCACATCTTTAGAGAAATAAGTATCATCTTTAATATCATCTGTCTAGAGACGTCTCATGGCTTCGTATATCTTAAAAGCTACTTCCTTATTCCCTATCCTTAGGATTAACTTCCCATCATTCATATTATTATAGCCTTTGTAATAGTTAGAAAAGGTCATCTCAAGATCAGGTGAACCTCCACATCATTCTTTACATCCAAAACCAAAAATCAATACGAGATATGAATTCCTCAACCTTAAACAAAATATCTTCTATAATGCTCCTAGGATATTTAATTGGCTTATCTACTAATTGAATGTTTATCTTAGTTAGTTTAGGTTTGCCCAATATTAATCTCTTGAATATGTCATATGAAAAAAAATAAAACTAACAACTAAGACCTTTAATGCCCTTTCAATTGACAAACTACCAGTATTGCATGGGATAATAAAACTCCATTTATCCTTAAATTTTTGGTGTAGCTTGTTGATTACAACTAATCTACAAGCACACAAAGTCAATTATAGAAGTTTTATAAACTACAATACTCTATAGTATCTAATATTAAAAGAACTATGTCATTATAAATATTAATCCTATCTAGACAAAAAAACCAAATAAAACTTAACTTGATAAAAGATAATTAAACTAATGAACTTACAAAAACAAAGTAAATAGCTAATGAAAGAAAGTTCAATTAGCAAACAATAGGGCTTTGGGGTTCAATTACAAGGAATTCCTATTATCAAAAAAGATTGATTATATTTGAATTAACCAATGGTCAACAACGGTGAATTAGACAAAGGTGATTAATCAATAATCAACAATGGTGCATTAAATAGAGGGGATTCGAGAAGCTAACAAAAGCTTTACTAGAATACATGCCTATAATTGAAACTAAAGATAAAGTGATTTCAACCCTTCATAGTTTATGTAAATTCAGCAATAGTTCAGCTAAAAGATCATTTAGGCAACCAAGGACAAACGTAAGCTACACAAGCTGATATGGTTCCTAACAAATTTCCCTATATATGTAATTACAACTTGGTTAGCTCTTAAGAACAGGTTACCTACAATGGATAAAGTTGAATGCTCTTCTCCCACAAATCCTTTGTACATACTGTGTACTAAAATGTATGAAACAAGATCCCATTTATTTTTTAATGCCAATTCACAAATATGTTATGGAAAATGATCAAAATTGCCTGCAATACTGAAGGAATAAACAACACTTGGGAAGTTGGGAACAACTAGTGAATTAGCTTATAAACATGAAGAGGAAAAGAGATGATATCCAACTTCTAAAGATAGCTTTATGTGCAACCGTATACAAATCTAGGCAGGAAAGGAATAGGAAAAAATTTATACAAGAGCAAATGGAAGTCTCTAATTTTGAAAGGCTCGTGTTATGTAAGATTAAAGAATACTTTATGTTATCCAAGAAAAAGTCTTCATTAACAAATGAAGTAGCTATCAGATGGGAATTAATCAACACCAAAAGGGAAACCTACAACATAATATGACCCATTCAAAGATGAAAGTTGTTGTTAGATAGGCATTAGAATGTTTGCAATTGTATGATGATATGTACCATTTTTGTCACTCCTTATACATTCTTATAAGGCTTAACCTTATTTAGAATACAATTTTAATTTTAAAAAAGAAACTATTAACTTAAGGTATTTTTTACCTCTGTTAAGGTACACCAATACATCTAATTAGGCAACTACAACCTCTCAACATGCAATTCAATCTAATCAAATTCAGTAAGCTTGGTTAATATATTTTGTTATCCCCAAATTCTAAGATATTGTCATTCTTTAATGATAAGGTGTTTATTCTCCTAGTAAACATATTATATTTCACTTGTTAGTCCTTCACAAAATCCCTATGATTAAATCTATAGTGGCCAATAAAAAATCTAACATTAAGAATAAAGAGAATAAATTCAACTAATCAACTAATCAAATTATGTATAAGTCATTGTAGTATTCTTATAAGTTACATCTTTAACCCTAACTAGGATTTTTATATATGTTGAGAATTTTTTTACTTTAATTATGTTTAGTAGCTAAACATAATTAAAGTAAAAAAATTCTCAACATATAGAAAAGAGTAAAAGGTAATAAGTATATAAGATGTCACTGGTGTCGGACCCCGTTTTCGGAGCCCGACGGACTCGGGACATAAGCCTGACTGAAACCCATTCCCGAGACCGGAGCCTTGCTGAAATCCTAAACCTGACGTTTGCTGCTAACTCACATTGGTGGTGAGCGTACACTGATCCTAACTTAAACCCTAAACTGCTCTTACGAATTTCCTGAAAATAAGCTCCCCAACACATGTCCGCTAAACGGACATCTATGTCCGTTAAACGAACATAAATTGAACTTGGAAACCTTTTATCCGAGCGTGTCCGTTTAACGGACATGAACTGAGCTTAGGGACCATTTTACCCGAATGTGTCCGTTAAATGGACAGGCGTGTCCGTCTAACGGACATGAGGTGGCAAATGTATACTATTTCACCCGAACCTGTCTGTTAAACGGATAGGCGTGTCCGTCTAACGAACATGAAGCGGCTAATGGGTATTTCTCACCCAAATGTGTTCGTTAAACGGACATACGTGTCCGTTTAACGAACATGGGCATTTCCAAGATTCCCATGCCACTTCAAGCCTGCTCAACTCTCAAACATCTTTAACACTTCTAATCTCCCCACACTCCTTCATTTTATGCCAAAACACTTTATAAACATTTCCTAACCTCTCAATTATCAACTTCAAGTCTTTCGGAACTCAAATCCCAACTCAAAACGATTTATCAACTACAACCATCCAACTAACACAACCCAAACAATCATCTTCTAAGAATAACATGCATATCTACTCTTAATGCATACATGAATTTCATTCACCTTAAAACCAATGTTTTACAATGCTTTAGTGGGCATTTCAAGCCCTTTACAACATGATCAAAATACATATCACAAAAGCAACTGATTTTCTTAAAATGCATCTAAAGCATTGATCTACAAAAATCCACTTGAAATACAAAAACACTAAATCTTGGAGTATGCCTTTTATGCTCATTCCTCGGGATCACGTTCTTCACCTGGAGATGGGACGGGAAGGTGGGGGTGAGCTTTCGCTCGTGGGTAACATGTTTATATTTATGCAAATAA
>JAOSBP010000006.1:10139058-10151399 GCA_027563825.1 Erythroxylum mucronatum
GAATCCTGGGCCTCCTGCCTGGTCATAGCATAGACCCTGGCCTGGGACTGGGGTCGGCTACCTCGCCCCTCAGTCCTCACAAAGGACCCCTCAGCTCTGCCTCAGCCCCTATCTCAGCCCCTCTGTCTGGATCCACCAACCCTACTCTGCTGCACGGTGGTATTGCTCCCGGATCGCCCGCTGGCAGCAGACTGAGCTCCCAATGTAGCGAGGCAATATCTGAACTAATGGTCCATCGAGCCGCATCTAAGGCAGGCTCCAGTCAACCGCCAACACTCCCCACTGTGTCTCCTATCACAATGCTCAAACACAGGAGGAATCTGCCCAGTACCTCTGCCACTGCCACTACCATTGCCAGTCTGTACAAATCTCCCTCTCTGCCCAATCCAGACTGTCTCGATCCTCCCGAAGATCTGAAGGTCCTGCACTAGCGCTTGCTGAAACTCCTGCCAGAACTGCCCTGACTGTCACTCAACCTCTTCCCCCTGGACCCCATCTCAGTCTGTCTCCGCCTCATCAGCTGCTCCACTCGCACTGCAGCATCTCTCAACTCAATAAAGGTGCCCATGTCTGATCGGGCTAACTGGGTGCAGATCTCCGTATTGAGGCCATTCTCGAACCTCCAACACTTATCGGCCTCAGTAGGAATCATAACGGTTGCATAATCTATCAGCTCATTGAACCTCACCTCATACTCTGCCACAGACATCCTACCCTGTTTCAACTCCAAAAACTCCTACATCTTCATATCCAGATAGACCTTGGGCATGTAGTTATCCCTGAAGGCCCTCAGAAAATCATCCCATGTTAGTAAGCGAGGCCTGGTGGTACTGCCCGGAACAGTCTTCCACCACTTATAAGCTGGCCCCTGCAGAAGAGACACCGCATAGTCGAACCTCTCATCAGGTTCACAATCCATCTGGTCGAAGACTCTCTCAGTCCTCTCCAGCCATCCCTCAGCCTCTGCGGGGTCTGTGCTACCATAAAAATCCACAGCCCCCTGCTTACGCAGCAAGTCATATCTCCTCTCCTGACTCACGGGGACTCTAGGAGGTAACTCCTCAAATTGAGGCACCGAGAACCCCCTATTGGCTCCCTTAGACCCTTGGTCAGCTGGTTAATTTCCTTGCTCACCTAGGGCAGATGACCTAGAACAAAACAAGAATTCCGATCAATTTCTTCATTTCTGTAAGAATTCATACCTATATATTTGACTAGTCCCAACAGATGCCAAACCATGCTCTGATACCACCTAAATGTAGCGCCCCTTTAACGTAGAGTACCCACCAGGACGCTCGCAAGTCATTCCGATACGTATCCTACGATAAGAGAGAACTACAGACAAACATCCCTAACCCATCCCAAATGACCAAATTAGCCTTCCCATCGGGGGTGGGATGTTACAGAGAGAGCTTGGTGATAGGTGTTTTCGATGAAGAGTAACAAATAAGCTACAATAATTTTTTTTTCAACCATAAACATGACCACATGTATTAATAAAACCTCTCCACATGTCACCATTGCATATAAGTCATTTTTCATATATATATGATGCCACATGTCACACGTCCATTGGTCTCTTGTGTCAACATTTTTCCTAGCCCAAAATACCCCAATTTTTTAAAATTGCTAAATTAATTTTAATACACACCAATTTAATTTTCAATACTAATAAAATCCACAATTCATATTTATAAACTAATTATACCCGAAAAATGTCAATGAATGCATATACAATCATTTTTAATGTGTAAAACTCAATATTCATGTCTATGTGTATGCCATATTTTGCAAAGCATGAAATGCACTTTCTAATTTCTCAGTAATCTCTCATATACACTATTCTAGCCTTAACATAGGTAACGAGATGTTACAAGTAGTCTCCTTGAAAAGTCAATGGATAATCCCATTACAAACTTTAAAGCACTTTTCAAATCTGAAGGCCTTATCAGTGGGTGAGATTATGATCTTTTCAATAACTACATGGTTATTGCTCCTCTTGTTATACCATTCCTCATTCTCTAAATTTTTTAACCTCGAAATGTCCGCCAAAGGAGATAGGTTTGACGAAGAAGCATATAGAGGAACCTTTCTTCTTATAGTCTTTCCTTTATATCTTTAAGGCATCCTTCCATACTCAATCTAACAACGATGTCAACACTTCACCTTAACATATAAATTTTAATCCATAAAACACAGTTCCATAACACTTCACCATAACTCCAACAAGAATATAAACTAAAATTATAAGAACAATATACCACAAACTACATGACGCTAAGTTAATTATCTTCCCAAATCATAATAGTAACATCACAAAATCCATAAATGATCCACTCAAGCTCAATATAAAATTTAGTTCACTACCATTATGAAATTAGCTAGAATAACTTGGAAAAAAGTACATTCAAAGTCTATGCTTCAACATCTCCCAAAACACCTGAAAATCAAAATTCACCATATGTAGCTCTGAATGCAAAAATGTGCAGAATGGGTGAACATCTAATACTTTTGGATGTGGGAGAGATATAGTTTCTGAAAGGCTATAATTAGTGTTTGAAGTTGATAAAGAGTCAAAAATTAGGAATTTTGGATGTAGATCGTGATATAGATAAAGGCAATAAGGCTTAGTTAAGAAAATTCAAGTTTTCTTTTATACTATTAGGTTTCATAATGAGATCGACATCAAACAAGATACAACATCGACTTTGATTTTGTTTTATATAAGAATAGTATGAGACATGCTTCTTAAATTGAAATTGATTTTGTTCAATCTCTAGACAATCCCTACATTAGTCACCACCAGTGTCTGTCCTAACTTGAAGATCTATGCCAATTATCCTTTATAACCTTCAATTCATTTTCGAACTTGATTTTTTCGTCATCATTAATGTAAGTCACATCCCACAGAACCTTTAGCTTAATAAATAAGATATATATGCATAGACAAACATAATAATGCAAATACTAATACCCAAATACATCAAACTAAAACTTCATAAAGAAACTGTTAGTTAAGACTCAAAAACTAATGGAAAATCTTCAAAATTGCAAACCCCCACACTTATGCATGGAATACCCTTAATTATAAAATTTAAGGTGATAAGGTCAAACAAGATAGTAATTAAGGTTAATAAGCCCCTCACTTGTAAGTTTTGTAAGGTAAAAAACTTTAAGAATTCTGACTAAAATTTACCTATAATATTGATTTGTAATTGATTGATTAGTTATTTATTTCCTAATGCTTAGTGATTAATTTTTATTTTGTGTCTAAGATACTTATTTTAGTTTAGGAGCAAGTTGGAGGAACAAGAAGCAAAACAAGCTAAATTATTAGATTTTGGTCAATTTTACTATTATTTGGTCTTATTCGCCTTCATGGACCAAAAGAAGATGAATTAAGGTGAAATTAGGATAGAAAATGGAAGAAATGAAATTATAATGGAGGAAGACACCTATAAAAAAGAAGGACGTGCTCATGTAAGTCACTTATATGATTATGTGAGGGACCATGTAAGTCACTATGAGCGTGTATGACTTTAAGGACATGATATCCCAAACTGAGCATAATTTTATAGCTTTCTTTTAGTTTATAAGGTTCCAACCTTTGTGCCCACCCACTCTATACATTCCATTATGCTTCAAACTCACCTTTTAAGTAAGTACTCTTGCTATTATACTCCCTGTATTTTTTTTCCTTTTCTTTGACTTGTGTGATTTTATTTTCACTTATTAAGGAGACTTTATGATTTAGGTGCATAGGACTAAATTGATAAATGACTTTGTTTTATTCTTTAAATTAGTTGGGTAACTTAATGTTACGAAACTTTATTAGTTTATAACTACCAAAAGTTCTTCAATTTGGTGAAATTTTAGTATACTTTGGTCCTTACTCATTAAATTTTCTTTTTAAAGCATCCACCTCTTTTGATATTTGTCCTTGAATGATTTTGAGTTATTATGAATTATTAAATTAAGTTAAAAAGGCAAGATAAAAATAAGTGCCTCGTTGTCTTTATGGTTTATTTAAATGATACGTATGCTAGAATTCCTTTGTGTCACCTGTGTAGGTTGTGGTTTCTAGAACATCTCTTGCTGTGTATATAACCTTTTTTATATTGGTTATGTATGCTAGAATTTATACAACTTATAACTTTTTGTGAGCTTTTAAGCCAATTAACAATTTATCATTTTCTTGTTCCATTTATTTTTGTTGAGTAATTATTAAACATGACTTGAACATTCTATAACTTGCTTTTTCATGCATATTAAGATGACATTATTAAGTCCATGAATTAAAATGACAAGGGGCATTTAAGTTAACTATTTTGAATTCTTAAAAAGCTTACTTTGATTACATTTACCACAAGATATCCAAGTTTTCTTTAGCCCTATCACTATTCTTTGTTAAACTAACCATAATTTGTGTTACTTTAAGCCTCTTTTAAGTTAAATTTTTGAACCTTAAATTAAAGAATTAGATGAATTAGTTCCATGACATTGGATTTCTCTTATGAAGTTTGTAGTAAGATTTTGGGATTGGAGTAATTAAAATTGCAATGTTACAAATTAAAAAATAAGCTTAAAAAGTATAAGAAAAAGGAAAATAAATAGAATAGTAGAGAGAAGCTTGCGACAGAAGAGAGCTTGAAGGAGCAGTGAAGGGATCTTTGGTAGGGTTATTAATGGGGGTTGAAGCATTTTTCTAAGAGAGATCCATGGAAGGCTAGACTTCCCGACACCGGTTCGGAGGTGACTTTGATGCCAACAATTTGGGTTAAGTGTACTTCATATTTTTATTATTTCTCTCTCCTATTAAATTGATTGTGTTATCCTAAGCATTTGGATTTGGGTTATGTATGGATAATCGAATTTTCGTTATTGTTTGGTTATTTGTGTATAAATCCATTGGGTATTGTGAAAAGATGATTTTAATGTGTTCATTAAATCGTTTATTTGCAAACTCATTGCAAGAATTTCGATGTAATCCGTAATTGTTATGTTGAAATTCATATGTAGCGACTAATGATTCGTAATCATTAGGGATAACATGACCTAGGTTATATGATGCATCGTATGTAGTTGTTGCCTTGATTAAATGGTTTTGCTAATTCGTAATGCTACTACCTAATTAAATCTAGAGATCGTTTCCTAGGTTATTTGGTGGTTAGGTTTAATTAATGATCGTATCTTGATTAAACAAAACCTAAGGGAAAACTTAGGTTAATTATTAACCCACAATTAATAGTTGCTAGGAGATGTTTGAGAACAACAAATCAATGAAATAGCTTAATTAGCGTGTAGACCGAGATTGAACCAAAGAATCGGGTCCCTACCGAATTCTCCACTTTTATCATTTTTCGTATGTTTTCTTTGATTTGTTTTTATTAGTCTAGTTTTATTTTATTTTCCTATTTGAAAAATCCAAAACCCCCTAAACCTAAACGTCGATTAATTTCATTTCATAAACTTTGCACACAGTCTCTGTGGGATCGACCTAGACTCACCACTGCTATAGTAGTAGTCTAGTTATTTTATTTTGACTAGCGTTAAGATGTGCTGCCAATTTTTGGCGTTGTTGCTAGGGAGTGTGGTGTTTTAGTTTTAGTTTATGATTTAATTGATTTTTTGTATATATTTTTTGTAATTGATTTCTTTTCAGTTATTTCGTGATCTTTTCATTTTTTGTTTTCTGTTTGTAAAAAAAATTCGGTATGGACGGAAGTAATTTTTTATAACTTATATTCTCAATCCTATAACAATGTTTGGACTGATTAACCTAACTTTTGTTATGGATGGGATAACCATTAGAATTACTTCTATGATAGTTTGCAGGACACACAACAATTTCCCTGTGGACCAGGAGCTTCTTGTCATAACTCAAGTACATCTTTGGAAGAATTGATGAATGTTGTGATTGTTAACAATCTCCAATTTCAACAAAGCCTACAACACCAGTTACAATAGTTCCAGAAGTAAATAAGGCATAATGTCTAGAAACCAAAACATGGCAAGCCAAATGAGTGAGATGGCAGTGAGGATCGACTACTTAGAATCACAAATTGAAGAGGAACAACCATATCAACCTGAGGTATACCTAATGGACATTAGTGAGGAAACCTTACAAACTGATAAGGAGCTTGAGTTTTGAGGTTAATCCTCAACGGATTGCTTGTGTCGAAGAAGTTGAGGAAGAGCTTGAGGCAGAAAAAGCTATATCTTTTAGCTCGGAGGTAAATACTGAGTTCCATTTTATTGTTGAGAATGACTCTTTATTTTTACCTAACAGGTTAGAGGAATTAAACAAGGAGGAAAAAGGTGAAGAGACATTCGAGATCTTTTCAAGAAAGCATGGACTTAGTAGAGATCAAAAGTCTAAGGATAGGGAGGATGATAAATGGGGATGATAATCAACTAAGGTACTATCCGGAAATACCTCACTTGGAAGTGGCGCTAACTATAATACCTGAAGATCACAATTTTGTCACGTGAGGAGAAGACGGAATTGAGCCGACGACTCTAAACAAAGGCGCTTCTTAGGAGGCAACCCAAGGGAAGTAAATTTCTTTTCTTTACATTTCTACATTACTTTTTATTTGCATGTGTGTTTCTATGTTAGTTTGTTTCTTTCTTGTTTTAAGTTTTCAATCAAAATGAGAGAAAGAATAAAACAACAAAACAAACATTTTCTCTTTTCTGTTGATTCTAGGATTATATAGTCATGATTAGAGTGTGAATTGACTAGAGAATTTCGTAGCAACTTTAGCATGTATTTTTACTCTTATGATTGGTCGATATACATTATCTTTAGAAGAGTAGTAACTAGTGATAGACAAAGTTGGTGAGATTTTGAGCCTTATTTGACTAACACCTTCATTTTAGTCTCATTGTCTTTTGATAATATGTGACCTTCATAACATGTAAATCCTGATTTTGCTTTGAATTTCTATTTAAGACCACATTTTTATCATATGCATTAACTGAAGTAAATCACTTGTTAATATAGAAATCACGTATAATGTGTAAAATACACAAGAAGGGGGTTGAATTGTGTCAAATCGTTTAAGATATCAATCTTTAAAATTTTGTTGATTTTCTTGAAAAATTCAGATGATTACAAAAAAAATTCACTTAATTTGGTGAGTAATACAATAGCGAAAATCAGTATCTATTCTTCTAACAATAAGAAAATTAAAGAGATAAGAATTAGAGAATATGACGCTATGATTTATCGTGGTTCACCCTTAACCTTGGGCTACGTCCAGTCCTCAGAGTCCATCTGAGATTTCACTATAACCTTCAACGTTACAAGTATTATTTCTACACTTCTAGAGCCTCTTCAGGCCTCTTTCACAAAGTATTCTTTATCTACTTCCTTAGCCTCTTTAGGTTTTAGCCTTTCATTTTACTCGAAAAGATATTGTTTGAGCTTCACGTTACAGATGTATTTGCTCTCTTTTGCGTGAGCACTTGAGCACAGAATTTCTCTAAGTATACTTTTACAATCAGAATTCTTTGTATTTTATCATATTTTTTTGTATTTTTTACTTACGACTATAACTAATATCTATAACCTAAATGTTCAACGATCTTCATGAGAATTCTGCTTGTTGAATCTTCTAAAAACGGTTATTAGTTGAATCCTGTGACTAACTCCAACTAACTGAAGTTCTAGTACATTCTTTAATTTCATCATCTTGCATAGATTCATATGCTTTGTCTGGTGTCTCATATGCTTCGTTTGGTGTCTTATATTAAGCACTTCATCTAATCAATCTTATTCAGCTTTTACTAACATATTGTCTTGATTTGATGATTTGTGCTACTTTCATTCATCTGCGCACTTAATAAATTCATCAAAACAGTTCACACACTTCTATAATTATTATTATTTGGCTTTCATCAGAATTAATAGAAGTGAAGTCTTATTGACTTAACATTAACATGGAAAAGATTAGGCATTCTTTCTTTCTGCAAACTACATTACCCAAATAGCCTACCCTATTGGCATGTTTTTCCCTTGTTAACCCCCTTTGAGTTCTTTTTGTATAAACCACATTTTATGCTTTTAAACTTAACCAAATGTCCTACCCAAGCCATAAAGCTAGTGGAACATTTGTGATTGTTAAGTTTGTGGATGTATGAAATTCTAAGTGTGGGGGCGTACATATGTGAGGGTTGGTTATAATGTTGGGATGTTATTTTATATATTATCATTGAAATTCCCATGTTGATGTAGTTGCTTTTAATGTTAAAAAAGGAAAAGAGAAAAGAAAAGAGAAAAGCACAAGAAAAGAAAATGAAAAAGAAAGAAAGAAAGAAAAAGAATGAAAAAAATAAATTTATCAAGGAGGAAGTGCATATGAGTTTGCAAAGTTATTCATAATTAACGCATCTTCATAGAGTTGTAATGAATGCGTTATTTGAGTATGTTGAATATGAAGTAGATGTTGGGTTGGCAGGTTCACTCTTATGATTTCATTGTATTGTTAGCATAAATTGTATAAGTGATTCCTTCAGATTGGTATATGCTTTATATGGTTTGTGTGTGAGAGCTTAAATGAGTTGTGAAATATA
This sequence comes from Erythroxylum mucronatum, assembly GCA_027563825.1. NCBI lineage: Eukaryota > Viridiplantae > Streptophyta > Magnoliopsida > Malpighiales > Erythroxylaceae > Erythroxylum > Erythroxylum mucronatum. The sequence continues at coordinate 10,147,636 of JAOSBP010000006.1, forward strand.
AGTGTTGCATTCGTCATAGCTAACGGTACCCAGTTTTGTATGAGTGTGAGCTTATGCACTTGATGTCATATTGAGTGTTGCATTTGTTTCACTAGCTTTAATGACTTTCATGCTACATAACCCAAATACCTCTCACCTTACCTTTGCCCACATTACAACCTTGAAAAGTCCTTTGATCCATGATTTTACATGTGAATTATAGAGGTGGAGAAATGAAATGATATTTAAAGTTATAAATTGTCATGATCATGAATGGTGTTGAGTGTACCCGTGGATATATTTTAGTTAAACACATATATGATGAATGTTAATTGATCATGAGTAAAAGCTTGGAATGTTGACTTCTTGCTGTGATTTTTGAAAGTCATTCATCTTTGTTATGATTATATATTCTTGGAAAATATAGGAAATGAGTAAATGTTCTTTTTGGGTCTATGAGCTTAATTTTAATGTTTTGCTTGAGGACGACCAAAAGCTAAGTATGGGGGAAATTGATAGGTGCTTAATTGGTTATGAAATTATTCCATAACACTTAGCAATTATTGACATGAAATTGCTTAAAGTACTCACTTTGACTCATATGTGATTTTCGGTACAATTCGAAAGCAAAGCAGCTAAAGTGAGTTGAAAGCTTTTCATTTTGGTCATTTTCCGAAGATTAATTTTTACTTATCTTAATAGAGCAAGAAGAAGAAAATTAAAAGACAAGAAGAAAACAAGAAAAAAGAAAAGATAAAGAAGATAAATTAAAGATTGCATCTCACACCTATATAACTGAGTGAATATTATGGTTCAATAATAAAACAATTACAGAAGAAGAAAGTAACGTGATTTTGTAGCAATATTGGACTTAAAACGTTAAAGTAACACTACAGTAAATGGTGAGCAGATCAACCAAAACGCAAATGGCCAAGAGTAAAACACTGCAGTAGGTTGATAGCCAACAAAACGGCTGCCGCAGGTGCTTGGAGGAAGCAGCAGCAGAAATGGCAACGTGTGTAGCAGCGTTTCATGCAAACGTTGTTCATGTAAATAACAACTAACGCATACACACCACAACATAAAACTTAAGCAACACATGGGCTAAAATGATGTCGTAGGAGCGTTAGGTTTTAAATAGGTTCAATCTCGGCCTAAACACGATCAAGCATATTTCATCATCCTAATTTTTTTACAACTCTCTTCAGACTATCGATCTGAGACTAATAGAAGGCTCTCCTAACCTCTGTTTTCCCTTAGGTTTTATTTAATCAAAATATGATCATTAATTAAACCTAACTATCGAATAACCTAGGATACAATCTTTAGATTTAATTTGACAGCAGCATGACGTTATGACAAATGATCAATAAAAGTTGTAACCTCACACGTTCGGGTTATCTAACCTAAGTTATGTTGTTCCTAATGATACAGGATCATTAGATGCTACTCATAAACATCAAAAGTAACGATTACGGATTACATTCAATGTTTTAGCAATAGGTTCGAAATAGAAAAATCAAAATAACGTAATAAGATCATTCAACCCAAAACCCGATCAAATCAACACCAAAAACACAACAATTCGAAAAGAAATTACAACCTTAAAATGATAAAAATAGCTTAACCATGACTTGGCGTTGAGATTCCCGTTGAACCAGTGTCAGGAAGGTAGCCTTCCATCTTTATTTTTGTGCTCCAAGCGTCAATCCTCATCTCCATAGTGGCGTAGGTGGTGAAAAATGAAGAAAGAACCTAGCGCCTCCACCTTTGTTCTCCGCTCCACTCTCTATTTCTTGATTTAATTTTTAGTCCACCTTTATTGTTCACCCCCTACTGTTACTGTTCTTGACTTCTTTTAAAAAACCCACATAACAACTGCGTTGAATGCAGACATTATCTACGTTTAACATAAACGTCTTCATTGGCATGAATTGTTTACGTGTGTTTATGTTTCTGCAAACGTTCATGCACTCCTTCTTGCTTCTATCTGACATCGTTTTAACGTGTGTTTGTATGTGTCTGCTACAATGTTTCCTTCATTTGTGATGTCATTTTTGCTTCTCTTCCAGCTGCCTCTTGTCTTCATTTAATTCCCATAAAACACGTTGCATAAAGCTGTGATATGCAATTTCCATACAACTTCATCTTGATTTTCTTGTCTTTACTTTCTCTAATATTTATCATTTTTGTTCCACAAAGACAAGTCAATATGGAAATGGAAAAGATGGCTTCATTGAACATGCTTTTGGGTCACTTTAGATCCTTTACTTTCGAAATATACCTAAAATCAAATATGAGCTAAAGTGAGTATCCTTAGCATTTCTAAGGCATTAATCAAATATCAAATGAATCAACATTTAAGCACGTATCAACCATGTTGTGTGAAAGTGAACTACCTCATGGATACTGGACAGAAGCAATATCTAAGGCCTGTTATGTACTCAACAAATGTCTTATAAGACCTATTCTGAAAAAGATCCCCTGTGAGTTATGGAAAGGAAGAAAACCAAATGTTGGTTACTTTCAAGTTTTTGGTTGCAAGTGTTTCGTTTTAAATAAAAGAAAAGGCAACCTTGAAAAGTTCGATGTGAGATCAGACAAAGCTATTTTTCTGGGCTACAACACTGCCAGTAAAGGATTCAAAGTATCTAATAAAAGAACAAAGAAGATAGAAAAATCAATACATGTGGTATTTGATGAAGCTCTACCATCGATAATAGCAACTAATTCAAATGATGAAGAGTATCTTTTGATTCCTAAAAATACATCGGAGAATCAAACTACACCAATATTACCCTCAGAATTACAAAATCAAGAAGGCCTCTCTGGACCTAGAATAGAACAGGCACCTTCATCTCAGCAAGAGCCTATATGATTAAACCCAAGTTTGCTTTTTTATTTATTGACATTTTCATGGTTTTTGTTATACTTTTTGGCTCCTTTTGTTGGATATTGTGCTTAATTTGACCCAAGAGTACTTGTTTTGAATTAGTGTGATTTGAGGGTCAAATTGTCATAATTAATTAACAATTGCACTCCTTTAAATTGTAGGACAATAGATATTACAAATTATTACTTTTCATTGCAGGTCTGAAGGGGAGTAAAGCCAACTCAAGAAGAGTATAACCAAAGTGGAACAAAAAAATAGAAGCCATAAGATGACTTGTTTCGCCGCGGAATCGCCACAATGAAGTCAGTGTTTCGCAACGGGAAAAAATATTAAAGATCGTCGCGATAAAGATTAATTCTTTCGCCACGACGAAGGATCAGAAAATGCACAACGCCGCGGTGAGCCTGCCTATCGCCATGGCGAAACGTCGAAGACCCGCACCATTTTCGGAAGTTTTACATACTGTTTCAAACCAACCCAGCAACCCGTTTTGAGAAGAAACCTATTTTAGGACGAGTGGAGAGTGCCGACATATATATACATCAATACTCCATCAGCTGGGTGGAGAGGGATCATTCATTCAGAAATAGAGACATACGAGTGAAGAGAGAACAGAACAGAAACACTCACGACCTCACCACCCAGGGTTCCCTTCGGGGTTCCTGGGGACAATTCTCTCATAGGTTTTCTCTTCTATTTTCACCGCCAACTTCCACCATGGGTAGCTTGGATGCATTCCTAATTGTGAAGCTTCCGATTGCAATGCGTGGTTGGGCATTCATTTTCTCTTGAAGATGTAGTGACGGCTAGAGTTCAATGAGCTTCAAAGGGGAGTAGCTTAATCCGTAGTTTAGCTATGATTTATGAATGCCTAAGTCTAGGATTTGTAACT
>JAOSBP010000006.1:10166134-10187428 GCA_027563825.1 Erythroxylum mucronatum
ACTATGATAGCCAAAGTTCATTTTCAAGAGGATCTTATCATCTGTTTTAATCTTTTCATTTTCTATTCCCAAAAAAAATCCAAACATACATTTTACATACTTTTTACAACACATTTTAGTTCATTAATGTTTTCAAAGATCAAAACCCCCTTCTTACCAAATTAGCTGCATTTCATGACATATAAACTAGCTTAGGTCCATTTCATTAGGTTCCAATTAAGTGAGATGACCCGAGGTTGCTTCCTATATTGGAATCCTTATAATTAAATTATTTTTGACTCCATTTCCAAGGGACTGATCTTAAGATCGAACGATGGCACCGATCACTATACAATAAAAAACACCGAGAGAATGGAAAGGTTTTGATACACATCAATAGTCTTGGAGATCGCTTTAAAAGTCGAAGAACAAGATCATCATTCAAGAACAACTTTGTGGCTCTCATCTCAACAATAGAACCAAAGACCATTGAAGAAGTCCTTGCCAACAAAAACTGGGTTTCAGCCACGAAAGATGAACTAAATTAATTTGACAAAAACAAAGTTTGGAATCTAGTACCTTTTCCTCAAAACAAGTCAATCATTGGGACACGGTGGGTATTTCGAAACAAACTTGAAGAAAATGTTAAGGTGGTAAGAAACTAAGCTAGACTTATAGATCAATGTTATAATCAGCAAGAAGATATTAATTTTGACGAAACTTATGCAACTGTTGCTAGATTGGAATCAATTAGAATTTTACTTGCCTTTGCATGCTATAGAAACTTCAAGTTATTCCAAATAGATGTTACAAGTGCATTCTTAAATGGTTATATTAACAAAGAAGTATTTGTTAACCAACCCAGGTTTTGAAGATGAAAATCATCCGGATTATGTGATGAAGTTAACCAAAGCTCTGTGTGGTTTAAAGCAGGCTCCTCGAGCATGGTATAAGAGATTAATTAACTTTATTCTTGAGAATAACTTTGAAAGAGGAAAGGTCGATAAAACCTTATTTATCAAGAGAAAGGAGAATGGTTTACTCATAGTGCAAATATATATTGATGACATAATATTTGGTGTTACTGATCCATCCTTCTGTGAAGAATTCTCATCATTAATGCAGGGGGAGTTTAAAATGAGCATGATGGGAGAATTATCATTCTTTCTCGGATTATAAATCAGACAAATAGAAAATGAAATCTTCATCAGCAAGACAAATACATAAAAGAACTCAACAAGAAATATCATTTTGAGAATGTCAAATCGATGGGTACTCCCATGACTGGAACTAAACTTAATAAAGACGAAGAAGGCAAAGCAACAAATGAGACAAAGTATAAAGGAATGATTGGATCAATATTATATCTTACAAGCTCAAGACAAGATATTATGTTTAGTGTATGTCTTTATGCACACTTTCAATAAAATCCAAAAGAAAGCCACTTTTAAGCAGTCAAAAGAATCTTTCGATATTTCCACAGAACTATGAACTTTGGACTATAATATCCAAAAATTGATTCATCTGACATAGTGGGCTATCGTGATGTAGATTATGCAGGTGATAAAGTCAATCGGAAAAGCACAAGTGATCACTGTCAATTTTTTGGAGGATGTCTATTATCTTAGTCTCACAAAAAGCAAAATTGCATAACGCTTTTGACGATTGAAGGGGAATGCATAGCAGCTACTAGCTGTTGTACTCAAATCTTATGGATGAAGCATTATTTATAGATTTTTCTCTATACTTTTCTCATATTTTTATATTAAATGATAATACGAGTCTATAAATCTTTATAAAAACCCTGTGCATCATCCTAGGACTAAGCATATAAAAATCAAACATCATTTTCTTAGAGATCATGTTTTAGAAGGAACCATTGATCTTTTGCATGTTAATACTGAGAATTAAGTAGCTGACATTTCACCAAGCTACTCTCTAGAGATAGATTTTGCATATTAAGAAAAGAGCTTCGAATGTGCAAACTCTCTGATATTATTTCTGTATGAATATTCTCTACTACTTGTCTTTACAGACTCCTTCTATTCTAACTCCTTAGAAACTCTATCTTAGTATAATAGGCCTCTTCTAGTTTAGAAAGCAATTTTATGTTAAAAGGCTCCTCTTAGTGTAAAGGAGCAAGATTACATGTGGCCTAAAACATAGGGAGTCATTAATGGTGACGTCTAAGCTCTTTTAAAAATGCACACGCAGATAGACAAATCTAAGTACGCGTCTATCAAAAGATACACAACTAATTATGCTTCCTATTTTAGCCTATACGTCTACTCATCGTCTTACTTAGTATACCCTAAGCAAACTTCCCTCGCTTTCTTATCTCTATCATTCTTATTCTCTGTGCACCTTAACTCTCTGCATTACCTCCTATTTTCTCTCTCGAACTTCACCAAGATTACTTACAATGGCAAGAATAAAATCAAAAGGACAGAAGAAATTTTTGGGCTCAACTTCTAGCTATGACAAAGCACCTCGTCATGAACAAACCTTTACTTCTGATTCTGCATCTTTGTCTCTTATTATAAGTTTTCTGGACACTACTACTGAACCTATTTATGTCTCCTCAAACATCCAAACTTCAGAAATACCCAATGAGGAGACCTTAGAAGATAGGAAAAGGAAGATTATTGCTATGTTGTCTCTAGATTATCCTGATTCCTCTTCAGATGACAAAGAAGAAACAATCGAAAAAGAATATGCTTCTGATTAAGAAGAAGAAGAAGAAGAAGAAAGAGAAAAAGAAAAGAAAGAGGAAAGTGAAGAAGAAGAAGAGGCTTTCAGTAAGGGGGATTTACTGAAAAATGTGAGATTCCATTTACCTATTCTCTCCTTACCCACTTCTGCTCTAAAAACTTCTGAAATTCCTAAACTTAGTCCCAAAGAGAAGAAAGTGCCTGAACAGCACTGTGCAAGAAACTTCTAGGTTGGAAAGAAGACCACAGACTAGAGGAATTGTTACAGCACAAGCTCCACAAAAAGAAACTATTAAAGTAGAAGAAACAAAAAAAATGAGTCAAGAAAAAGAAAAAGGGAAGAGAAAAGATAAGAAAAAGAGCCTATAGATGAAGAAAACATTGAGGAAGCCATCATCAGGGATGAACTATTTGTAGAACATGACTTATTTGAAGAAATCCCTAGAGAAAAAAGTCCCAAGAAACTCATGGTCCACAAGAAGGGAAAATTGTCATCACAAATAAAATCTATTCTATCAATGGAAGCTGAAGCCCACTATGTGCGGTACGGGAAAAGAAAAGTGGTTATTGGACACATTGTGCCTCCTCATATGTTGGATGATATTGGTATTCCTCTCTCTACTTTCTTTGTTATTGTTAGGTGGGAGAACTTTTTGAATTTGGATGATACAATGTGCGATGAATTAGTCAGATGTTTTTACACACACGTGCAAAAAGAAGAAATTGATAGAAAGATAGCTATCATATCTTAGGTGCGGGAATGTGAAATCTTAATAATAGAAGATATATTGGGGAACATTTTAAACATAGCTCCTATAGATAAGACTGACCTTCCTTGCCATAAGTGGGACATTGCTGATCATAATTTGGGAAAGGTTGTGGACTTCATATGTCTACATACTGAGAATGCCTATAAAGGGAGACCCATGTATAGAAATCTAGACCTACTGCCTAGATGCCTTGCATCAATATCGACTATTTCAATTTTTCCAAGAAGTAGCTTAGTAGAAAGATGTAGTCTCCTGGATACCTATGTAGTATACAATCTACTGAAGGGTAACAAAATGAATCTCCCAGTAATGATTTTGAAGTTTGTGGTGGAAAAGGGAAGCCACAAGAACACTACTGGAGGTCTACCTTATGGAATGTTGTTAACCAAGATCTTCGCATTTTTTGACGTTTCCTTTCACAATCTGATGTGGTATGAGCCTGAAAAATTTCATTCCTCTATCCCCTCCCAATTCAGGTATATGCAGAAAGAAAATATTTGGGTGGAGAAGAAAATAGAAATAGCAGCATACTTCTTGGGTTCTGCCTCAGAGCAGAGGTTTGAAAGGATACTAGAAATTGTAAGTCTTACTCCAGAGTAACAGACTCCTGACCCTCCGTAAGACATAAACAGTATGGATATTTTACAACTGTTGAGGGACATTTCCACAAGTCAGGATCAAATACACGAATAAATATACAACCTTCAAAACCAAGTCCTGAATTTGCAAATTTTGCTTAGGAACTCTCCTCACTGACTGTGTCATTTTTTATTGTGTTTTATTTCCTCCATATACTCTATTTCTTTTTTATAATGACAAAAGGGGAGAGTTTATATGATATATTTTTTGCATATATGATGATATATTTCTAAATGCTACTCGAACATATATGCGATAGATTATTCTATTAAATTGTGAAAATCTGTGATATATAAACAATAGTTTCCTTTCTTAAGAGACAAGCTCTGCTAATTATGACTGAACATATAAAAGTCACAAGTATCTTTCAAAATCATCTATTATCTCTTTGAATTTTGAAAAATATATCTATTATTGGTTGTCATTATCAAAAAGGGGGAGAATGTTGGCTCAAGGTTTATATTTTTTGATGATAAATGTATAATATTTCAAAATTCAAATTAGATTTATTTCCTTGTATAATTAACAGTCTTATTCTCAAGAGGAAATAAAATCATAATAAATACGTTTTCTCTTACAGGAACCTTCTTTATAAACTTACCTTAATAGAAATGGTTTATCCAAAATGATCATACTAATTATGAAGGTCATATATTAGCTCTGTGATTACTAGAAGATTTTTGGCAAAGATAACATCGAAGTTATTCAGAGTTAAGTCTATCCAGTTGACTAAAGATGTGAGTGAACCAACAGTTAGTTAAAGAAATTGACTATTTAAGGAAGAACGACAACACTTGTGAAGACAACGAACATATTTAGACTGTTGAACCATTTTGAGCAACATTTATACTCTAGAGAATCATATCATTACTATTGTGCTTTAGAAAGTTAAATCACTTTATCAAGAGAGAAATTGTTATTTTGTTTTTCTATGAGCTTTTTTAGAAGCTTGTTATACACTTCGAGTGTGGAAGTTTGGAGAACCTTGAAAAATATGTATTTGTGAGCTTAGAGAAGCTCATCAAATTTAATACTTGGTTTTTATAGTGAAACACTTAAGTTGGATACTTGGGGACTAGACGTGGGCTTGAGTTGTAAGTCGAACCAGTATAAATTAACTGCGTCTTTCTTCTCTTTCTCTTTAACTTTTAAATTTCCGTATTATATTATATGTGTTCATTTCAGCAAGAGGCTCCTTTTGCTTTTATAATAGGCTCCGTCTATTTTCAACTTGCAAGAGATTCTTTTCATTTTAATAGACGCCTTCTGTTTTAAATTGTCTTAATTGGATTTATCCTTTACCAGACTCATGTCGTTTAATAGGCTTTTATCACTTAACAAGCTTTTATTGCTTAAACAGGGTCCTATTGCATATCTTGCTTCTCTTTCTTTGCAAGCTTCTATTGTTGTTTTAAACTTCGACAGGCCCATGTCGTTTTATTCGAATTAAAAGTATCTCTTGCGTGTGTCTGCTTTATCAAATCTTTCGTGATTATTGATTAGAATTGGTGATCTTTTTTCTTAAATATGTTTGTAAAACAAATCATAAGAGTTTATTTATGATTATTTGTAAACAAGAGAATTAATCAAATGATTTGTTTTGATTTTCAAGAAATTAATAGGAGATAAGCTGTTAGAACTTGTTCAGAACCTCAATCAATTTTTTAAAAAAAGAAAATGAAACCTTAACCAATTTATTTATATCCTTTAGGGATAACGTTTGCTCCTAGACTTGGTAAAATTAATGAGCTCAATATGAGTTGATTGGGGTTTAGACTGGGTTTAATTTTAAAAAATTAAGTTTAGTCAGACTCAGACTCAAGTTGTTCGGTCTAACCCAATCCAAAGTTCAAATATATCACCTGAAAATGACTTCGTTCTGAGCAAAATGATGTCATTCTTAAAATTTAAACTAAGAAAAAAGAAAATAATCTATTTTGACCGAGATTGATTAGGTTTTAGACTGCCTAAACCGAATTGAGTTTAGACTCGGCCCTGAGTCCCGGGCTCGATAGACTTATAGACTAGACTCAAGTCCAATTAATGAATTTCCTAATTTGAGCCCAGTTTGACTCATTGTTATTCCCAATATCCATGTCTTAGCGATTAATTGTATGAAACAAAACAAAAGTTAATCTTTTAACTAGAAATTAGGCTAATATTGTTAAATCTTATTTGATTTATTTAATAGTTTTTTATTGAATTGTTATAATTTAATTTAATAACATCCCTTTTTTGTTATATTGTTTTATATAGAAATAAATCAACCTAATATCTATAAAAGCTTTTAAAAGTTAACTGAACCCTTAAACATTCCTTTTTGATGAAAACATTTTGAACCCAACAACTTGGTAATAACAAACTATTATATGACAAAGGATAAAATGCTGCAATGTAAATACAAATTTAAAAGTAAAAGTACAGTTTAATTATTGATAGTTAACATACCAGGAGCTTCATAAGTTAAGTTCTTAAGTTTATATATATATATATATATACATATACATATATATATATATATACACTCTTATCTTTTTCTTTTGTTTATGTACAATAAATATAATGATATTTTCATTTCATATTTTTCTATGAATTTTTATTGTATTATTAAAGAAAAAGAGAAAATAATAACATCTTTTTTTTTAATTAAGAACAATTTCAAGTTCAAAGTTGTTATGAGAAAATCTACAATATGTAATGAAAAACCTACATGAAATCTTATTTTATTCAACTTGAGTTTATCTTTTTGTTTTTTATTTATGTGAGAATATAAACTTCCATATATTGTTAATATAAATACATACGAAATCTTACTCAAATAATTCCAAATTAATATGATTCTAATATGACGAATTAACACTTAAAAGAAAATAAGGTTTATAAATTTAAAAATATTATTTGTATTATATAGTATTTGTCGTTGTAATTGATAATTACTTTTTGTCAATTCAACCTCCTTCTCTAAGTAGTTTCTTAAATTAACAAATTAAAAACTACAAAAAAAGCAAAAACAAATATGAATCAACTAGGGTGGAGCAAGAGGAGGCCACGAGGGGATGCAACATAGTGACTTTGTAGAAGTAAACGTTGATTAATGAGATAAGTTACTCAATCGTATATCACAATAAAGATATTTATGAAAAGAACAAAATTTTTATGTATATTTATTTGTGTGGGTGTTTAAAGGTTTGACTATAATTAGAGGTTAAAAGAGCACTTAAATTCTAATGTTTAGATCAAAATAAAACTTGAACTTTAACGTTTTGACACGTTCAAAATGGACTCTAGCATTTACATAACATTCAAAATAGACCTTAAATAGATGAAAAATCTAACATAGTTGACTTTTAGTAAAATGTTATGTCAATTTGGACATGACAATTTTTAATATCGACTAAATCTTAGGTCGCACAATCAAATTTAATCTAATTACCAATTAAAAAATTTAATTGCTTATAGTTATCTTGGCATGGGTTATAATGTTGCGATCACGAGCTGGAGCAATAAGGCATTTAGGGTTCTAAACTTTTTATTACCTATGTAGGTAATGTCAATCATCGAGGAAGATGGTTAGATTGTTGTGATTAGCAGTTGTGCTCTAAAGTCAACGATGTTATGTGTTATGTTTTGGAACCTCTCATGTTACGTAAATTTGTTGTGATAATGAGAGGCCAACGTAACTTGAGAATAGGTGCTTTTGATACAAATGAGAACAACGTAACAGAAAGAGGGAGGGGGGAGAGAAGAAACATAGAAGAGAGAATTTGAGAAGACAACTGTATTCTGTTATAGCCTGGCTATATAGCTGTTAGTGTTTGATTATATGCACGTAATAGGAAGAGATATAATGTATGCTGGAACACAATTACATCTCTAAAGTCTTATTTATACGTTGCGTATTACAACTATTCATGCGTCATCATTTAAGTCGTTCTAGTCATTGCTTCTCACATCTATTTCATCTTCTGCATTTACTATATAACAATTCCCTTCCCCTTAATATCTTTGTCCTCCAAATTAATGTTTGGAAATTGTTTCTATAATTCAAACAAGTATTCTCATGTTGTATTTGAATTTTCCCCTTCCGACCACTGTATTAATACTTGAGTAACAGCACGATTATTCCTCTTTACCAATCTTCTTCCCAAAATTGCCACTGGAATGCATTCAACAGAGGTGAGGAAATCTGGTAACGACCCAGAAATTCTGCCTTGAACTCCATATGCCTTTTTTTAGTTCTCCTTTAAAGTGATTGCTATTTGTATGGTTGTAGCTTCAAAAGAACCATTTCTTCTACATCAAATTCTCTGTCTGATCTCCTTACGTTTGCGTACTGCTTCATAAGATTTTGTGCTCTCCGTAAGTGGAATTTCGTTACATTAATCATTGCTTCTTAACTCTTAAGGACTTGATCCACTTCCCACAGTTTAGAATCCCTTATTATATAAGGTGTATAAACTGATGATTAATATTTATACAACACTTCAAATGGTGTAGAATTAATATTCGAATGATGCATGGTGTTATACCACCACTCTACTAAAGGAATCCATTCACTCTATTTCTGTGGTGACTCGCAATAGAAGCAACGTAGGTAGGTTTCGAAGATTTTGTTTATTGCTTCTGTGTAATAGCCTAGACCACTCACCCATAGATATTGTCCACTTTGGGTTGCCAATCAAGCCAAGGCCCTCACGGTTTTGCTCTTCTCGCGTTTAAACGCGTCTTAGTAGGAGAGGTATCCATACTCTTATAAGGTATACTTTGCTCCCCTCTCCAACTAATGTGGGATCGCACATTCCACCTCCCTTAAAGCTCAGCATCCCATGTTGGCACAATAGGGGGAACCCTCTGATACCATTTGTAACAGCCCAAACCACCTGCCCATAAATATTGTCTGCTTTAGGTTGCCCATCAGGCCAAAACCCTCACGGTTTTACTCTTCCCACACCCGAAAAAATGCATCTATGGGGAAGAGGTATCCATACCCTTATAAGGCGTACTTTGTTCTCCTCTCCAACTGATATAGGATCTCACAATCCATCCCCTTAGGGCCCAGCGTCCTCGCTGGCACAACGGGTCGAGAACCGGCTTTGATACTATTTGTAACAGCCTAGACCACCCACCTATAAATATTGTCCATTTTAGGCTATCCATTGGGCCAAGGCCCTCACGGTTTTGCTCTTCCCATACTTAGAAAAATGCATCTTAGGAGGAGAGGTATCCATACCCTTATAAGGTGTACTTCCTTCCCCTCTCCAACTGATGTGAGATCTCACAATCCACCCCTCTTAGGGCCTAGCATCCTTACTGGCATAACGGGTCGGGAACCGGCTTTAATACCATTTGTAACAGCCCAGACAACCCACCCACAGATATTGTCCGCTTTGGGTTGCCCATCAGGCCAATACCCTCATGGTTTTGCTTTTCCTGCACCTGGGAAAACGCATTTGAGGGGAAGAGGTATCCATACTCTTATAAGGTCTACTTCATTCCCCTCTCCAACCGAGTGGGATCTCACATTCTGCCTGACCATCCGATTGTAGATGATAAGCAGTTGAATGCTTCAAACTTACTCCTTACAGTCACAATAATTTTTGCCAGAATTTACTTAAAAAATAGGATCCCTATTGCTAATTATCGACTGTGGTGTTCTATATAACTTAAACATCTGACTAAAAAATAATTATGCAATGTCATTAGCAAAATATGAGTGCTTCACTGAAATAAAATGAGCATATTTCGTGAATCTGTCGATAACCACTAAGATAACTGATTTCCCTTTTGAAACTAACAACCCTTCTATAAAATCATCACTAATCTCCCTCCAACTTCCTTCAAGAATCTTAATTGGTTGTAACAGTCCCGAATAGGCTACAATGTCTTATTTATTTTCTTGATATGCTCTACAATTCTAAACATAAACTTGAACATCTCTAATTAATCCCTTCTAATGGAACATTTTCTGTAATTTTTCCGTGATTGCCATCACACTTACATGACCTCCCACAACATCATCGTGATTGATACTAATTATCTATTCCCTGAGTGCGTTGTTAGATCCTACCACTAGCCGACCTTTCTACCTTAACAGTCCTCCCTTCCATTCATAAGCAGTAGATTTTAGAGTTCCAAACTCTAACCTTTTGATGACGTATTGGTTTGACTATTCTTCCACCCAACTTTTTTTAATATCTTCCAATGGTCCTTCATGCAATTGTGTTACAGATAACATCCGTAGCTTTGCACTAGAGATTCGTGAGAGAGCATCTGCACCTGCATTTTCTTTGCCACTCCCATATTGGACTTCAAAGTCATAACATAGTAACTTGGGTAACCATGACTGTTGTAGAGGAGATGATAGACGTTGCTCTAGCAGATACTTGAGGCTTCGGTGATCCGTTTTAACCATGAAGGGTTTATAACTCAAGTATTGGTGCTAATATTTGATAGCTTTAATTACGGCCAAGAATTCTTTCTCATACGTCGACAGTTCCTGATGTCTTCTTGCTAATGATTTACTGAGGAAGGCAATTGGGTAACCCTCCTATTATAACACAGCCCCTATTCCCAAGCCACTAGCATCCACTTCCACCATGAAGATTTAAAGAAGTCTAGAAGAGCTAAGATAAGGGTTGAAGAAATCTCCTTCTTTAATTTTCCAAACGCTACCCTTTCCTCTTCCTGTCATTCCCAATAATCTAACTTGTCCTTCTTCGACAACTCTATTAATGATTTTGATATTGATCCATACCTTTTAATAAATATCTGGTAGTATCCTATAATTCCTAGGAATCTCCGAAGCTATTTAACATTTTTGGGTTCTGCCATTCTATGATCATTTTCACCTTTTTAGAATCAATAGCTACTCCTTCCTCTGAAATGGAGTAACCCAAGTATTCAACTTGGTGTGCTCCAAATACACACTTGCCTCCTCGTAAGAACATTTAATTATCCTTCAAAATCTGCAAGTTTATGGTAATATGCTCAATATGTAATTACAACGATGGACTATAAATTAAAATGTCATTAAAAAACACCAGAATAAAATGCCTCAATTGTAGTTTGAATAACTCATTTATCAGTCGTTGAAATGTTGATGGAGCATTTGTTAACCCAAATGGCATGGCTAGAAATTCATAGTGGCCTTCATGTGTCTTGAATGTTGTTTTTGGTATGTCCTCCGATTGCATCCAAATTTGATGGTACCTTAACCGTAAATCCAACTTAGTGAACCACTAGCTCCTTGTAACTCATCCAACAGTTCTTCAATTAGTGGTATTGAAAATTTGTCCTTAACCATGTGCTTGTTTAGCTCTCTATAATCCACACATATTTTCCATGAATTATCCTTTTTCTTGACGAGGACAACCGATGACGCGTAGGGACCATAACTTTGCCTAATAAATCCTTGCTTCATATGTTTCTTCATCGATTGTTCAATCACGTCCTTCTGTGTTCCTAAATATCGATATGAACGTATGTTAATGGTTTCAACTCCTTCCTTTAAGAGAATTTGGTGATTGAATCTATGATCAGGTGGAAGACAACCCAATTCTTAAAAGATCGACCCAAATTCAGCCAAAACTGCATTGATTTCATCGAATGGACTCCACGATTCCTCATTCACTCTCATATATTGTAGCTGAAACTCAATAGGAATGGATAGCTGCATCATTAGTAGCTATCCACTCTTTGAACATTGCAGCATTCTTTGAAAGTCTTTGCATGACACCAATCGTGATTTTCCCCCAATATTCCCATTCAACGTCACTAACTATCCATCCCAGTTAAAAGTCATTGTTCGTTCCTTAAAATTGCACTAGACATTGTTTAAGCTTGCTAACCATTGTACTCCCAGTATAACATTACATCCTCCTAATGATAAGATCAGTACGCTCCTAGAAAATTGTATCTCTTACATGGTCCATACGAAGTTCTCGCAACATTGTTGGCACTCCAACTGCAATCCTCCACTCATTGTTATAGAAATGAGTTTAATATCTCGAACCACACAACTCCGTTTCTTGATTACTGATGTGTCTACAAAGTTGTGTGTACTACTATTATCAATTAAAATATGAATTAGTTTTCTCCAATGTAATCCTACCAATCTCATCTACTTGAACTCCTTATCTTCCGATAGTCCTAACATAGCTTGCATTAAGACCGTGGGACAAGCGTCTTATCTGGATATCTCTTTAATTTCTTCCCCCTCTATCAACAATCAGCTTCTCATTGTCTTCATACTCCGTAACCACATAAAACTGCACCTATCTCTTTTTACATTGGTGACCTATGCTATATTTCTCATCACACTAGAAACAAAGCCCTCTGGCTCTCTTATCATCAAATTCTTTACTACTAATATGTCTAGAAGGTTTAGAAGATCTTATAGATGATTGACACAATGTTGAGGTAGGTGTTGGTAATATCCCATCAGATGTTAAGCTTTTGTGTGTATTGCTGGTATGTTGTAGTCTCGTTACTGTATTAAAATTTCCTCCATTGCCAAGTTCCTTATGGTGTTTCCTCGACTTAACATGGTACTCCCATTAAACATTACAGCTTCCTGTTTGCAGGCTAACATGTAAGCTTGGTGTAGTGAATTAGGTTTATGCAGTTTCATAGTTACCCCAATCTCTGATTTGAGACCTTTAATAAAGAACACAATCAAATACTCTTCTAGCAGCGATAATCGATTTGAATGATGATCAAATTGAGAACAATACTCCAGTACTGTCCTTCTTGTTTTAAGTCTTTGAAGTCCCCTACTAAATCGTCAAAAATCTCAGCATCAAATCTCTGTTTAAAAGCTTTGGTGAACTCCTCCCAATCGACCAACTCTACCTTATTACGATTTTTGATGTATAACCGATGCCACTCTTGGGCCCTTTAATCCATATGCCATATTGCCATATGCACCTTTGTTTTCTATGGAGTGTGATCCAGCTGAAAAAAATTGTTCACAATAATACATCCATAGTTTAACATTTTCACTATCAATACGGGAAACTCAATCTTGTTTAACCTTGTCGGTGTTAAGTTTTCATCCTTCTCTACTCTTGGATGATTACTCCTAATAGGGAGATTCTGATAGTTTCGAAGCTGTGTCTTCTGGTTCTTTTCCTTGTTTCTACAAAATTTGCAAAAACATAGCTCGTATTTTCGACATCTCCCTCTCCATCTTCATTGCTTTGTTTTGCATTTCTGAAAACATTTTCTCACTCTTCGTTTGTGTCTTTACCACATTTCTCACATTTTCTTCCAGCCTCCGCAAATCAACAGCTCTTGTTCCTTCTGCCATTGTTTCTTTCAAAATCAATTCTCTGATACCAAATGTTACGTATATTTGTGGTGATAATGAGAGGTGAACGTAACTTGAGAATAGGTGCATTTGATATAAATGAGAACATCGCAACAAAAAGAGGGAGAGGGAGAGAGAGAGAGAAGAAACACGGATGAGAGAATTTGAGAAGACAACTGTATTCTATTATAGACTGGCGATATAGTCGTTAGTTTTTGATTATATACACATAATAATAAGAGATACAATGTATGCTAGAACACAATTACATCTCTAGAGTCTTATTTATATGTTGCATATTACAACTATTCATGCGTCACCATCTACGTCGTCTTATTCGTTGCTTCTCACATTTGTTTCATCTTTTGCGTTTACTCTGTAACATCTCACCAGTGGTGATTTTGTTTTGGGTATTGTGAGTTGTCAACCGTCAAGGCTTTGCTTCTGATGGATTGTGGATCTTGTTAGTGTTTCTGTTATGCTACGCTTAAGGTTTGGCTGGCGAGGAAGTTGCTAGAGATGTTAACATTGCATGAAACCCCCATAGCACGAGCATGGAGAAGTAATGATAAGGAGAAGCGGTTATATGTCAGGGCAGCTCCATGAAATGGACGATGATGTGTCACTGGGAGACACGCAATAACAACAACAAGCTGTTGGCATAAGGAGATGTTGTCGAAGGCTTGAAGGAGCTAATGGTGGCAACACAAATGAAGATGGCGGCGGCAATAAATAAGATTTCAATTGTTTCGATAGAAGTTTTTTATTTGCTACAAAAGGAAAACTAAATAAAACTACACAACAAACAACGCCTAATTAGCGTAGGGCTCTTCGGTATAAGGCACCACACTGGTCGTGGTGAATTTGCTCTTGCATGATCACTGGGGGCTCCTGCAAAATATGCAAACTCGGGCTGAAAGTCACTGCTAGGGAAGCCATCCGATCTGCGCATTGGTTCCCTTCATGATACACATGCTGAAGATGCACCTTCCAGTCTCGTTGCAATAGTCCGCGTGTACCTGCCACCAAAAGAGGATTATCAGTTAAAACCACCCTGGAAGAAGAGAGGATGTTAATTACCTCTAGGGAGTCGACTTCGACAATAACACGTCGGTAGCCCCTCGCTCACACCTGGGACAGACCCGAGTGGACGCCCTGTAGTTCCGCTGTAGTAGGTGATCCCCTCCCTATGTTGTGTAAGAAACCTCCACATCGCCAGTCTCTAAATAGTCCCCTGGTGGTAACAGTGTTTATCCCTTAGGTAACAGCCCCATCTGAATTCAGTTTGACCCAATCCTGTGTCGATTTGGTACATCCAACGAAAGTGCCAGCAGGTAACCTGTGTTGCTACATCACGCAGCTTTATGCCACTCTCGCTCTCTCGATAGAAGTTATTAACACTTAATTAACTTAATAACAAATTAATTAATTTAATTATGCAGTACTTAATTAACTTAATAATAATTTAATATATAAATACATTTTATAAAATAACGGAGAAGTGGATCTTATATGTCAAGTTATAATGAGAACTAATATTATATATTTCATACAATGAATCCCCTAATCACGTACTAAGAGACTCATATTTAATATAACAATTTACATAATATTTAACTTATAGGAAGTTTCTTTTGTCAAAATTTTCTGCCTATTTAGAAAGTTTGTAAATATTGAAGTTCTTTTTTGAATGTGTTACGTTAAGGTTCAAGTTGTATTATAATATAAATGTCATGGTTAAAGTCCTCTTTTAACATATAGTTAGATTATAAGACTAGTAAATAAATATACCAAACTAAATTTCATATTTGACTTACCTTAACAATTTTTTTGGTGAGACATAAATTTACATTTGAATGAATTAGGTATTCCTAATACAAACTCTATATAAGTCTATACAATTGATGTTTTATAATTTTCCTTAATTACATTTCATAACTATTATTTTAATAATCTTTATAGTATTATAATACATATTAACTAAATTATTTTTACATATTATAAATTATTTGTTATTTATAAAGATAATGTAGATAATATTAATTTTGATAATCATAAAATTATTAAAAAGATTTTTGTTAATTTTTTTTACTATTATAATTCAAAAACACTTTTTGGGTAATTCTAAATTTTTATATTTAGTAAATTCAAACTTTATTAGGAAGTTAAACCTTTATTCAAATTTAAAATTTGAATTATAATTTTGGGTAATTAATAATATGTTGAATCACTAGATATGTGTCACATAAATATTAACAAAGCAGAACAATAAAGAATTTAATTCCACAATAGAAGTTGTAGATGACTCTTCGTCAGCCTGTCCAAACTCCAAACCAACAAGAAAAGGGTCACCCAAAATCCATTTTCTTTTCAATTTTTATTAGTTTTATACGAAAAAATATTCCCTCCACAGCTCTAAACCCCGTCGCGTGAGCAGCGATCTTTTTCCCTCTTCACATTTTATCCCTAACCAACAGAAAAAGTTAGATCTTATCAAACAATCACGTCATTTTTGGTTCTGAACAGAGAGTGAGTTCTTTTTTTTTTTCTTTTTTCTTTTCATGTAATTTTCCCCTTTTGTCTCGGTGGGACTTCAACATCTCTGTCCCGAAGTCAGGCGTCTCGTGTTCTTCTTCTCTTGACGCTTCTCCGTTTGAGGATCAGGTAACTCCTTTACTGTTGCTTTCTTTTTTTAATATTTTCCGATTTGATATATATATTTTTTATATAAATGATCTCGTCTTCTTGCTTTTTTCTTGTGCTATTTAGCTGCTAATTTCCATTTGGATTTTACTTGTATCTTTCTCTAGGGGCCTTATTTTCTTCTAAATTGTTTCCAGCTCTTTATCCCTCTTTCAGCCATTCGTTGTTGCCTTGTTTGGAGATTACTTTTGACCTTCTAATCTCCCTTTCATGAATAGGACCTGCATTTGAACTAATGTAATCTTTGATGCAACTGGAACTAGTTTTTTGCTTAGGTTTTTTCAGCTGCCACTTCCCTTCGTTTATAATGTAGTTGTGGGTTTTAGGTATTTAAATGTTGTAAATTGCAGCGTGTGGCCTTAGTTAATTCAACTTGAATTTCTGGTTAGTTCGAGATGAAGCTTCCGGGAACAAGTGGAAGTTTGGTGTTTTTCCATTCTCTTGATTGTGAAACGGCCAATTTTGGTTTCAAACTCTTAGGAATTTTTGAAGGATTGTTTCATTTAGCAACTTGTCGCATTATGGAAATGATTGATTTTGGAACACCGTTGTATTGATGCTTGCAGAGAAGGTTGGTGATCAAAATGAGCCGACCAGCAACGCGCAGCAAAAATAAAAGGAAGCAAGCAGATGATGTCGATACCACTTCTGAAACACTGAGGTACTAGGAACTTGTCTTTCTGTAGGTTGTGATATTGGCGTATTTGGTTGCATGAGATGTTACTTCTTCTTTCCTAATTCTTTTTCTTTGGATTGACCTTTCTATAGGAAAATTCATGCATCCGGTGAAATAACTAAAGATGATATAAATCAGCTATACATGATCTCAAAACCTGTTTGTCAAGGTTGCCGTGTGAATACTAAAGATAACCCCAACTGTTTTTGTGGGCTGGTACCACCACCCAATGGGAGTCGTAAATCTGGATTATGGCAGAAAATGTCAGATATTCTACAGTCATTTGGTCCAGACCCATCGAAGGACCTTCGAGCTTCTGATGACTCACCTGCAGGCCTCACAAACCTTGGAGCAACTTGTTATGCTAACAGTATTCTCCAATTTCTATACATGAATAGATCATTCCGAGAAGGTGTTTTTTCTGTTGAACCTGGTGTCTTAAAGCAACAACCTGTTTTGGATCAGCTTGCACGACTTTTTGCACAGTTGCACGCTAGTAAATTGGCTTTTATTGATTCAGCTCCATTTATAAAAACACTTGAGTTAGATAATGGTGTTCAGCAGGATAGTCACGAGTTCCTAACCTTACTTCTTTCATTGCTTGAACACTGTTTGAGCCATTCTACCATACCAAAAGCTAGAAGAATTGTTCAGGATCTTTTCCGTGGGAACGTATCGCATGTAACTACGTAAGATGAAGGCTGACCTCTGATTTTGTGTTTTCATTATTTTGCATTGGATTGTTGTTGTCTCCTATGCTTTTTTTTTTTTTTACTCTGCACTCCCCTCCTAGTATTGTTTGTTACTTTTTATTGATGCAGTAATTAGGTCAGTGTTCCTTCTCAGTGAATGGGGAAGCACATAATTGGACTGTGATTAAATTTTGAGCATGAAATGTATCTACTACATATAATAATTGGACAGGGGCAAACAATTGTAACTATGTTTCATAAACCAGCTTTTCAAGCTGCTAATCTTGTAGTTGCATGTTACTTAGGTGTATCAACCATTTATGGATTCAAACATGTCTGTTTAGTTACCTAAATTTCTTTCTGTAAATTTATGCAAATTCTCTCTTTATATTATTGCTATTTGCTGACAGAATTTTTATTTCAGCTACTGAATAAATATGCTTCTCTATTCAGTGAACAAACTTTCTCTCTGTAAAAATTTGTTTCTTTTTTCTGTAAATTTTCATCTCCGCAATTTGAAACTGCTCATGGTTTGTTGTAGGCTTAAGAACTCCCCACACTGCTGTTACTTTGTGTTAGTTTGCTGCACATTCACTTATTCATTTGTTTCATAGTTCACCAGTGTAACTTTGGATATTGTATGTAACTGATTACTTATAGTCGGTAAGTATTTTCATTTGTTTCTTTGTCTCTATTGTTTATAATGTAGTGAAAGTCTTATTTGACCATTTAGTTTATGTTTTGCATGCAGCTGTTCAAAATGTGGAAGAGATTCTGAAGCGTCTTCAAAGATGGAAGACTTCTATGAATTGGAATTGAATGTCAAAGGCTTCAAAACGTTAGAAGAGAGTTTGGATGATTACTTTAGTGTGGAAGAACTTCATGGAGAGAATCAATATTTCTGTGAATCTTGTAAAACCAGAGTTGATGCTAATCGCAGTATCAAGCTCCGAACTCTACCTGTCGTCCTTACTTTTCAGCTGAAGCGTTGTGTTTTCCTTCCAAAGGTATATTATCTTGTGCTTAGGGGGCATATCTTCTGTTTGTTATAGCAAAACTGTTTTTTGCATGCCTGTTCTCTTGCACTTGATTGGAGCTGTTTAATTATCAAACTTATTTATTAGTGAAGCATAGGAATGTAGGGAGTGTCTATAGTGATCAGTTCAGCTATTTGTTTCATTTTCTGTGATTGGATACAAAGTGCTTCAGTCTTATGTTAAATTATTGGGTATGCTGGAGAAGATAATGATGGTTGACCGCTGTGTTTAGTTTTTCTGATTGGCAAGTTCTTGCAAAAGCATACATTATTTCTTCCTGTGGATAATCTATTTAAATGCAAATAACTAGGTTTTGTGCTAAAATGTGTTTCCATGCTTGAGAGCAATTTTATTGTTTTATTTTTTCTGGATTTAGATGCCAAAACTAATTCTTTTCTAGTCCAACAGTTATACTAGATATAATGAAAAAATATTTCTGCAATTGGTGGTCAAATTTTTAAGGATATGTTTGTTTGTTCATCTGTCAGTAGACTACAACAAAGAAGAAAATCACGTCCTCCTTTTGTTTCCCTGGAGAACTAGACATTGGGCGCAGGCTATCTGAACCATCACAGACAGACTGGATATATGACTTGTCAGCTGTGTTAATTCACAAGGGAACTGCTGTAAACAGTGGCCATTACATTGCTCATATTAAGGATGAGAATACAGGGCAGTGGTGGGAATTTGATGATGAGCATGTCTCAAATTTAGGTTATCACCCATTTGGAGAAGATTCTTCTGCTAAAGATGTGCCAAGCAAGACTAGTCCATTACAAACTGGTGCAGAAGGAGCAAATGCCAATTGTGTTCAACCTCAGCCTTCAGAGTCTAGTGTTGGTGGATATGGAGCTCGATTTTCATCTATTGATGCATACATGTTAATGTATAATCTTAGGTGTAATAGGAAGAATGATGAGAATAGGCATATTGTTGGTGCTGTAGACAGTGTTGAAGGGCGTGATGGCTGTTCAAGTAATGGCATTTCTCTCCCACCACATATATTTGGGGACATAAAAGAGTTGAATGCATCATATATTAGTGCTTGTGAAGAGTACAAATTGAAGAAGGAGAGTCAGATGAATCAGATTATAGAGCGGAAACAAGAAGTGCGATCAATTCTTTCAGAAGCTCCAGTTCGAATGGATGATGAACCATTTTATTGGGTTTCTACGGACTGGCTTCGTGAGTGGGCTGACAACATTACCCCGCCGTAAGATAAATTTTATACGAAGCAGTCATATGTGTATGAAATCAATTATATGGCCTGGCTTGTCTATGAATTGTTTCAATATTCTGCTTCATTTTGCTAAAACACATATGGAGTCAACATTTGTAGATCCTTTTCATTTTGATCTTAGTCTGTAGCTGTTACTTGCATTTTTGCTTTACTAGTTTACGGCCAGTGAATAGCTTCCAAAGCTACATTTAGTTTATTTAATTTGATGCAGTATTCTAGACAATTCTCCTATTCAATGCATTCATGGAAAAGTTCCCATATCGAAGGTCGGGTTTATGAAGCGTTTGTCTGCTGAAGCCTGGACAAAATTGATATCCAAGGTATCTTCATGGCTAACTTGTCTCACTTGCTTAGGGTTCATGGTCCCAATTGTTAAAGGCATCTAGTACATTCTAGTATGACTGTTGCGAGATCATTAGTGCAACAGTTGTTTCATTGAGTGACATTGTTAAAGAATCCACTTATAGTATTTTATTTTACCTTTTTTAGTTTAGTTGTTTGTTCATCATCTTCCTTCTCTTGTCGTCATTCTCCCTGTTCCCCTAATAGGATAATGTTTTTCTAATTGTAGTTTCTTTTTGCCCCTATCATTGAAAGCCCCAAGAATTTCAATTGTGCTGCTTTGCTATAATTTTTTAATATCTTGTGTCAAATATTGGTAATAATTTTCAGCATAATGGAGGGCCAATACTGAGCAATGATGACTGCTGTATGGCTTGCCTCATTGATCGTGCAAAATATGTGGTCTGTGCTGATAGCTATCGGGATCGGAGAAATTTGATGAGAGATCTTGCAAGTGATGTGCTTTTGGGTAACTGTTTAGATGGATCATACTATGTATCTAAGACATGGTATGAATGCAAACCCTTCTCCTTTCATGATTTCTCCCGTATTACTTTCTTGGTTGTTATAGATGGTTTATAAGTGTTAAGAGTATCCCATGTTGATTAAACATGACAGTGTTAAAGGAGACTAGTTTTAGTCATTTTGACAATGACTGACCCAAGCTCAATTATTGTTAATGGGCTCTATACTCTACCCATATTAAAAATTCTCCAGTTGTCACTTAAAATAAACACAGCAGTAACCGGACCGGGCCGCTGGGATTGGACATCTAGAAGGACAACCGAGAACGAATACATATAGGGATAATTTCTATATATTATTTCTCATAAATGACAGAAATACATATAGGGAAGATAAGCAATAGTTCTGCTATTCAATCTCTTGATTATTGCCTAAAGAAGTAAATAAGATTCCATGAAAGTAGGGACCAAAAATTGAAACGATAAAATGATATTTTTAGGAAATAAACTATTGAGCAAACAAGGAAACAAATAAAGTAATAAAACTGAAAATATTCTTCCAACACTCCCCCTCAAGCTGGTGAATAGATGTTGATCATTCCCAACTTGCTTATCTCTTCAAATCTGACTCTAGTAAGTGCTTTTGTGAAAATGTCTCAACTTGTTTGCTAGTGGGAATGTGAGCTAGATCAATCAAACCAGAATCTACTTTCTCCTTTATGAAATGACGATCT
>JAOSBP010000006.1:10233219-10256715 GCA_027563825.1 Erythroxylum mucronatum
ATTCTTGCTCTCAAATTTATCAATAAAGTTCTATTATTCAGTTACTTCTATTTTCCTTCTTTTCTGGTTCCTATCAAAGTACGAAAACAAGCACCCTAGTTTGTAGAAAAGCAAAAAAGAAAGAACAAGTGTAATACACAATGAATTGCTGGAAGAAAGAACTAAATCTAGCATATAAAAATTATTGTGTGTGGTCATGTCAAGCACAATGTTCCATGGAAAGGGTGAAAAGCATTTCCCATAAAGTTGAAATTTTCTAAATTTTCAGTTACTATATCTACTAGTGAAACAATCAAAGACACTTAGTTTTAAATGAGATTAACTGACCTCGTTGTATATCTCCAAATAAGAAACACGAAGAAGAAATTCCCGCACTGGTGTCTGACATGTTAATATTAGTTTTAGGGACATATTGATAGTATATTTAGTCAATTGCACGATACAAGTCTCAAATACATAATGGTAGGCAAAACAATCCTACCTCTTGTATTATTCCAAAAACATCCTTTACAGCCAATGGAATAACTCCAGGTGACTTTTGTTCTCCCTAAAATTTAAAGGCAAAACATACAAACATATAGGAATGGTGAGTATCATGTTTGAAAATTTGAGACATGGCAAATAATACATCAAGATTCTAGTAGCAGATGAAATTAATAACCAACCAAGTCCTTGACATAAACAAAAGGGCTTCTTGTTGTTCTCTATAAGGGATAGTTATCTGCTCCATTTTCCTCTATTAATCACCATTTTTGATGTCTAGTATGAGTACAATAAAATAAATCCATGTTTGATATTGTATTTGCCATCTAAATAACTAACATAATTTGTTTCTCATAGTCGCCACTTATCAATATTATCTGGGTTTATAAGCACAAATAATTAGTCACTGAAGTAGAACAAGAATGCAGGGAAAGAAATGGTTATATATTCCAAGATATTGGTATTCATTTAGATACTTACATGCATTGTATGCGTCTTCCCACTACTAGTAACACCATATGCAAATACAGTGCCTGTTCCAAAAGAGATTAGTTATCCACTGCAAATTTTTTTAGTTACTACAAGTACAGTTAGGATTAAAGTATAATAACAGCAACGGAGCAAACATATGCCCCAGTTACGAGATTAGAGGATGCTTACCATGTGATAGAATTTCATAAAGGACACATCTGTTTTGTATTCACCTTTTTGGAGGACTATTGATCAGTCATGTCATCTAAGCCCGAGTCGGACATCCAATTGCTTGGATTTGAATTATCCGAAAGATACCTTAGATATTATTATATCAAAATTATATCAAAAAATAAACAATCAAACCCATTTCTCGATTCAATAGAAGGCCAAAGAGGTGAATAGAATAGGGTATCAAATAAGGAGATATATATGTAAAAAAATAGGTCTAATTGAAGTACAGTTAGGATCAAGAATAGGCGTAATCGGACCTATTTTTTTACATATATTCTCCTTATTTGAGACCCTATTCTATTCACCTCTTTGGGCCTCTATTGAATCGAGAAATGGGTTTGATTGTCCATTTTTTGATATAATTTTGATATAATAATATCTAAGGTATCTTTCGGATAATTCAAATCAAAGCAATTGCAGTACAGTTAGGATTAAGAATAGGCGTAATCGGACTTGTTTTTTTACATATATATCTCCTTATTTGAGACCCTATTCTATTCACCTCTTTGGGCTTCTATTGAATCGAGAAATGGGTTTGATTGTCCATTTTTTGATATAATTTTGATATAATAATATCTAAGGTATCTTCCGGATAATTCAAATCAAAGCAATTGAAGTACAGTTAGGATTAAGAATAGGCGTAATCAGACCTGTTTTTTTTACATATATATCTCCTTATTTGAGACCCTATTCTATTCACCTCTTTGGCCTTCTATTGATTCGAGAAATGGGTTTGATTGTCCATTTTTTGATATAATTTTGATATAATAATATCTAAGGTATCTTCTGGATAATTCAAATCAAAGCAATTAGATGTCCGACTCGAGCCTAAATGACATGACTGATCAATAGTCCTCCAAAAAGGTGAATACAAAACAGATGTGCCCTTTATGAAATTCTATCACATGGTAAGCATCCTCTAATCTCGTAACTAGGGCATATGTTTGCTCCGTTGCTGTTATTATACTTTGATTCATAAATATTTGAACATTAATATTCAAATATTAACATTCATTAATATGCAGTTCCAGTATAAAATTGAATTTTATCCAATATTATAGATAGTCTAGCCTGAGCAGAACTAGAGGAGAACAAATTTTAAATGTTATACACAAACATAGAATATGGTGACTCATATTCATTTTAAGTAGCTCGAAGCTGCAAATATAACTTGTGAGTTTCCGTATACAAGATTTCATACTGTTTTACAATCCAATATGCGAGTCCAAACATCGGAAAGACAAAAAATGTGATAACGTGTTTATATTCTCAAATAAACAAGTGGAGTGATTAGTAAATTGCCAGAGATAGTAGCAGAAGCATACATGAAAATTACTATATAAATCCAGCTGCAAGTTTCCTACAAGAAGAAAACGAGTTCCAGACATCGTTTCTTCAGTCATGAACCAAAAACCAACTTAGGAAGAAATTACTCAAAATATACCAGATAATGTATTTCAATAAAGTAGATAATATATAACATGCTCGAAAATGTTAAATTACTATATTCAACCATCAATGAAATTTTGAATGCCAATTCATTATCACCTTGTTTAAAAATTATCAATTTAAAAGAACAAGGAGTAATTACCGTTTATCCCCTGCATAACACCGCTGACAACATGCTGGGCAGCAACGTCATAAACATGGCGAGTTGTTGTCGCCGGACCAAACACTCTATCTGCCAGTTAAGAATAATACAGAAAATCAACTTCATGTATTAATAAGACAAAGGACAAAGAACGGTTTCGTTTCAACTGCCTACGTCCAAAAACTTGAGAATGGAGAAAAATAACATGAAAATGTGCATACAGTAAATAAAAATAAGCACTAACCAAAACCGTAAGCAATTGAAGAATTGTACTCGTTCCTTACTGTATAATCCCCATCTGCATACCATGCTATCTCGTCTCCTCTGTTGATCTCCCTAGAGCTACACGGGCAACAAAAGTACAAAACGGTCACCAAAACATAGAATGACAGACAGATCAGTAACTGCAAGACAGCTCAATAAAAGTCAAAGCAATAAACTACCTGAGAGGACGGAACCTAACGGTTACAGTGACATTTTCCTTAGCCTTACTAGTCCCCGACCGGTCAAAAGTGGGACCAGTATTCGGACTTGGACCGGAGCTAACCGGAGAGCTTGAATGCCTCGACGAAGTCGCCGAGGGAGGCGTTAAAGTTCTTACAGCGGACTTAGCGGGCAACGGCGGTGGCGGTTGCGCTGGGGACTTTCGTGATCGGAAGGGAGAAATGGAGGGGCGGTGGGACCTAGCAGAAGCAGAAGACATAGAGAAGAGTGACGGTTGAAGGTAGAGAGAGAAAGACAAAGAGTGAAAGAAGTGCGAGGTGTTGATGAAAAAGCGCCGGCAGCCGCTGCTTAGTACTAGTACTATTGCTTGATGCGGACATTTGTTTGGCTTTGGCGCCCTCCGTCCGTTTCCCTTTGTGCTTCCAAATATTGTTTATTTTGAAATTTTGAACTTTTCTTTTAATTTTATATTAATTTAATGACATTCTATTTCTTAGTTAA
Source organism: Erythroxylum mucronatum (assembly GCA_027563825.1). NCBI lineage: Eukaryota > Viridiplantae > Streptophyta > Magnoliopsida > Malpighiales > Erythroxylaceae > Erythroxylum > Erythroxylum mucronatum. The sequence goes on from JAOSBP010000006.1 coordinate 10,236,944, forward strand.
AATCACTTCTTGGTCTTAACGAAATCATCCTATTAAAGTAATATATGTTGCCTATTTTAAATTAATTGAGTATGATTATTATATATCATATTATATAATATATCATAATTAATACACATAATAAATTTGTATTATAATAAATAAATTAAAAATGCACTAACCCAAGGGGTGTGGTTGAGTGACAGAGACTCATCCATCTAAATAAATTAAAAATGCACTTACTAAAAGGGTGTGATTGAGTGGCAGAGACTCATCCATCTTTAACCAAAGGTCAAGGGTTCGATCCTTGACTTTGGGTATGGAGCAGCCTTAAATCTTTGAGCCAACTGTCTCATCTTGTGAGGTGCCTACAAACCAGTGAAGGGATTAGTTACTGGATCCGCCGGTGAATACCCAGATCTAAGATAAAAAAAAATTAAAAACGCACTTTTTTTCAATCTAATTAATTAAATTAAAGCTCGGGGATTAATCAAATTAATTAAACCAGGTCCAAAGCTGTCAGGGTGGACCGAACCGTATCCATGATCCGGCACCCAACCCGGCTCAAAATGTCTGGTTGGCGCCATATTGCTCAAAGATGAATAAACCCCCCACCATTTCAGACGTACAGAAACCATTACTATATCGGAGGCAGAGCGATCGATCGAATCGAGCCCATAGGTGAAAGCAGAAAACATGAATGACGTGCCATCTCCAATGCTTATCGATGGAGACGAGAACCAGAAGAAAGACAGCTTCTTGAAAGCCAACAACAAGGGCAAAAGCATCGTCGCAGCCTTCGACTCTAAACCCACTCCCTGGGTCGAGAAGTATCGCCCTCAGTCTCTCTCCGATGTCGCCGCTCACCGCGACATTGTCGACACCAGTTATAAGTCTTCTCTGTCTCTCACTATCTAGGGTTTAGCTTTTGTGCATATTCAGAAGTTCGTATAGTGTAGGAATGCCAATCTTTTGTAGGATTTTTATTAATGCAATTTCGGACAGTTTTATACATAGAAATTGCAGGAAGTGTTTCAAATTAGGGGATATTCAAATAACTAATCTTTATTGTGTAATAAAATTTTCATCTTGTGTATATCGTGCTTGACGTCTGTCTCTGTCTTTTGTAAATTTTTTTATCTTTTTTTTTTTGGGAATAGTTGATAGGCTCACCAGTGAGAACAGATTGCCCCATCTCTTACTCTATGGCCCTCCTGGGACGGGTAAAACGTCCACCATTCTTGCTGTGGCACGCAAACTATACGGAGCACAGTACCACAACATGATTTTGGAGCTTAATGCATCCGATGACAGGGGAATTGACGTTGTGCGCCAACAGATACAAGACTTTGCTAGTACGCAGAGCTTCTCATTTGGGTACTTCCCCTTAGTTTGATTTTAATGTTTGTATAATGTAAATTGGTAGTTCCATACTCTAAACTGACTACAGTTGGATCTGATTGATCACTGACCTTTTCACTTACACACAGACTCACAGTGCATTTTTGTTTTCTGTTATTGCTACACTTTGGTGGCAGCATATTATGTTACAGTTTTACTTTTTTTTCCACAAGATCCCGTGCAGCCCTTTTGGTTTGAAAATGTTTGCTCTAGGCAATATCTTTTAACTGATTGCTAAATGGGTTGATGCTTTCAGCTCTAAGTCATCTGTAAAGCTGGTCCTACTAGATGAGACAGATGCCATGACAAAGGATGCACAATTTGCCTTGCGTAGAGGTAAAAAGTGTGAATGGTCAATTCTCGTCTGTCCCAAAATCAGTTCACTATTTGTCATAAACAATATTTATATGTTTCTTCACCCTGCAGTAATTGAGAAATACACTAAGAGTACTCGCTTTGCACTTATTTGTAATCAAGTGAACAAGATTATTCCAGCCCTACAGTCTAGATGCACTCGATTTCGGTTTGCTCCTCTTGATCCTGTGCATGTTGTTGAGCGACTTAGATATGTTATAAAGGTTGAAGGGTAAGCAATATTTTCCTCTGAAGTCATTGCTCCTTTGAAGTCTCATCTATTGGGGGCTGTAAAGACTGCTTATGTTTCTACAAGGTTGATAAACCCCAGTGCATGCCATATAAGTTTCTTCTAATAACTGATCATCTTTCTGGGTTTCAGAAATTTGAGATCATAAATGGTTTGAAAGAAAACCTTTTGCTTCTTGGACCATCTATCTGCCTTATTTCATTCCTTAACATTTTTACCTTGAATCAGGCTTGATGTAACTGAGAGTGGTTTAGAGGCAGTTGTACGGCTTAGCAATGGTGACATGAGAAAGGCTTTAAACATACTACAGGTTCTGAGATTTGTTTAATTTCCTGTTTTCAACAAAAGGAATCATTTTGGTGTTGTAATTGCGTTTTAGGCTTTTCGCATATTGGGTATATGCATTTGTATTTTGGTGTGACTCAAAGCCAATAACTCATAATTCAAAAATGTAAAATATCTTTTGTTCAGATTATGTTCCTCTGTTAAATGTGGAATGTACTGTGTCATCATTTTGTCGCTGTAAACTGGTATTCTTTTTCCACATATGTTTTAGTGGTCCTTTCTGTCCATCTAGCATAACAAAAGCCTTAAATGCTAATACGAGCTTAAGTTTCTCATTCTGTTGATGGAAAGGAAAGCCATTTGCCTTGAGACTTCAAAATGTATGGTTTATGTGATCATTGTCCAGTATTCTATATCATGAGATCTATAAGCATCTGTTTGCCGTGTGTGGTCCCTTCCACCACCTAATTCTTCTGGACTGCCAGTTTGAATGCTGATAGTCTTGTAACTTGGTCAGTATGCATGGAACTTGTTCTGGCCCTTCACTCTATTCTTCATATTCTCTTTATATGGATGCATCTTTAATGCAAATAGAGCTTTTTATTATGCTTTTCATTTTGTTTTTGGTCGTTAATAGAAATTATTCAGTGTCTTCTGAATAGATTAACTGCATTTAAAGAATATCTATATCTCTTAAATTGATGTCACGCACATTCTATCTTCTGTTGGTCAATTTCTTTGTAACAACAAATTTGCATTGTGAAATCTTATTTCGTGATAAATGCAGTCAACATACATGGCTTCTCAACAAATTACAGAAGAAGCTGTTTACCTATGTACTGGAAATCCATTGCCCAAAGACATTGAGCAAATATGTTACTGGCTTCTGAATGAAACCTTTGCAGAAAGTTACAAAAGTATTCACTGATCTGTTTGCCCATACACTGCCATTTGTTTTCATATATGTTATGTTGTGCAAACAATGATTGTGATTGCTACTAATAATTTGTCATACTTCCTAGGAATTTCTAAGATGAAGACAGCAAAAGGATTGGCCTTGGTGGATATTGTTAGAGAAGTGACAATGTAAATGAAATGCTTTAGCTATTAACTTCTTTAAACTTCAACCAGTTGATCCCATTTCATTCCATTCTGTCAGGTTTGTTTTCAAGATTCAGATGCCATCAGATGTTCGAGTTCAGTTGATTAATGATTTGGCTGACATAGAGTATGTATTTGCACGTCATTTAATCTTTGTCTTTATTGATTGGTTTTGCAAATGCCTGCTCACAATGTGTCTTCTTTCTAATTGACATTTGTGATATTGTATGTGTCATCACATGCTTGGAAAACATATAAACAAGGACAAAATGATGATGTTTAACAACATTCAAACCCTAAAATATTGCACAGATTGAATTATGACATTTTAAAAAAATTTCAGGTACCGATTAAGCTTTGGGTGTAATGATAAGCTACAACTTGGATCACTCGTTTCTTCTTTTACCCGGGCTCGATCTGCGCTTCTTGCTGCTGCAAAGTAGTAAATGCATAGTTTTATCTTTCCTGCGTTTTCTGGTTTAAACCATATACATTAGCTTTGGGTCTTGAATATTTGGAGTATGTAAAATCTCGACTCTGTAATTCAAAGTGTTTAAGGGTATCAGTCAAGTCTCTTAAACTGTTATTTTGTAGGACTAGGAGCTCTTGATCTTGTTAGTCAAGGTGTATTTTGTTATTATTTTGTTCATGCCGCCGAGCCCCTGCTTCATTTTTCTCGCTTCTGCCAAAGCCTATAATGGCTTTAAAGATTGCATATGGAAAATTAGTAGTTTAATCATTGCCAGATTTAAATGTGCAAATCAAGCTAACTGTAATGGCATTCAATTTGCCCATAATCACTCTGTACTAGGCATGCAAATAACAACTCATTACAAGTAAGACATTTCAGTCCTACCATTTCAAGTTAAAAAAAAAAACCTTGATGTGATGTTTTCCAATGCTAATTGTTCTCTATCATGTTTTGAGCCTATGGGGTGACCTGTACAACAAAATTCTGTAATAGCTTTTACGTTTCCCTACTAAGTGTGTATGTGAACAACCCGTTGTCCGTTTTCAACCTACAAATTATCTCGTCTTTTAAAATTTACATGGTTCTCTTATGCAAATTTTTTTACAACAAAAATGCACCTCGAATGACCCAAATACTTACAAGTAGACTATTGCATCTGCATATGATAAAAGATGAAAGAACATTAGTTGTTCTCCCCACAGCCTTTGAACGGCATTCGGCATCTATTATTAATGCAAGCTTGCTGTATCTAATATCATCAACGCAGCTACTCCACAAGTACCTTGTTTCTGTTTAAACACCATTAATCTTGTGTCCTGTTGGACCAGATAATCTCAATTTCAAGAGATCTGGATGATTCGTCCTTGGTGCTTTCGTGGTTGAGACTAAATATCCCACTGTATACTCCTTCTGTCACAACTTTGTCGATTTGGATGGTCACTCTTCCCAGGGTTGACTAAAAAAAGAAAAAAAAATCATAATTCAAATCTGGTATAAAAGTAAACTACAACGAAAAAGAAGTTACAGGCAGGCACCAGTGTGACAACTCCAGCAATTGAGTCCACTATTGATCAACATATTAAAATCATCTACATTGAACCTTGGTTACCTTTCCAAAAGTACTCCTGTTTTTGCATATAATGTGAAGCTTTTGCCCCCTTGGCGGTACATCAAAGGCCCATGTGAATCCTTCTTGCCATTCAGGACAGTTAGAATGGCTCACAACCTGAAAACATTGGCATCCTTAAGTGTGAGATGTAGCTACATATTGACGATAAGAAATTGCATGTATAATCAGTATTTTGGTTTGCTTCTAGTAGTTGTACAACATAATTCTTTTTTGAACATCTTGAACTTTGGCAGAGAAGTTTTTCTTAATTTAAAATATAAATCCAAATATAATACCAATCATTATGAATCCACTAAGTCCAAGCACTTCTTCTTCCTCAGTACAAACAAACCTGAAGAAATTTTCTTGCGATTCCAACAATATGAAAAGTTGTGCACCACACTAGTAGGTGGTCAATCATTGGTGGGAAAAGCAAATTTTAACTCTCCAAGTATATCCGAATAAGAAGATCAATCGATGGCAGCCACTAGTTAATGGCTAAGTTATGGGCACCCAAAAAATATAAAATGTACCTTGGTTTGTCGTGCAGGTCCATTGCCTATTGTCAATCGGCAAAAAGCATTTATAGCTCCCAACGCCTGCCTTAGATTGTTTCCACGATTAACTGTGACAGTCAAACAACCAGGCAAACAGTGCAACAATGAATCTGCTCTATCATGGAAACTTGGTGGACAGGTCTTCATCAGTGTTTGCAGAATGGGAATGGCTTCGGCAGCTATCATTGCCTGAGATTTTGCAATATCTATTGGCATGGTGGACCAAGACTGTTTCAACAAACATAGGGTCTCCAATGCAGACTCCTGAGCTGCCTCACAACCAGACTTTAGTGCATTTACCAAATGAGGGATACACAACGTAGCTGCTTCAGAAACATGGAGCTTAGGGAAGTTGGTGAATATGACATTTAAGGTTTTCAAGACCTGTACATTGATAGTTGCTGCAGACCACAACTCCCTCTCTAGTGCAGCTGCCCAAAACAACATGCTTTATATTCAGATCTAATGTAAACTACATTCGAAATAATGAATAAGAAATGCAAAAAGCTACCAGCATTAAATCAAGTTTTGTGTCATTGTTTAGAGCTAGCTATGGTGATATCAACTATAGAATAAACGAACTTCCAGTCCTATTTTATTTCAATTTCCATTTTAACTCTTCTACTTAAATTTTGTCCGAATTCTTGTATATATATATAAAAAAATTCAAGCCATATTATCAACACAACTGCAATTTTGTCTAATATACAATGTCAAATGTAAAATTAATATGTAACAATACATTTATTCGTACCAAATATTAATTCAATTATCACATAAATAATTAATAAGAGTTGCAATCTACCACCAAGACCTGCACTGAGTAATAACCTTAAAGATTTGTGTGATAATTTGAAGTAATTGTTACTGTTCACCACCTATAGTCATAATTCAAATAAATAAATTTATACTTGGAAAACTGTATTGAAAATTTTTAGTATGTAGGTCTTAAATTAGGACTAAAGTAGGAATTTAGGTCAATTAAGAGGATTTTTTTCCCCACTATCTATGCATAAATTACCCTCAAATCCCATCTCCGATACAGTTAACACATCAAGTAATTTTTTAGGACAGCTTTAAATGAGGCTATATACTAAAATATATGCTAAGAGAGGCTATTGATCTTCAATATTATTAAAGCCCTTAGAGGCACTTGATTTACCATTATACACTTACCTCCAACAAGAAGCAAGTCAATTAGTTGATAGAAACAAATCCAAATTATTGATCTCTACAGACGGCATTCCTATAAAGTATATGTAGAAAATATTTTACAAAGGCATATCTTTAATTGTTTTCAATTTAATGATATTCATTATCAACTAGGTTCAGAGATCAGTCAATTTACACTAAAACACCACGATACTATTATCATGAGTTGGTATGTATAAAAGTTGATGATTGCTCCTTTTCATAAATAAGTTTGATAAGTTTAGAAGTTGGTGGCTACTCTTAATAACTATTTCCAGTGATGGGGCCCTTTTTTGAAATTTTCCCTACTTTTAGTTTTCAAGCTATAGTCTAAAGGATTGGAGATTTAATGGTATATTAAATCAGATACATGAAATGGTCAACAAAGCATAGCAAAAATCTCTGAACAAGGAGAAAATGAGGATGGAATGGCGAAAACTTCCATTCAACTTACCTGTCAAAGATCTAATGAGCTCATTTGATACATACTCTTGGAGGGTGTGGTTAGAAAATAAAAATTTGATCATTGTTGCAGCCTGGTTAGCAACTTCGGAAGTAGAAGACAGCAGAAGTTCCTGCACCACTAATATACCACCTGCTTCAGCAACAGCTCGCCTGTTAGTCCGGCTGTGTATGACAAAGTTCTGCAATGCACAAATTGCTACCATAGTCATTTCTTCCGATGGCTGATCTTCAAGCAAGCTTACAAGAGCACGACATGCTGAAACAGAATCACTAGCCCTAGCAAGTCCTTCCTGCTGGGAGAGGTCTCCAAGAGCCAAAGCTGCAAGAAGTCTACAGGTCTCTGATCTGGTTTGTGGATCTAACAGATATTGTGCTAAAGGTGCAATTGCATATTTGGAAACCTTCATCTCTCGCACTCTAAGGTTGTTAAATAAGGCTTCAAGTAATCTTGCGGATAATTCTTCACATTGATGGGATCTTAACAGGTCCAACAAGGCATCTATCGCACCAGCTTCAGCCATCTGCACTGCACTAGAAGCATCAGTCCTTTCATGAACAAGTAGGGCATTTAGAGCAGTGTTGATAGTGCTCTCAACATTAGAAAGCAACATTTTGACAAGAACCACCAGAGGTGCTTTAAAGTAATATTCTGCTTTGAAGTGCAGGACATTTGAGAGAACTGAAGCAGCAGTTTCCCACAGTTCAAGTGGTGGTTGAGGATCCTCTTGATTGATTATCTTTGCCAACTCAAATATACCACCACAATTGGCGACTGCCTTTGGCCAGCTTATGGATATCTTTTCCAATGCCTTTATAGCAGTCTGCTGAAGGTTCACTATTCCAATTCCTGCTAGCCGCACTAGTGGAACAACAGCAGTTTTTGTATTAATATCCTGTTGAAAATGCTCTTGTGCAAGAAGATGAGATAAAAGTTCTGTGCCCAGCTGCTGAATGGCTTGAGATGGGGATTCAAGAAAAGAAATGAGAGGTTCAATGACATCACTGGGACTGAGTTTCAATGTTGCAAGGCTCTGTGGTTTCTCCAGTATATTTACAAGTGCTTGCAAGGCACTATGCTGTCCCCACAAACTGAAATCTGGACGAAGTAAAACCATAAAAAGGGGTTCCACAATTTTTGCAGCGTCTGAACTTCTAGCAATTGCACCACTGTTTGTCAAAATGCGAAACAGTTCTGCAATTGCGGAGCACAAGGAGATGGGTGCAACAGGAAGCAACTCAATACATTTATCTATAATTCCTCCTTTGACCATATCCATTTTTCGCTGGGCCCTGTCTTTTCCCAACTTTGTCATAGCGCAAATGCTACCCTCAATAAGTCGATAATTTGTCCCACAAACGAAGATAGGTAGATTATTGAAAACAGCATCACAAGCTGCTGCGAGCTCTACCAGTCTTTCATTGTCCAGTAATTTATCTAAAGCACAGACTGCTGACTCTGTAGCTGAAATTGAGTCCGACCGAAATAGAGATACAAGAGGAGGTATATATTCAGAGGCAATCGAATCTTCTCTAAATTTTGCAGTACTAAATAGAACAATGCATAGCTCTGCAGCATCTCTCTTCAATTCTAAAGATGATGCAGAAGACAATATTTTGTACAGACTATCAAGTGGATAACCTTCCACATCAACGAACAAAGCTGCCTTTGAAGTATTTCTTGAAGTGAGCTTGACCAATGCAGCAAGAGCAACCTCTTGCTCACTCTCTGAAGCCGTGTTAAGCATGTCACAAAGAGGTTGAATAGCCTGCCTGGCTAATTCACAGTCTCTGATGTTGTCGACATCAAAAAGTTCATGAAGAGCCCTTGCAGCACTAAACCTAGCATCTCTTGATCCCAGACGTAGAACTGCTATTAGTTGATTTAATGAACTCAATGATGTTTCATACCGAATAATATCAGGATTGCTAAATAGGATTCTCAATAGCTCAGCTATAGAGGCCTCTGTAGAGTCCTGGGGACTCAAAGATAGATACTTAGTCAAAGCATCTAGACCTCCAGCTTCAGCAACGGTTAACTTATTTGAATCACTTCCATCAGCAATATGACTTAGCAGTCGAACAGAAATTGGAGGGGCACGTGGCCTATCAGGCAAAGGTTTCAACAGATCCACTAACAGAGGAATAGATTTGCGTGCAACAGAACCTAGTCTAACATCTTCAATTCCAAAAAGTTGTTCCAGAGTAACTTGACCAGGATTTTGCAGCAGAGAAAATTCTTTTGATAAAGCCACAAGGTTTGGCATGTCTGACTCTATATGACCAATCAATGATATTAACCCAGCAACAGCACCGGAATTTGCAATTGTGAGACTTATCCCCTTACTTCCACTGCAGACAAGACTAGCCATTGCCTGGGCAGCAAAATATCTATCAATTATTTCGTCAGATTTCAGTAATTGAACAAGTGAAGGTATAATGCGCATTGTTGTGGGAGACAGCACAACATTTGCATCTTGGAATAAGATGGCCAGAAGCAATGCACTAATCCATATACCCTCTGTATCCCCAAATTCTGCCTGAAAATGAAAGACAGGCATTCCCTTAGAAATCAAATTTTGATGAGATATTTGAATGCCAAAAGTGTATAATAACCCATGGCACAGAAGCACAAATTAAAGAATTGCAATAAACAGGAGCTAAAATTTTTCAGTTATGAAAGAAAATTAAAGAAGTTAATATTGTAAATTATACACTCCAACAAAAAAAAAATCAACAAATCCTTTTACCTTTCATAATAAGATATGGTTGAACTAACTTATGAATGCATAGACTGGCCAAACTGAATTGCCATTATCACTGTTCACCTCTTCAGAAATTTAAGACCCCTCCTGCTACTTTTACTTACCCAAGCCGAGCTCCATTATAAGTACAGTTTCCTATTGGATTATCTGTCTTAAAATGCTTCATTAATGTACTTAAGGCAAAAGTAATTCCTTCATGAAAGCTATGAGTAATCAGTGTTAATCTCATAATATCAAGGATACCAATGAAGAAACCCATCCAAATGACTGCAGCATTAGCAAATTGCAAACAATTTCATAATGCTAATGAAACCATACCTGCGAATTTGAAGTATAACTCAAAAGTTTGTCAGAAAGGACCTCAAGTCCACCAGCTTCCATTATGATGAGTTTGTTCTTTACTTGATAAGAAGAGGTGATAGATAACAACCACAAGGCAACAGTACCAGCTAAAACAGTGGCTGGATCAACAAGATCAAACTCATCGACCTCCTGAAATACTGATCTTTCAAAATATACTCTCGGACTTCTCACCTCTATTTCCAAAGATGAATAGCTACAATTTTTCTTCATCATATCCACTAAAGCATATATCAAGGGCTTTGAGTATCCAGATGCATCAAGTGCTTCCATTGACTGCTGTCGGTTCTCTTTCGCTGCACATATAAGTAATGCAGTTCCCCCAACTCTCACTTCTAAACTTGAGGAGTTCATTATTCTGTTGGCTAGAGAACCTATTATTGTTGATTTTGTAATCAATAGGTCACCAAGCATTGCTGGTTGATCCCCACAAAGTCTAGACAAGATCTCTATGGCTTTATCCTGCAGATAAGGTGGCCCTTCAGCTAGGCAGTACACTAGGGATGCCAAACTTGAAGGTGCTTCAGCAAGGGCACACCAAGTTGGGGAAGTATGGTTGACACCTTGTTTCATCCTGGCCAGTGCTGCAATAACTTCTAAAGCATCTGCAGTATCTGCACCATGTAAATCCATTGCATTTAATGAATCAAGAATTGCAAGTACAACAAATCGACACTGTGCATTTCCCCTAAGAACATCACCCACTGGGAAATGCTTCAGCAATTGATAAATAGCCCGTGAAGCATGTTTTCTTCCCTGTAAAGTCCCTTCACCCAGGACTCTTGTCAAAGCAGCTACAACATCTTCAGCAAGGGCTTCAGCAGCAATCTGGGAATCAGAAAGAAGATTGGCCAGAGCAGCAACCGCAGTTTCAGCAGCTTGAATGGAAGATGTTTTAGCCAACCTAATCAAAGGCTTGACATCACCTTCTGCAATATAATGCATCTTGTTAGTAGTTTTAGTCTTCAGTGGACGTGATAAAGCACTCAAAGCTCGAGCTAACTGTGTGGCAACAACTTGAGTATTATCACTGTTCAAAAGCTTCATGCAAGGTTGCAAAATCTCATCAGTTGCAAGACTATCACAGATATCTTGCCGTGTGCTTAATAAATCAGCAAGGACAGAAGCTGCATACTCTTGCGTCTCTTCATTATTTGAGCTCAGAACCTGGACAAGAGAACTTAATGCCTCATTTGCTGCAGATCCCCTGTGCAAAAGATCCTCATATGATGCCATTGTAAGCACATGACCAATAACTTTTATTACATGGGCCTTTGAGCTAGGTGTGTCTCCTAGGAGCAGAGCTAATAACTGATTAATTGTTGCAGAATCAGATGTTTGGATAAGCTTCATCAGTGTCATAGCTGAAGCTTCTTGACCTTTAGGTCCACCACTTTTTAAAAGCCATAAAAATGCTGGAACGGCACCTGCACTGTCAACACAGGCTCGGATATCTTCACTATGACAAGACAGATTCCAAAGCACATGTGCAGCATCTTCCCTTGCTTTCTGAGACCCAATCTCTAATAGTTGCACCAGTGGAGGAATGCCTCCAGCAGCAGTAATTGCCCACTTGCTATCATCAACCTGGTCTGTCAAGATTGCCAGGAACCAAACAGCGTACTCTTGATGCTGTTCACTGGATAAGCCCAACAATGATATCAGTAACTGAATTCCTTCTCTCTTTCTAATGGCTTCCCAAATGCCTACTCCATCACGGCATAGGCTGGTTACAGAAAGTATTAGACCCTCTTGAGCATCCCCAACAGCCATCGTTACGAGTCCAATAAGAACCTTCTTAGCTTCTGCATGATCAATACATCTTGAAAGGTAGCTATTGCTATAAAGACTTGCCATAGCCTCAAGAACACGCTCTTGAATTAGTTTGTTATCACGAGGTTTCAGTAGCTTTACCAGTATGTTCTCTATCTTTGAAGCATCAAAAGGTTCACTATCCACACTAGACTTTTGTTCAAAGATCATCAAAACATAAGCAAGTGCTCCTATTATATCAGCAACTGGTGCTGATAAGCGAGGGCCACATGACAGCTCTCCAAGATGTAGAATCAAAGCGGACATGCCACCAGATATATTTGCCAACACCTGTGATGCATGAGCCTGCAGAGCCTGGGCAGCCTCTCCTTGCATACCCTCTTTAGAAGGAGCAACAACAGCCCCAATGAGAATATAAATGCCATCTGCATTTATAATAGCTTTCTTAGCAATTACTGACTTGAAGGAAAGAGCTTCCAATGCATCAGCAGCACTGGCGCGAACGAAGATATCATTTTTCTGACCAACAAGTAGAAGCAAAACTTTGATGGCTCCAGAATCAATTACTTTGGGAATGCTATCACTGAAAGCAAGCATCAGACGGGCCAAGAGAGAAGCTGCATTTGACTGCGTAGCAGCATTATCAGAAGACAAAAGGCCCACAATGATCTCCACTCCTCCAGCCACGAGTGTTGCTTGCCAAAAATTGTCCTTACTATCACAAAGATTTCTCAATGCCCCAGTGACAAATCCTTGCACAACTTTGTCCTGCTTGCTCTTTGGATTGAGCTGATCCCATAGAGTTGGTACTACACTTTCTGTAACGAATATTTTCTTACCAACATGGTCATCTGACAGCCCACCAGAAGAAACTTCATATATTGCCTCTGCCGCTGCCTTCCTAGCCTCAATAAATTCAGACTTCAGAAGAGAGAGTAAAGGTGGGATGCACCCCCCAAGAAGTACCTTTACTCGTAATTCGTCATCTTTGCATAGGAGACTTAGAGTTGCGGCAACATTTACTTTTGCTCCAGTAGTACCATTCCTTAAAATTGATATGAACAAAGGCATTGCTTGTGAATGGGATCCAATGACTGCCCTAGCTTCTTTTCTTCCTCTGACAAGACCAAGCAATCGTGCTGTGATAAGTTCTTTCTCATGTGCTGACGATACTTTGGCATGAAGTTTCTCAATAAAGCCAGCAACTGTAACCATTGTATTTTCAGGGTTGTCAACTTCTGTTTCTCCATTTGATTCCCTGAATGTAATGTGAACACAATTTCCCAAAATTAACAACAAATCTTACAAGCTAAAGCTCTAAATCTTTTATAAGTCAGGCACTCATTCAAGTTCAGATTAAATGATTTTGCAATTCAGTGATTGGGTCATTAGAATACACATTTCTAGCATATTATCCTATGCTATGCTTTAATGCCCCCATTTTCATGCAGGCTATTAAAGAAAATAAATAACCCACTGCAAAGATATAATATCCAGTAACTTTTTTATTTTAGAGAATGTCACTAACCTAGCCTGAGAAGAAGTTGTAAGTTCCTTTGCATGTGATGGAGATATTTTGGCATGTAGCTTTTCGACAAAGCCAGAAACCGTAGTCATTGTTTTTTCTTGGCTTTCATTTGTTGGTTTCCTATTCAACTCCCTGAAAGTAGCAACATTTCATACACGATAAGCAACAGATGGACCTTTAAATCCATTGTCAGTTTTAACTCAGACTGAAGATTTTATCAAATTATTATGCACTCCTTAACTCTATTAAGTCGAACGAAAGTCCATTCCAGTGCATTTCCCCTCATTGTTTCCTTTCCCATGATTAAAATACAGGGTGTTACAGAAATTTTATTTGCAACAGCAAATAATTAACTCCAACTTGAAGGACACTAACCAAGCCAGAGAAGTAGATGAGGGCTTCAATTCTTGAAGGTTACAGGAGGGAGACTTTGACATCTGCACCAACTTATGAATACACTGCAACTCCAATTGACCTGTTGCAAAGTAACCAACTCTCGGTAGATTGAAATAACAGGGAGAAGCCAAACAGGAGATGAGAAAAACCAGTACATGAGATAAGAGTTCATTTGCAGTAATGGAGAAACTGTGAACTAGTTAGTAATCAGAACAGTCAATTTTGTTTTCAATAAGCAGATCAAAATTCAAATAATCAGACCCAAGTTACCTAATGTCACTAACCAATCTCGAGGAGACCATCTCAAACAAAATTAAAAAAATAAAAACAAGCAGCTAAGAGGAAAAGAATACACCAGTGTGGTAATTTCCAAAATTCAAAGCCTTGCTTAGCACCCATAATTAAAATTTCCAGCATAACAAGAAAAAAAAGTAGTAGAAGAAGAAGAATGACATAGCTACGTTCATTTACCAGAAGGCACCCCCTAAAACTTGAGGACTGAAAATTTAAAAAAGCCAATCAAATAAAAAGGAATTATTAAAAATAGAAACGAAAAACCTCGCTGAAAATGCAGATGCCAGAGAACTCCCTCCTTGTAGCTATCTGAAAACGAGCAGGATCATCGGCAGCAATCCAAAAACACCATCCTCCGACCTCCACAGCCACAATCCTCAACTCTCCGTCCTCAGTACACAAACAAATGAATTGCACGGCGCCAGCTCTCAGCCAATACTATAGCCCCTCGCATAACCACCCAAACACACTCTACAACGACAATAAACGAGATCCTTCATGCACAAGTAGCGCCTAATAGAAAACGATGGCTAGATACATGCAGTTGTTCATACACATATGGATAGAGAGAGAGAGAGAGGAGCAATCGGACATGAAAGTGAGTGAGAGGTGGAATTCAGTAATTAAAATGCAAAACAAAAAAAAAGCAATTTATGCAAAAAAAGAAGAAAAAGGTCGGTGAGAGTACGGAGATCGGATCGTAGGTGTAGCAGCAGCAGAATCTAGGGCAAGAAAAAGGTCATTTTCTTGGCATTTTGCATACAAAAGAAAAGAAACTTACTGTAGAGCTGGAATTGTACATTAATACGTATAGAATGCGCAGAAAAAGAAAATGATAAAAAGCAGAACGCACCTGGAAATTGAGAAGTGAGAGAGAGCTTAACGGAAGGAGAATGCGATGGTCGTAAATGGAGATGCACAGAAGAGAGAGAAAGTGGGAGGGAGTGTGATGATGGTGATGGTCTTTTTAGTTTCTTTTGTTTTCCTGCTTTTCATTTCATATGTAAAGGGATTTTCTAAATTAAGTTTCTTATCCAATTTTGTATTTTTGTAAATAAAGATAAATTTACCATTGGGGGAGAGTGATTATTGGCTTCGGCTTGGGGTCGGGGAGGGTCAAATATTCTCAGCCTGTCTTCTTGGGATTCCTTTTCTTTTCTCTCCTCATTTTCTTAGAAGTTTTTATAAATGTGAACATTCCACACGTCATGTAATTTTTATAGCTCAAGGATCCCCCCCTGAATGCCACATAAGTTACACTACTTATCGTAGTTGTAATGCTTATTACTACAATTCTTCTTTCTTATCTTTACTTATATGTTACTAATTAATTAGATTGAACAAATAGATAAAGTTGCTACTTTATGATCATAAAATTATAAGTTCTAGTTACACAAGTAGTCTTTTTTAAAAAATATAAAAAAAGTTACAATCATCATGACCGTTTCTAAAGCTATGTTTAGTTGAAAATTTTATAATAAAACGTAATATTATTCTATCACTTGGAAGAAGGTTTTATAATGGAATAAGATAGAAGAGGATGGTTTCGTATTATAATATTACATTATTATAAGGAAGAGTTCATAATCTATCGTTTGGGAGAAGGTTTTATAATGGATAAAAATATAAAACTTTCAGTTTGAGAAGTTTAGGATGGAATATAAAATAATAAATAAATTTATACTATATTACATTATAAATTCATCTCCAAACAATATTTTACTATATTACATTATGAATTCTTTTGTTCCTTTCAAATAAAGCCTAAACTTTGACCAAGCAAGAAAACTTTTGACAAAGCAAGAAGCTTAATACACGGGATAAGTCTAACTAGATTTGCCTATTCGTTATAGAAGCACATAAAATATGCATATAATCATGCAATTCTTGTTATTCTTCCGTTATTCTACGTAACAAACAAAACCTCATCCTCAACTTTCTTGCCAAAACTAGAAGATTGAAACAAGAAATTATTACGTATTTTAGCAAGTTTTTTCTTTTATTCTCAACTGAAAATCCCTTCCTTACTATTTCAATTTTCAACACAAAATAATTAAATAACTACACTATTTTATTTAGTATTCTTTTTTCAACTTCGTAAATTTTCCTTTTAAAATAAAGACCTTTTGGAAGCTTACTTTTTTGTATTTATTTTAGCTTTTGTGTTTTAAATTTTAATCAACTCAAGTAATAAGATAATAAATAAACAATCGGAAAACAAAATGTTATCTCGGCCCTATGCTAAATGTCTTGTAAATTTATGCACGTCATTCATGTTGTACAACTGCTGCTCTTGATCCGACATTTACGCTCCTTCGTTTAGAACGTACTAAAAAGGCCAAAACTGTACCATACGTATCATTACGGGGAAGAAGAACCCTTTTCTGTTTTTCTAACAACCTCACTGCAGCTATTTGTTTGTGTCGAAATTTATTAACCAAATGGCGGTAAGGTAAGGTCCACAATCTGCAACACACGTGCTTCTGCGTCGCGAACAAGCTCACTCTTGTCCCGTTGTTCTCCAGATCTGTGCAGGTCAAAACAGTTTGTCCTCTGCATGTCTGCCATGTTTACTGCTACACAAATTACCTGAATTCTGGTTTGGACTTTATGTCCGAAACATCCTAAATTGACCCTTGAAATCAAAATTAGCAACCCACTTAAAAATCGGACGACATTGTTCCTTTCCTGAAGAGAGAAATGGAAAAAGGAAAGGCTACTTAATCAATGGCTTGGAGGCCAATTGCAGTATGTAAAGGACGCCTGTTCCATTCCATCATTCGTCATTTGCTTACCATGTGAAAGACTTTGGATGGACATAAATGAAGTAAAAAGCTTTCGGTTCTTCTTCAAGGAGTTATAATAAGCTTCTATCTATTTAGATGAGAAAATTGGAAATTTTGCTTGGTTAACTTATTGCAATTCCATGGAAACAGGGTCTAGAGTCTTATCAGGGCAACGTTTCAATGTAAAAATGCACATGCTCTTAATGCTTCCGTGCTTTCTCGAGGGCCAATAAGTGACACGAGGCTTATGAACAAAGCTTGATATTTGCTGGCTTAGCTATATCCAACGGGGAAGATGAAGGCATAGAAAGTTACAGGTGAGCATTTTATTGGAATGAAGAAATATTATTACGAATACAAACGCTCTTTAACTATAAGTTATAAATTTTAATTTATAATTTAAAACCTAAAAAATTAGTATTCTTACATATTTTACTCTTAAAAAGCTTTAAATTTATTTTAAAATTAATATATATAAATGAATTAAACTAATTGTAAGTGCACATTTTAAATTCGCATAATTATTACACATTCTAATATTTACTTTTGTATTATGAATTTTTATCTAAATATTTTGTAAAAAATTGTATTTAATTATTAAAAAGTTGCAACACATTTATATCATAAGTTATATAGACAATACAATTAACTATTATGATTAAATATAACTTTTCAATGGCAAGAGAGAATTTGATCTTGTAATGAATGTATTCAAATAATATACAGAAAATGAGACTCTAAGCATGTTCTCCTTAGTATAATCAAAATTGGATCTTGAAGGAGACACAATTTACTCCTAACGGAGAAAACGATAAAATGTAGTATTATATATAGGGATAAGGGTGGATTTTCAACCCGATTAATATATGCACTATCCGACTCCAAAAAATGGACATGGAGGTTAAAAATAGATTTTAAATGGATGCTAAAAAATGAATGTAGATATAGATTTGGATATGAATTTAGTGATAACCCGAACTAATGGATACTCATATCCTACCCATTTTTTATTAACTCTATTTTTTGTTTTTTCTTGAATATTTATGGATAAATATAATAAAATATTAATATTTTCTTATAATAAACAACTTTAAAATCCCTACGTTACTCCTCAATCCTCACCTTTTTCATCATATTTTATTTTCTTATAAGATGATAATAATACAAATGATATAGAGATGGAGTTTTGAATGTTGTAGAGTTTACGCAAAGACAATTTAAAGCTTTGGATATTTCAGTTTTTATTCTAATTCTTGATTTAAAAATATATATGTTGTCTTTGCACTAGACATTATGATTTTTATTGTTCCAATTTTATGATTTTTTTTAAGACATACAAATCAAAATATTGACTTATTATTATTAAAGTAATTTTGATTTGGAGCGTTTGTAAAAATTTGCTCTTTATATTTTATATTTAGAAGTTATATTTTATGTGCTATACAACCTGATGGATATCCAAAAACCCGAACAATCGAATGGATTTGGATATGGGTAGTAAATCGTAAAAACCAACGGATATGGATATGGGTAAAGTCATAAAAAATGGATATTGATATGGGTAGAGTAATAACCGAACCGAACCCTACCCATTGCCATCCCTAATTATATAGTACAAGTGCTCCTAAAACCCCAAGCATAGTCGATATGAAATTAGTAGAGATTGATAAATTTAGGGCCTACCTACTTCACCCAACTAACTCGATTATGGAAGACTAAATTTTCCTCTCCACAATTTATTGGTGTTGAGTTTGTTGTTTTGAGATAATGATCTTAAAAGCTTCAAGTCAAGACTAATGGTACTTTTTAACTTAAGGCCTATATTCTTTATCACGTACAATACGTGATTTGCAAAGCTAAGATTATATTTAGTTGGTTATAATGGAATAGAACGTAAATAAATGTAATATTAAAAAATTATTGTTTGGAAATGATGGAAGAGTTCATAATATAATATAATGAAATGCTGTTTAGATGAAGGTATTGATGTTTTGGTTGTTCCAAAACTTGAATACAATTTTTATTTTTCAATTACTAACGTTTCATACAACATCCATTGTTTTATTACACTTTATTACCATAGCGTTGATAACGTTTCTTATATTCATGTCTTTTAATTTTAATTATTATTAACCTCTAATATTCTTATTTTTCATATATATATACACCCATTGTGTGTTGGATTTTCATATACTCAGACACACGCTACTATACTCTCTAGCTTTGTCAACCTTACACCTCTCCCTCCTTCTCTATATATATACAGAGAGACAGTTCCTACTTTATCCTGAAGCTGGTGGAGAAGGTGTTAACCTTGAGGTCGAATCCTATTGTCCTACTATACCGTAGAAGAGGAATTTCCTACTTAGGGCAGTGATTTTTCACGACGCCTTACATTTCAGATAAGTCATTCCAATTTTAATTATTACTGCTATTTTCTCTAACAATCTAAGTCAGAAATTATTTATTTCGTTGCCACCATTTGTTGGAAATTACTGTGATTTTGCTGCTGTATATTTATTTTGGTAGAAGTTCGAATACAGTGTTGTTTTCTTCATATTGTTGATTATTTTGTGTGAGACATTTCTACTTTTGGATTTAATATGCCGTCTGCAAATGAGATGAATATAGGTTTTGCACTTACTATTCCCCAAATAGGTTCAGCCCCTATCAATGTAGCCCCAAAGATTGTACCTGACCTAACTAGATT
>JAOSBP010000006.1:10293095-10318606 GCA_027563825.1 Erythroxylum mucronatum
TTAAATAATTAAATAATATATATTTAGTTTGATAGTAAATTAGATTATATAAAAATAGAATAAAAAACCACTTTTTTGTTTTCGAATATTTGAAACTAAAAAACCAAAATTAAAAATAGAAATTAAAAGTTCAAATAAATAGATATTTTATTAAATTTAAAATTAAACATGTTGAAAAAAAGTTATTGCTTATTTTGATAGATTTGTCTTTTTACTATAACTTCACATATATGAGAAAGAGAAGGGAGTAATACTGTAATAGTGAAAGTAGACGAAAATTTCAGATGATTTGAAAAGAGGAATTTTGAAATGACGATCACTGCCAAATTGTTTTTCTTTTTTTTCTTTTATTTCTTGCGAGGTATTTTAGGACGGTTCTAATTATGAGAAGATACTTTTAAACCATCCACATTTAAACTAATTTTTGTTCGAGCTGGATAGGCCTCTTGCGGGAGGCAAAACTCTGTTCCCATATTTTAAATGCCCGCATACGTGAGGACGGTTCGAATCTACGACCTCGCTTAAATGAAGGGAATACCTTACTAACTCATCTGAATCTTAGGATTGCCAAATTGTTCTTTTCAAATAGTGAGATAGCTAACCCAAGGAGGTTAGTATAAAAGAAAGAGAATAGTAAAATTGAGGGGTGACAACAAATGTAACGGAGCCCGAAGGGCTGTTTAGAGGAGAAGAGCGAAAGGAAAAATTTTGTATTCGTCACCAGAATTTCGTGCATTTCTCTCGACTCTTCCTCACAACCTAGCCAAGCAATTGAGACAAATCCACATAAAATTCTTATCGACAGCTGTTCTCACATACTCTACCAAGCGCCTCACAATTATAAGCCTAGGCAAAAGAGACTGAAATAGGCAGTAGTATTTGCCTTTGTTTGGATGCTTAGTTACATAAGGGAAAGGAAAGGAAATGAAATTTTACATTTCTCTCCCTTTTCCACCAATTTGGTAGGAAAGGGAGGAAAATGTGGTGGGAAAGGGAGGGAAATTGCAAGATAAGAATAAAAATGACCCAAATTTTCCTTCCATTCCTTTCAATTCTCTCTCTTATTCTTGTCCAAACAATGGAAAGGAAGAAAAATACAATTTCTTTTCCTTTCTTTTCTCTTGGTTCTCTCCATCCAGACAAAGGCTAAGAGTGAGTAGGAGAAAAACGAAAAGGAGAAGGTTATAAAATAACAATAGATAATAGACGAAAAGAATTAATAGAGATAAATCCTTAGACCCAAAACAAGCGAAGAGAAGAAAAAGGAAATGGAGATTCAAATCAAACGAATAAAAGTAAAAAAGTTAGGATATGTTTGATTGGACTTAAAATTTTTAATGGAATGGAATTAATGAAATAAAATAGAATAAAATGTAAATAAATGTAATATTAGAAAATTATTGTTTAAGAAGGATAAAAGAGTTTATAGTATAATATAATAAAATGTTTTTTTTTGGAAAATCAGAGAATAAATTAATTAATTAACTAGAATATGTACAAAATGTTCAAACAACGTCACATTGCGCAATTGCTACACTAAGCCAAAAGAAAAACTCCGCAGAGCAAGCAAATGACCAAGGACGACAAACCACAACGAAATTTACAACATAAGCAACCAAGTGGAAAGAAACAAAAACGTATTACAGCTCAAGGAAACCATCCAACATAATAGTATAGAAGCCCTACAGTAGACCCATAGTAAGAAGGGAAGCTGCTGCCGAACTATTGAGTGCTGAACCACCAAAGGAGGCAAGGCTAACATGGCCTTGCCTAAAGGGACTCGCATGCGATAACCTGCAAAGGACTAAGCAATACTGCATAGGAAAAGAAGACAAACACTGAAAATTACCTCCTCTCGATGTGATGGATGAGAAGTTCCCTAACGTGGGAGAAGACTCCAAGAAACACTCGCTCCTCTACCATGGCTTCATTTCTAAAAGTACGAGCATTTCGCTCGGTCCAGATATGGTAGACCGCAGAGGATAGGATAAGGGGAAAGTAAGTGAGGTTAGGCACACTGGTACAGGAAACAGAGCGATACCAGGAAAGGAGAGTAGGAAGGGTGGAGTAGGTGATGGGGGGTAAGTGGAAGCGGTTCAGACATTGGGACCAAACTGTGCGGGAAAATGGACATTCGAAAAATAAATGATCGATTGATTCATTGGCGGATAGGCACAGGGAACAATGGTTAGGTATATAAAGGTACGTCAATCTATCCCTTGTTTGGAGCTTCTGCAGGAACGTAAGCCATAAAATAAAAGAGCAGCGAGGCGTGTTATATTTGGACCATACCAAGTTGTACCAAGGTACAACCGGTAATGGAGGTCGCAAGAAATGATAGGCTGAGGTATTGGTATAGCGCTTGGTGGGGCTTGCTAGCCATTCTAGGCAGTCTGGTAAGGAGCTATTGGGTAAATATTCTGGTGGCTCCAAATGTTGTAACAAGTCCAAAGAAACCTCCCTCCAGTGCCAATCATCATGCAAAATAACTTCAGATACCCGTGTTGAGAGTGGTAACTCCGAGCCATTGATGTCTCTCGGGGTGGACAAGGGCTGCAAAATACCTCGAGGATGCCATGGATCTTGCCAGAAAAGTGTAGACATACCGTTCCCAATCCTAAATCTGAATTGATGGCCCATCCTGTCCCTCACTTGTAAAATCTTCCTCACTAGTATTTATTTGTTGCTTTTATATTACCTATGTTAATTATTGTCTTAGTCACATTATTTAATGCTTTATTCATATTACTAATCATTATGCTTTATATATATGCACTAAAATGAGAAATAAATAGGTTAAACTTTAGGCTAAAAGATTAACTTAGTTATTATTATTACTATTACCTCCTCCTCCCCGTCCCCCTCCTCCTAATAATGATTGATCATCATCATCATCATCATCATAATAATAATAATAATAATAATAATAATAATAAGATAATATGTAGAGTTGTTAAAGAAATAATTAAAATTAGAAATATTATCAAGACCTAAACTCTTTGGGCTTAAATATTTGTAAGCCGCATTTTGTCTTAACAAAATGATTCCAAAGAGATCTAGTAAAATCTCTACACAAAGAACTAGTCCCTCCAACTCTAAGGCTATGTTTGGTTGAGGTTTATTAATGGAATGAAATGTAATATTATTCCATTATTTGAGATGAGGGTTTATAATGAAATGGAATGGAATGAGATGGAATAGGAGGGTTTTATATTACATTCCATTCCATCATAAATAGTAAAAATAAAAAACCTCCGACTTGGAGATTTTTGGATGGAATATAAAATGATAAACAAATTTACACTATATTACGTTGTAGACCCTTTATCTAAACAACATTTCACTATATTACATTATGAACCCTTCCATCTCTCCCAAACAACAATTTTCTAATATTACTTCCATTTACATTCCATTTCATTATAAACCATTCTATTCCATTTCATTTCATTACATTCCATTAAAAACCTTACGCCCAACTAAACATAGCCCAAGATAATTTTCACAACTACAACCTCTGTTCGTACTAAATCAAAGTTTAGAAAGAATAGATCTCCTTGTATGAAATAAAACTAATAAGTGTAGACAATAAATTAGTATTTAGCAAAACTAGAAATCTTGTCTATTCCTTAGAACCTCTTTAAATTAGCTTTCAAAAATTTTGTAAAAGGAAAACACAATTTTTTTATTGTATATTCTAGTTGAAATACTATCATGATTCACTGCACAGAGGGTAATGAGTTTTATAAAGGGATCATGGTAGATATCTTTAACTATAACTAAAAGATTTTAATCGTAAATTCACTAACACATATGTAAGCATTAATTTTGCAACTTATTTTTAATTTTGAAACATTTTCAACCTTTAATCTTTGTTGGATTTGTTTTTTGTAACAGTTTTGATGAGGACTACTGTCTGTTTTATGCAAATTAAATTTTCTCTCGTATCAAATAAAGCAATTGTATCAATTATAAAGTCTTCATATATTTTAAGATTTATCCTAATTAGATATTTCTAGGAAGTTATTTGGTTTAGGATGAATTAAAAAATCTTTTGATAGCTTTTCATTATTATTTAGTTCAATATTTTTATTAATTTCTTCATTTGGGTTTGTTCTTCATTTTTAGATTTTATTTGTTGTAGTGATTTTTTTATTTTCTCATTATTTTTTTATTCTTGTTTTGTTATAGAAATTTCTTGACAGAAACTTGAAAGGATTATTTGTGAGTGCCTTCTTTTCTTAACCTTATCTAAAATATTGGTAAGGTTGTAAGAGGAAGAAAAAGGAGAAGTTTGTGGCTTTTACTTATGGTTTTGAAAAGATTGTTATAATTTTGTGAAATAACTTTTTGTAGTTAAGGATCTTAAATATGATTTGTTTTTTCTTCATCGTCTCTTAGCTAATTATTATTTTTAGAACTACTAGTTTCTTCTAATAATAAGGTTTCATTTTATGACATAATTTTAGAGAATTCTTCATAGTTTTCACTATTTGATATCATTAAGACTCATATTTTAGCTAATATTTCTTGATCTAATTCCAAAATTTTGAAATTTTTTATTAATTCTACAATATTTAATAGTGTGACCTTTTTTTTTACATTTATAACATGTCGTATTTCTAAATTTGGAGGTGGATGAGAAGTTTTGTTTCTTGTTTTGTTGGTAGTTTGGTTTTGGTTAGTTCATCTTTAAGGTTTCTTTTGCTCCAAGGAGGCAATTTACTTTTATTTTGCTATTATAAAATTATAAAGATTTATTATAACTTTTAAAAGTTTTATTATTATCGAAAATATCAAATTATTGACAAACCGATTCTTATTATTTTTAATTTGAAAAAAATTATGTTTTGCTTTTTAATTTCATATTTTGATATAATTTGGCAAAATTGCATTTTAGATCTTTTTGTTTTCATCAAAATATAAACAGATTTTAATGTTTCAGTACTTTTAATTTGAGCCCTACCATTTTCAAAACTTTTAAAATGAATCTTAAGTTGATGGGAAATTAAACGGTGTTACGTGTCACGTTATCACTTATGTGACACATATTTATTCTTTTTCAATCACAAAGTTGGCCATTACTAAGTGTATATTACGTGATAATATAGGGTCCAGGTGTCTAATTTAAAAAAATTAAATTAGTTTTTAATTTATTTTTTTAATAAAACCTAGTTATTTTAAGTCAATTATAACTATTTCTAATTAGTAATAAGAAAATTATAATTAGGTTGATGTTAATTCAACTTCCTAGCACCCAAAATTCAAAGTCCCTAAGCCCCAAGAATCAAAGCTCTTACCAGGAATTTTTTAGGCTCGCTTGTCATTTTTATTATAATCAACAAACTTCAGAAGCTCACCTAAGAGCCTGTGCAAGTTTTACACGTACGCCATAACATCAAGATAGATCATTTCAAACAATTACGGATAATATATTAATTTCAAGAAATGTTATTATATTAGTGATGCTACGCTATTAGTGGCCTTTGGAAGAGAAGAAAGATGACGTAAGTGTATCTCCCAATTGGGTTTTTTAGGGTTAGGGATTTCTAATTTTTAGGGGTTAAGATTTTTGAATTTTTGGTGTTAAGGATTTGATCTAAAATTAACTTAATTGCAGCTAACTTATAACTGATTGTAACTAGTTTGACTAGGCTTTATTACATAATTTAAATTAAAAAGTAATTTAAGTTTTTAAATCAAAAATCTATGCCCAATTTTCCTAATCACAAATCCTAAATGCTTTAGCACATAATGAAATAATACAAATTAGAAGTCAAGTTAGAATAAAAGCTAGTAATGCTCAAGTAGAATAGTAACACAAAATTTGATAATTTTCAACTTCTTTCACCAATATTAAGGAAAATTCGTTGAAAAACTAGATAGAACTTGATGTTACATCTTTTTAGGAATGGAATAACATATTAAACACTCACAATGGCCATAAATGCATAGGAACATTTGACCATGCTATAGTTGATTTATTAATAGATAGTTTCTCAAAGTAACAACAAGGTTGGTCTTGGTCTGTACCAAAAAAAAACACAAGGTTGGCATGAATACCATTTAACTAAGTCCAAAAGATATGACGTAGTTAAGAACAAATGAAGATGAAGAAACTTGTAAAAGATGTTAATATTAGCAAAATCATTACTTTTCACAAGATATCCTTCTAACTTGAAGATAGGAAAGTTGAATATTATGAATCATAACTTATAAAAAGCTTTTAGATTTTAAACTACAAAATTAATGTTAAGAGAAGATTCAAACCAACCCAGTGTCATGTCATCCATGGCTTAGCTTAAAATTAAATTAAAAAAGTAGTGATTCTTTTTTTGGCTGGAACCAAGATGTACAAATGATGCGAAAATCACGGTCGACTTTAACTTCAAAAAGTAATGAAGAAGAAATGCATCTGGCCCATAATAACGATTGGTATAATTCTCACTGAAAGTGAAAAGCGATTCAGTGGCTTAAAAAGCGTCAACCTAACCTATAATGGATAAAATTTTCTCTCAACTCCGAACACAGCACTCCCTAAAATACTCGCTCTTAAATATTTAGATTCACCTATTATTTTAGTAGGGATGAACCTACAAGTGTCACTCGCTGAATAGGTATGATGTTTTAAATTAATTTTATTTAAAAAATTCTCATCATTGTACTTTTTCTCCTAAAATAATTTTTTATAATAATCTCTGGTTGTCTTCATATCATCAATATATTGACACAATTTAATACAATTGATTAATTTTATGTTTTATATAATCTTCCGCAAAATTTTAAGGCATAAAATTTAAGTGAAGTCGGTAAAATAAACTTCCAAAAAACACATGTAAAATAATTTCGTTACTTACACGATTGATTAATCTTTTTGCTCTTACCTAGTCTTGTTACCAAGCCAAACCTTAACTGTTAATTAGGCTGCAGTTAAAACTAGGGGGATAAATATCTAGTTTTTACCTATTCGGTGAGGTCAATTTCGAAGCTCCAACATGAAAAACGTCGGTCTTAGTTTTGATTTCAAGTCTCAACTCCAATACAATTTTGGCAATTACCACTCGATTGGCACTAGCAGTTTTACGGTGCCGACAAGCGCGCACTACTAAGACCATCATCATACGCCAGGCTTTCCTTCTCTCGTGTTCAAAAAGAGTTAAAATATTTTATCGATTTTCCAGAAACAGAAGCTCTTACTACATTATGTGAATCCAATTAGACCCACAGTTACAATATGCCAAGTATACACAATGCATATGATCATGTTCCTAATTTTACAAATTCCCACCCCACAAGCCAAATACCCATCGCATCCATCTACCACCTACTTCCTGGTTTCTAAATAATTGTTTACGCTCAGGCACACTCATAGACTTTCAGTCTCGTGTTGCCCTACTAAGACCATGCGATCTATTCAAACCTGTGTCCCTAAAACGATTTCGGCAGGTGCATAAACATATCCTGAAGGGGATACACCTGAGCACTCCCCTGAAACTGCGACGCGAAAGCATTGTCCATACCGGCATCCATATAATTATACGGATATTCGAGGGGGTTTACACCGGACCCCCAGTCCTTCCACTTGAGTTCGCTCTGCACCTCGCACGTGAACTCCGGCGACACCACGTGCTCCGAGCAGCTGGAATCAGTGTGCAGCTTTGGCACCGAATCAGATGTGTCGAAATACGTATAATCCTTCAGCAGCTCTGTGGCAGCTGCAGCAGCTGACGACGAAGGCAGTGGAGCCGGCGGCGGCCGCATAATCTCAGGCTTATTATCCTCGACCAAGTCCACAGACTCCGCCCTTGGGCCACCAACTTTGATGGCTTCTTGCTTCTCAATCACCCCTTTCTTGTTGTATATGCGGCAGAGCACCCAATCATCAAGCTGCAGGCAAGCAAGCAAGAAACTTAGGAACGTCGACTTGGACTATCGTGTACACTAATTATGACTCTTCACCGCACACCATTTAAGTCATAAAGAAGATCCATTTCTGATCAACATTATTTCTAAACAACATGTTAATTAAACCACGAATCTCAATGTCTCAATTTCAACCGTTATTTCACCAAATACGTAAGATTGAAGTACATACCCTTAGACTATTTTTCTTGCGGATGGAGCGATCAACATCAGCAAGACGATACTCGTGCATGATCCAGTTAGATTTCTCCCCTTTAGGAGCCTTGCCCGAGTAAAACACTAAAGCCTTCTTGATTCCGAGCGGCTTCGGTTGACCAATCGGTTTATCAGCCCCGGTAGCCTTCCAATACCCGGTCCCCGCAGCGCGATTAGGCCTCGAACCGTTTGGGTACTTCCTGTCTCGTGGCGAAAAGAAGTACCACTCTTTCTCCCCGTACAAAGCCATACCTATTTTATTAAATCACAAATCAATCAGAAAACAAACCAAGCGCCTATAATTTGAAGGGTGAAAAGCGAGATTAGCTAACCTGGGAGATCCCATGGATCATACTGGTAGAGGTCGATTTCTGCGATAATCGGGACAGCAATCGACTGAGAGGCGCTTTTACGGCAGAGGTAGTGCTTCACCAACTCTTCGTCAGTTGGATGGAACCTGAACCCCGGGGGTAAATCTAATGCCGTCGACATTTTCACCATTCTCACCCTTTCACGAAAATACTTATCTTTGGGTAGCAAGTAGCAACGGCGCTTGAAACTTAAAATAAAAGGCAGAGGGAGGAATTTATAGAGAAATAGGAGGGACAGGTGGCGAGGAGGACTTCTAGAATACACGTGAGAGATAACGTTCCTAAAATTTTATGAGTAGAAGGAGGGACACGTGTGAGGCACTCAAGTCAGGTTGCGTGCGTGGCAATAGCCCACAACTTAAAGAGTATTTTGTCACTGCTTACGCCACTTAATTTGGACTGTTGTGACACGGCTGGAGCAAGTTCTTGGAAGGTGAGAGTGGGTTCCAGAAAAATTGAAAATTTTAAAACCAAAAAATAAGAGAAAAGGACGAGATATTTCTTATTTTTTTGGGAGCCGACAGTAAAAACGGTGATGAGATGGACACGTCAGAGAGGGAAGACCCACGTGCGGCGGTAAGTGAGTCAGCATGTGTGATTTGGCGACGAAAGGACGCCAGGAGGAGGCAGTCAGTCACTGTATCTACATATTTAAATAAAATTTTAACTTGGTTGGAGTCTTCCTGGGGATCTGATATTTAGGATTCAACTTTTCCAGCAAAAGTAAAAACATTCTAACCGCTTCTTGCGTCTTTCTGACTTCCAACTTGGCTCACTTTATATAATTTATATATATCTTTGATTTATGTGAATCTGTTCTCGTTGTAATCTCAATGACTTTTCCTCTTTAAGTGATTAATACATCCATTCAGGTTTCTTTTTCTCTTCCTTTTATTAGGTCTCTTAGATTTTTTTTTCACAAACCAAATAATTTTCTTAATGTTGTCATAAAATATTTAAATGAAAATTTTCCAACATTTTTTTGCTTTTCTAATAAAAATTACAATCTTGTATTGAACGATAAGAGATTTTATAAGGTATCATGGTGGTTGTCGAAACTTCATAGATATATTAGTTAATTATAAAAATTTCAAAATTTTACTCAATTATATAATACTATTCTGAACTTTAAAAAGTTTAGTTAAAGTATTATACTTTTCAATTTGTTATAAAAATAATCTAATATTAAGTTTTTCTTTAACATCGTTGATGTGATTAAATAAGTCAAATTTGTTGACATGTTAAATGTCTATTTTTTAATCAATTAAATTAAAAACACAAACCTGTTTACTAGTGTTAACTTTGCATCAGCTAGTTACGGGGGATACAAAATTTTGTGCTTAATATTCTTCCTCCTTTAAAGCAACTTTCTCATTTCAAATATCACATAAAAAGACTTTAAAAAATTGTTGAAAAAGGCAAGGCTAAGGCAATACTTAGTAATTCTTTGGTGATCATCAATGCAGAAGCTAATGAAATATCTTATGAGAAGGTGTTATTTAATGATACTGAGTATTACTATAAATTGCTCAATGGAATGGAACACATGGTCAAATTAAAATCAGCCCACCAAACTTCTTATTTATCTTATATTCCATGAATGTTTTTTTAATTAAATTATGGAAAATATTTTGCAAGAAGTACATGAATGGGATGTCACTCTATGATTATTGGAAGTCTTCCTTTTGTAGATTGCCTTCCTATTCGAATATAGCTAATCAGGAATGTATAGATGAATAGAATGCATACGTTAGTCTTACAATCAAAAGTTTGCAGAGTTGTTGCCACAACTATAGTCTGAGTTCTCAGGAAGGAAACTTGCGAATTGGGAATTATGTTTTAGGTTTTTTTAAATTTAATTGATTATTAAGCAAATAAGTTTGAAACAAAGAGACACATGTCATGTAAAAAAACTAACATGATTAATTACGCCTATGACGTTAACGAAAAACTTAATGTCAGTCTATTTTTGCAATAAATTAAAAATTGAGATATTTTAGCCCCACTTTTTAATGTTTAGGCTAGTATTGCTAAATCAAATTGATATTTTTTTATAATTAACCCTAGATATATATATATATATATATACTCATTTAAGCACATATGCTACCAAATTATACTTTTTTAAGAAGTTAAGAAGACATTATATTAAGCAAAATATATACGAAGATATACATGTCATATTAGTCAAGTGGCAACACCCAAAAATGATAATAACTTTGGGGGGTCAAAAATTGCACCCCTGGGAGCTAAAGCAAACATTGTCTGACGAAAGGTAAGTAGTAATTACAGAGTCTACCCTAATAGACTATATCCACCAATGAGAACATTACTAGAGTTAGGAATTGGTCATGTATTCGTATTGCAGAAATTAATTAAAAACTTCCTATAATTGGGTCATGTCTTTACTCATACTTAAGTAGATCTTATGAACAATAATATGTTTTCTAATTATGAGCAAGGTGTTCCTTACGAGGCTGTGAGTACTTTGATTTGATCCTTTAAACACCCTAGCATTCCTTTCCTTCCATAAAACATAGGTTCCAAAACTTACCAACAATTTGAAAATAATGGAGTCTTCATAATGAGTGAGCTTTACTTGCACTACCCATTTTATAAATGAGTTCCAAGTGGATGTCAAGATGTTAAGTTTATAAAACATCAAAGATTTACACCAAAATTTCATTGTATAATCACATGAATGGAGAACATGATAAATGCTTTCCAAAACCTGATTGTAGAAGGGGCAGAGCATATTAGGACAACTCCTTTTAATCTTATCTTTACTTACTAGTCTATTCCAGATTGCTAACCAAAGAATAAAGGATGTTTTAGGGGATCTCTTAGGAAACTAGAGCAATTTCCACCGTGATACCATTGACTTTATGCTTTTGAATAGATCAAGGCAAAACTTGTTGGTAAACATTCTAGAGTTGGGGTGAACCCATTCAGGTTCGTTATCCTCGTTGGAGTGTGATTCATGATAGGGGAAAGAGCCCTCATTCTACGATTCCGTTCTCGTTCCAATATCACTTTATTTACTTTTGCACTAGGAGGACTAATTAGCTTTAGGTGATCTAGATGTGTGATGTAGTTTAACGGACCTAGATCATTCTAAAAGTCAAACCAAAACCAAGTTTTCAATCCATTCCCTACCTTGATTTTAATAGCAAAATTTATATCATTTTTTAGCTTCAAAATCTGATTAACTAACTAAGAAAAGTATTGGTTTACCTTGATGATCTAGAAGTTCTGTTCTTTTATTATGCAAGTATGAACCCATTTGACCTATATTGGTTGAGCATAAGTGAACAATTTCCAAATTCTTTTAGCCAGCAACATTTCATTAGCATCCCTTATTTACTATTTAAACTTTGGATTTAGCCAAAGTGAACTGATTCGAGATAGTATTGTGATGAGCTCACTTAACAGATAGTATTGGAGATTAGAGAAATTCAGCAAAAGAACTGAGAACAGGGGTTCAGAAAAGAACGAAGAACAGAGGGAATATACTTTGCTAAGAATATCTGTCCCTTTATTGAGTTCACGAAAAACATTTATAGTCTCCATCACAATTAGGAGACTTAGCCTACACGAAACACAACTCCTAAAAATACTCATCCACAACCCCCACGGCTGAACACCAGCCCATACCCCCAGGAAACAAAAGAAACTGCAACTCTCCTAGAAAATAGGATTATTCTTTCCTAAATCAACTCAACACGTAAACACTACTAAGGCCACGTAGAACTCTTCCTTATGAAGACTTAGTCTAAGATCCCACACTCGAATGAGCCCCACTCAAGTTCACATCATATTGTACATTGAACTTTGAACTAATTTAATACAAGACAACTTAATTAATAAAGATAAAATAATGAAAGACTACACAATCAAATATAAGACGCTTAAGTAGGTAATTAGGAGCCATATCCAGTAAAAATGTATTTCAATGATACATATAGATCAGTGCTGTGGTAAATCGTGGTCGTAATCAAGTTAGAAAATTTTTGCAAGTTCAATTTCAATAAGAAAATTAGCTTTTTTATTTCTCTTATACAGCAACTAAAGTCGACACCGTAGCCAATTGCCTATTGACCTGTTTATTGTACTATAATTTTGTTTTCCATTACAATAAAAAGTATCTCACGAAGCCGACTCAAAAAGAAAGGGTCGGGTATTGACTTGTCAACAGCCCCCGTGGATAAGGATAAAGAGAGGGAAGATAGTGGGCTAGTGCATCACAAACAAGGCCGAATCATGCTATGTCCCAAGCGATAAATATTGCCGACCATACGAACATTTTTAAAGCGTGAACTTGCAATTCCTCTGCGTCGACATACCCAAATCGACCTTCCTGATTGAGAGTGTGAGCTGGTTGGTACTTGTGAGTTTAGAAACACTGATCTATACAAGCCGCAATGAGGGGCCTTCTGTCTCTGTCACTGAAGAACTGTCCTTCTTGCCGTGACGTTTTGGCCTGGACTTTTATTTGATGGTGTTTGTTGGGTGAATAGAAAGGAAAGGATGAAGATAAGAGAAGAGTAGGATGGGATTTTGGAGGAATTTCTAATGTGGAATTCTGGTAGTAGGTGATTAGGAGGAGAAGTCAATATGGTTGATAATGGATAATCGTCAACTGCATCATAGATGTGCTCGTAATTTGGTAAATCTTTTCATCCGCATGTATTTTCATTCCTCACTAATGATCTTAATTTTGGTCCGGCCTAATTTTGGTTCGAATTGACCGAGTCAAGTAACGGGTTAGTTAGCTCGTGGTCAAACTGAGCTACGGGCTGACTTATCTCGGTCAGTCGGGTCACGGGCCATCCTAGCCCCTGGTCGGGTCAAGCCTAAGCCATTTCCTCTTATCTCATATCACAGTAGAGTGGAGCTTGTAAGTGAAAATTTTGAAGGGCATAGTTCCACAAAAATTCTGGTTCAGTTGTTATAATTTTTCTGATAAATATGAAAAAATAAATACGCAATCACAAATCAATACTTGAGATTTGATAACGCAGTTTAACATACTTTGTCTACGTCTGCGGGACCTTCACCCAACATAATTACTTTTACCTGTGATACAACAATAATTTTACTCAAAACATTACACAGCTAACTCATCTAACCCTTGACACTATCTCTCGTCTTTACTGCCCGTAAAAGTAAATCATACCTAATAATATGACCGCCTCGTATTATCCTTAACAGAGGATTTTCTTAACAATATTTGATAATTAAGAATGAAAGTAAAATAACTCAAGAGATAGAAATAACAATGAACATAAACAAAGACACTTGAGAAAGAAAAACTTCCCTAATAATTCCAGCTTCTTTAATGAAAAATCAGAAAGTTGTCTAGTTGTGAACTTTTGATATTGTCACTGAAACATCTCACTCACAACAACCACAAAAATCTACAAGCGGACAAACATTTCATCACTGAAACATTGCAAACATCGGAGCTTCAAAATCTACAATGGTTGTTGGAATTTTTTGCAAATAATCACCACTATCGACAGCCGCCAAAACTCACATGATTAATATCTCATCAGTGATCAGTCTAACAAAAACCACACCATCAACTATACATAATAGCTGCAAAAAAATCACGAAAACTTGTGAAGTTTTCGCACTTAATAGCTCACAACCAACAATCCAAAATTACTACTCCATCGACGATAAAAGAACAACCACTAAAAAGAACACGCAAATACCAGAAAAATTAGCTTTCAGGACTCCTAATCAACAACCAAGACAACCATCAATATTCATTCAAAAGCAATAGAGAACGCAATTGCCAAAATTGCACACCACCAGCAATTTCGCAGCCCAAAGAGTAATACAAAAACAAGAAAATTAGTTATCTGCAAAACTCCCAAAAGCCACTCTCAATTGTCGTTTAATGATAGAGAAATATCCAGCATTAACGATAACTTAACCAAAGATAGTGCATTTCTTTGATCTGAAATTTTGCTTCTTGTTTATTTCTGGTAAGTCAATAAATTCTATAGAAGATATTTCTTAATGCAATATTCCAACGAGCCATTTTGCTTTATTTGTTTTGAGAGAAATGTATAATCGTTAGGTACTTTATATTTGGTGGCTTTAGTTTCAATTGCGTTTAGTGAACAGACTAGAGGAGGTTGCAGTCTCTTGTAGAGGCTCTGAGAGAGAGATGTTGTTAAAAAGATGGTTGGTTATGCTCAAAAAGGTTGAGAAATCTGTGACTAGTTCTGCTGAAGATAAAAGGAAGAGTCTTAAAGAATGCCTCGTCAACGATGATGGAGACTTTTTTTTAAAAAAAATTTAATTTTATTTACCGTCGGAATTTTATTTTCCATTGATAGAATGATTGATATTTACGACGGAAACCGTTGTTAAATTTACCGACAACCGTTTTAACGATGTTGTTGGCCATCGGTAATTTCCGTCGCTATTTAATATTACTGACAAAATGCAAATATTTTCTGTCGGTAATTTCAGTCACATAATGCCCTATTTCTTGTAGTGTGCAGCTCCAACAAATTTTTTTTTACAAAAGGAACTACAAAACTAAATCAAAGCTCTGGGGTACACCGCGCCGAGCGCATCGCGACGAAGAAACTCCTGAAGGCCAACTGGAGGCTCGGTAAGGATAGAAAGGCCCGGGTGGCCAAGAGCAGCAAGACGAGCAAGGCCGTGTGCGCACTGGTTCCCTTCCCGGAAAGCATGTTGGAGCTGGACCGTCTACTCCCGGCCCAAAAGCTAATGGATACCTGACACCACAAAAGAAAACTTAGTCAGAGCCTCGAGGGGAGCAGAGAGAATGTTAATCACTTCAAGGGAGTCGACTGCAACCACTATACGACGATAACCGAGATTCCAGACCAGTAGGAGGCCCGAGTGCACCCCCCATAATTTCGCTGCTAACGGCGAACCCGAACCTATTTGCTGCTGGAATCCCCCACGCCAATCCCCGTTCCAATCTTGAAGCAGACCCTCGGCGGAAATCGTTCTGGAACGGGGGTTCCAAGCACCATCATAATTGACCTTAACCCAACCCGGCGGGGGTTTCGTCCAGCCCAAGAAAGTACCCACCGGCACTCCCTGTGCAGGAAACACGCACTGCTCCAGGGTCCGAGCCCGAGCAATCCAACCCACGTAATCTAGAATAAGCCTGTGGCCCTCTGTAGGTCAGACAAAGTCCGGCTCGAACAGGCTGTTGTTCCGCCATTTCCAAAGGAACCAACAGGTGACACCGAAGACCGTGGCCCACGCATGCTAGTGCACCGGAGTATGCTTCGTGAGGTTACTGATCAACCACTCAACTCCCTCCTGCTGAAAAAACGTCGGATCCACGACCTTCGACGGAAATTCTCGCCAAAGGGCAGCAGCTCTCGAGCAGTCCCGCACCACATGGGCAGTTGTCTCCTCCTGGCCACAGAAGTAAGTCAAGTAACAACCACTGTCGGGAGTAAGCTGACGAGCTAGACGCTGGTGATGCTTTAGAAAACTACAGTTACAACGATTTAGCCTTGGATTGCATGATGCACCCCAACGTTTTCAGTAGATACTGAACACAATCAGCTACTAAACATTATCGAAAATCCCCCTTAAAATCCCAGCTGTCATTTTTCTTTTCAAAAACGACATCAATCAACCCTTTACACACATGAATCTCAGTCATATTACAGACGTAGAAAATCAACTCAAATCTTCATAGATAGCTATTGTCAGTGAATCTCATCTTGATTAGGATTTTAATTTCAGTCAACCTTATCTTAAAAGTTCAATTATTAACTAATGTCAAACTTAAATAATAATACATCACATATATCTTAAAAGTAAGTAATTAATTTGTCGAACTGTATTTAAATCTACGTCGGTCTCATGGAAAATTTCTAAACTAGGATGGCTTTGGCTCACCCGTCGAAGAAGCACATTTCACGTGGTTGTCGATTCAATAACATTGTACTATTAGTTGTTCCAAATGGGTGCTTGCTTTGGATACAACCCATATGGTTATTTGTATTTAATGTCAAATATAATTTTAAAAAGCATAAAATATTTTTTAAAAAGTCAAATTCTTATTGGTAATTAGTTATTCAAGTTTTCAAATGAGAATAGCTTTTAATATTTCTAACATTTTTTAATTATTAACTTGTCATTCTTAAAAACAGGAATGCTGAAAAGAACGGCTTAAATTCTCTGTGCTGGACCAAGCACACATCAATTATAACAGACGAAAGTTCAACACGCGTGGGATGGGGTTAACAGACTACAAAATTCAACATCAAATGGACCTTCAACGGCCATTACAAAGTTTGAAAGCAGGAAACTGATAAAAGTAGATATGGAGGCGAACCTTTGCGAGTAGTCAATACATGACAAGAAATATACGGTTTTAAAACATACACATAAACTAAGGCTAGCATGTAGCATCCAAAAGATGGTTTATCTTCATGCGATATCTTGTACGAATTCGGATGCAATGTGGGTCCAAAAAGCGATCACATCACATCTTTACCTTAATTGTGCCTGCTCTTCGAGTGGGCGAGCCACGAGGGTGACCTTTGAAAAGTAAAGTCCAAGTTAAATGAACCCTAAAACTTTTCTCCTCACTTTTGTCAAAGTTTTACTTGTGTATTATTCGGAAAGAAATGTAAAAACAACTGAAAGAATTAACCCACGTTGTCAAAGCTAGCCGCCGCCAAGCCAATTTGTCCATTCAATTAATGGGTCCACTCATTCTCATCCTCTGACCGCTTAAACTACATTGAATTTGATTGGCGACTGGGATTGGCAAATATAATTCTTCGGTGCTGTGGCTGCGATATCCATGTGCTTGCCTTGCATAGTGGAGTATGACTCGACCTTTCGGATTGGGTTGAATCATAAAGATAATTCATGCAGGAGTTCACCAACATTCCGACCACGATGGCCACATAAAATAAATATTTTTTAAGAAATTAAGTAATTCATTATTAAAAGCCAGTCTAAACATTTTTAGATCTCCTTTGGTTTGAAGTTTCAGTTTGGATGCCTAGTATATTGTCTCATACCACTGTAATAAAATTGGCTTTTAGTTACTTTTTTTTTGCGATGATGATTCGAAAATTGTCATCAAAAGTTAGCTTTTTTGCGACGTTTTACGATATCACCACTAAAGGCATGTGTTTAATAACGAGATTTATGTGAATCACCGTAAAAGACGTGACCTTTGCGACCGTTCAGATATTTTACCACTAAGTATCGAGCCTTTGGCGACAATTTTCATAATCGTCGCAAAAAGTTGGACTTTTGACGATGAAATTTTAAAATCGTTGTCAAAAGTTGATATTAGAGATTTAATATTTTATGAACTTTTAAGGAAAATTTTAAGAAATTTTTGTGTGTGATAGTATTCTTAAAATTAGTAATGTTTAAAAGATAATTTTTTAATGTTAATGTACTTAATATTCCTAAGGTTAATTATAATTGACATTTATATGATTTTTATATTTTTTCATTTGTCTGCTTTATAAATTTGTTTAAATAGCGAATATATTCAAATTCTATAAATTTGTTTAAATCTATGGAATTATACACAAATAATTCTTTAATGATGCCTATTGCACATAGTACACTTTTGTTCATACAAATATTTCATGAAAAATAGAATGGAGCATCTAAAAATTGTAAAATATTTTCAAAGTTTTACATATATTGTTGAAAAACACATGGTAGGTAATTTAAAATTTGAAAAGTAAATATCTTTTGTATATAAAAAGATAAAAATACCTAAAATTTTAATATTAATAAGATCAAAATATAAAAAATATTTAAGTTGACTACTATTCTTAATCATTAATATTTATTAACAATAAAATAATAATACATATAAATATTGAAATATGGTAAGAAATATAATATAATGATATATGGTAAGTAATATAAGATTTCAATTAGAAGTTTAAAAAAATTTACAAACAAAATAATAAATAAAGTTTCACACTTATTCTATCGAAAAGGAAAAGAAATGATTATTTTTCTAAATTCCAGGTGACATGAGACTCGGTAGAAAAGATAAAGGAGTTCTCTATGCCTGGATTTCTAAGAATGATCCTTGCATATTCAAAGGCATCAATTGAAACAGTCAAATATCTTCCCTCAGGTGTTGGTTTATTTACATCCTCTTTTAACAACTTCTTGGCTTTAACTAATTAGGTGAAGAAACAATGAACAAATCCCCAAATATAGTATGAATCACTAAATTAGATGAACTGCCTTTACGATATGTTTCACCTAAAAAACAAATATTATAAAATTAAATAGCTAAGCAAGTCAAATAGTATAAGGAACTGAGATTCGATCACATTTATACCTGACTGAACAGACATAAGTTTTGGAATCAATGATTGTTCCAAAACAACTGATTTCCCTAATCCTGTACCAATCATATTGCCACTGCCTCCATTTTTATCTATATTCTCTTGAAGATTTGAGAAAGCTTTACACAACACATATTATATACAATCAAACATTCATCTGATAGCTTCCTAACAGAAAATGAGATACAGATAACAAAGAAAGAGAGGTAATTTGATGATACTAAAAACTTTGAAGAAGAAGATCGGTCATGGAAGGCAAGGGCTGAATAGTGTTTGATGAGGAGATTTGTTGTGCATAAATTTGTTCTTCATTAGGGAGGATTTTGCCATATTCCTCCCAATGGAGTTCATTTCTTCCATTGGAAACTAGTCGTCACATCGATGTTCCGCAATGAATTAATGTTAATGGTTTTATTCTAAAAAGTCAATTTAACATTAAATTCATTATGTTTAATTAAGTTCTTTTGCTAATCAAATCCCATAAATTTTCAGGGGAGGAATGAATTGATCCAAAATTGAATGAAACTTTACCATACAAATACTAGCAACAAAAAGAAAAGGTCAATCCTTTTAAGCGATGCTAAAAACAACCTTTCTCTTAGCAACTTATTATTATTTATGATCAAAAACAGCAAAGCTCAAGTCCAACATTAAACTTGAACCAATTCTTTTGTTCTCGGTACACTTGATCCTATTAACAAATACTCAGGAAAAGCTTGTGTATATTAAACACATAATACAAGAGCTTAAATTACATACATAATAACAAACATACAGAAAAGATAAGAGAAGAAGAATCTTACCTAGAAAATGTTGAGTGAGAGAGAGAGAAAGAGGAGGAAGATAGGAGAAGCAACTAGCTAAATGCTAAAATAAAATGAAGTACATAAACACCCCTTGGAGAAGTTAAATACTCAAAAAGACCTTTCATCAAATAGCTAGCAGGCTTTCCTCAAAGAAGCATGGAAGGTGGGAAAAAAATCAACCCATACAAAACTAACACAGAAACACAATTCACTATCTTCCAAACACAAAAACAAAAAACTCATACACCATAACAGAACACCAAACCCAAATAAACTCTAAAATGTAGCAGAAAAACAAAGCACAACATAAGGAGGGTTCTTGAAAACAAAATAGTACTGCCATAGGAGATGACACTTCTTTGATGGTGACAACCATAACATAAGACATGACCAAAACAAAGGAGACAATGCTTCTTCGATGGTGAACTAAGAGGAAATACGTTGGCTAACACGAAAAATGAAGAGAGCTTCATTTTGGTGTTAATAACCTGTTAAAAAATGACGTCATTTTTTGTTAAACAAAACAATGTCATTTTCAATTAATTTGGAAGAAATTTACCATTTAGCGACGATTCAGAAAAATGTTGCCAAATGGAATGGTGGCCCGTTACCATTTGACTTGACCTTATGTGACTAAATTATATAGAATATATAAAATTTATATAATAGTACCGAATTTATATATGTAATAAATAGATAATTATGATTAAATAGACTAATATATTACATATGTAAGATATGAGAATTTATCTATTATATATACATTTATAAATCATTATATTAGTTACAGTTATTACCTATACATTCATATATCATAATATTAATTACCATATATAATTATATTTATTTCAATATAATTAAAAAATAATTACAATATAGTAAAAAATAGAAATCAATATTACATATTAATATCATATTCTTAAAAATCAAATTTAATAATATTGACAATGCTTGTAAGTCTAAAAATAAACTTAGATAACAATAATGTCATTTCTTCCAATTTATAAAACTAAAAACAAAAAATTAATTTATATTACATTAATTGATACTTTTTATTAATCTCCTTTAAAATATATGATTTGAAAAATTTATGTGATCTCACAAGACTCTATTATTATATATAAATTCTATAATATTTATAGAAATGATATATTACAAATAATTTGCTAAATATAAAAATCTATATATATGAAAAGTATTGGTGACTATTTTATAAAATCGTCGCTAAATGTCCCTTTAGCGATGATTCCACAAGATTGTTGCTAAAGGGTGGTTTACATTGGCGACGATTACCAAAAATCGTCACTAATGGTTAAACATTTGACAACGTTTTTTGAAATCGTCGCCAAACGTTGTAACATTTAAAAGAACAAAACAAAAACGATGTCAATTGTTGGCTTCAGTTTTTGCTTTCAAATGAAATGAAAATGATGTTGTTTTGTGAACAGTAAACGATGTCGTTGTTGGCTTTTTTTGTTTAAAATGGAACAAAAATGACCTCATTTTTATTCCATTTTAAACGACAAAACCGAAGCCCCCTTCCCTTTTGTTTTTGTCTTTGACCTTTATTTTCTGTCATTTTCTTCTTTTATCTTTGTCGTTCTTCTTCTTCATTTATTCGTCCACTGTCTTCTTCCATTGTCTGCTTCCATTGTTTGTCGAGGTTATTCATCCATGCTCTGCTCTTGGATTTTTTTTCTTTCATTATTGTTGTTAAATGCTTTTATGTTCATTGGTTTTGTTAATGTGGATTGAGTTGTATGCGTTTATTTCGTTTGTTAATGGGTCATTATTTGTTTGAATGTGTCAATGTTGGTGAATAATGAAAAAATACAACAATTTTGTTATTAGTTAGTGATGAATTTGTGAAGCCTATAAAGTGTTCAATGAAAGTTCTATTAGGGATGACCCTTGTTTTTTTTCAAAAAATTATAACAACTACAATTCTTTTAATGAACAGATTGTTTAGATTAAAATGATTGTTGTATACACAGTCATGTTATGAATGTGTCATATGTTTATAGGTTGTATCAAGATAGATTAATTTAAAGATAGTGTTTGCGACTTTGTGCAAATTATTTTAATACAAGTAAAACTAATGACAAATGAAGTTCACAATCTTTGTTAGACCTCAGTTTTTTAAATTACTTATTTTTAGAATTTAGTCCATTAACTTATCAAGCATAAGTAGAAATTAGAATTTTGAATAGAAATGTTAGAATTAAGCTAGAGTATAATATGGTATTTAATAGACTAAAGGAGTAAGTAGGCATTACATTAAATACAGAAGGCAAATTTGGAAAGCCAAAACAAAAGTGGTCTTAAATAAGAAAGAGAGGGAGAAAAATGTGGGGAAGAAAGAAGAAGAAGAAGAAAACGTGGAGAAGCTAGGAAAGGAGAAGAAAATTGTGGAAAAGGAGAAGGAAGAAGAAGGAAGAGGAATCAACTTGTTTTAGGTAATCTCCATCATCTTTTCTTCTTGCTTGGGTAGAAAAAGAAGTAGAGAAATGAGCTTTGTGTTGGAAATAAAGGAAGAAAGAAGAGAGCCAAGGAACCCATTTTGATTTTCATGGATTTCTAAACTAGGTTTTAGTTTTTCTAGCCTAGATAAATTATGGATAGGTTAAGTTTAAGCTTAAATTTATTATTTTTGATTATTGAAGTTTTTATGATTTTTATATTTAAACATTGGTTTGAATGGAAAATTGATTTGTTTGAAAAAAATCAAGAAAATCCCATGCAAGAGCAAGAGAAAAGGCAAACTTGAGTTTGGATTTTCAAGCAATTTAGGTGAGTGGGTAATATGTTTATAGTTATTGTGGAGATGGAAAAAATTTCTTACCTATGTGTGTATGCTTAATTGCTTGATTTTGAATTGTTGTGATTGTTGGAAAATGTATTATGATTCATTATCATGTTATGCTTGAAAGATGTTATAACTTTTGGTATAATCAAAAGACGAAAAAGCATAAGAAGCATGAAAGTATGAATATGTGATGGAATGAATTGAGCATAAAAATTTGCTTGTATTTGGGCAAGAGAGATACCATTTTGTTCGTCATGTGCACGTTGACTTAAAGCCTTCTCCCGGCTACCCGCTTGTGACATATGAGCTCCTAAGAAACAGACTCATTTAGTTTATGGTGTAAACTTCGGTTTCTCCATTTCGATCCATGGGACTCTCAAGCCATTATGTTTGTGCATTTCATTTGATTTGTTGAGCATGATACGCAATTGAGTGTTATGTTTTGATGGTTAATTATACATGATGTGTTTTATGTGATAACATCCTTACCTGTGAGTCTTTGAGCTAGAATTTTTGATGATGAATTGTTAGATTAAAATGAGATATATATGTACACACACACACACACACACACATGCTTGATTTGTGTGCTCGTTAGCAATGACTATAAATATATTAGCCACTGAGCTTCGCAGCTCAACCTATTACTTTTCACTCCTCAGGTGCAGAACGAGAAGGTTGTTGATCCTTGTAAGGCTTTGGCAAACTCCAAGATAACTCACTTTTGTAATTAAGGTAGTTCGACTATTTTTGGGGCACTTTATAAGCATATCAAACATGAGCATCCATTTGTATTTTGTATTAAGCTATTGATGTGGCTGTTGATATGTAATTAAAGTTATGCTCAAATTTCGTTTTGTTTAGTAAAGAGATTAAGAGTTGAAGAATTTTTTTTGTACATGTTCATATCTTATCTTTTCGTTGAGTTGTCAATTGTTGTCGGAAATATAATTATATGTACAAGTTAGTGTTGGATTGTTGGGTCTGGGTTGCAGATTCGAAGGCTTCGCCACAGCTAACCTAGAATTTGGCCATGGCGAACCTTTCCTGAAAGGTGTTTTGGCTTGATCTCGAAACTTCACCCCGATAAAGCCAGGCCTTCGTCGCAGTGCATTTTTCCCGAAAGGTGCATTTGCTTGACTTTGAGACTTCGCCGCGGCGAAGCCAAACTTTGGTAGCGGCGAACTTTTCCTGAAAGGTCTTTAGAATTATTCCCTAGTTTCGCCGCGGCGAAACATTTACTTTGCCGTGACGAACCTGCCAATGTTGACGCGGAAATCCTCCTTACCAAATTGGAGCTTTTAACTTTCCTCTCACATGAACTTTACCTGACTGTCTCAAATGGTCGCCTTGGAATAAGTAACGAGAACTGGCCCCAACATTTCTAGTATCAGAGCTTAGGGTTTTAAGGATTCCTAGGCTTAGAATACGTAGTGGTATAAATTATTATGATGTGTGATTAATTGTTTGCACTGTTGAATTGATTGATTGCATTAAGTGACATGCATATCATGCATACATGCAGGAAATAAGATTAAAATGAAACGTAAGCTAATCGTTAGTGTTTAAATTGAAGGAGTAAGATGTCACCTCGTAGAAGAACACGAGGAGTTTTGCAAGGATTTGTTACACCTGACTCTTCACCAAGAGGGGAGGGTACTGATGAATCTAGAGCCCCAGGAAATGCTGAGGCTTCTATAAGGCACAGTAGTGGGCCCTCTCGATCACAGACACATGAGTCACCTCTTTCACAAGAGCAAGTGCCTACTCCCTTAGATCCTAGACTGTTCCATGCCTTTGCCCAGGTTTTTGTCCAGGCCATGGGCTAGATGTCGCAAACTTCTGCTCCAGAACTAGCTAAGAAAGGAAAGTAGTTCGATAAGCTTAGGAAGTATGGGGCAGTGGATTTTTATGGAATAACTTATCCAGAAGAAGCTGAAATATGGTTGAGGAAAACAAAAAGGATATTGGAGCAAATGGACTATGAGGATGATGAAAAGGTTGAATATGCTGAATGTCGGGTCCTGTTCCCGAAGCCCAACCAAAAGCGTTGGACCACGTTCCCGGAGCCCAACTATCTGAAACGGATCCGAAAAGCGTTAGCGGGTGCCACCTTAGGGTTATCTCAACAAACCCTCACTTGCTTAGAAATAATCCTTTCGAATTTAGAACCAAAAGCTACCAAAATTTGTGGAGAGGTAGCTAAACGTGTTAGAAATCCAAAGCCTTAAGAATCACTTAATTAGGAGGTCGGACGAAGGATTTATAATCAAAAGAATCCAATAGGTTTATGTTTTAACTCCAACTAAACATGTATTGGCGCAAATGCCATAACTTCTCCTACAAATGTCAGATTGCTTTTGTGTTTTTGACCATTGGAAAGAAGATATCGAGATCTACAACTCTTATGAAGACCACAAAACGAGATTCTGGCTCTAAA
Organism: Erythroxylum mucronatum; assembly: GCA_027563825.1. Taxonomy (NCBI): domain Eukaryota; kingdom Viridiplantae; phylum Streptophyta; class Magnoliopsida; order Malpighiales; family Erythroxylaceae; genus Erythroxylum; species Erythroxylum mucronatum. The sequence continues at coordinate 10,317,989 of JAOSBP010000006.1, forward strand.
ATAGTCAAAAATGTGATTTACTGTAGCTGACCCGAGAATGTCCGTTAAACGGACATGCATGTCCGTTTAACGAACATGAACTAGCCAAATTGCCCATTTTCATCCGAGAAGGTCCGTTAAATGGACTTGCATGTCCGTTTAACGGACATGGGCTGGGCAAAGGGTCCAAATCCACCAGAGAAGGTCCGTTAAATGGACTTGCATGTCCGTTTAACGGACACACACTGGGCAAAGTGTCCCAAACCTTCTTCTAAGCCTCTCCAATGCTTCCATCGTCCATCCTAACACCATATCAACTCATAATCTCCCCAAATTCACCCTTCAAGAGTGAAACAACCTCAAAACCATTCAAATACCAATTCAAATGCATCAAACTTCCAAATCTCAACTCAAAACTCATATCGCATACAACTCACATCATCCATCAAAACCTCAAATTCATACTTCCCATTCAACATCATCCCTCATAATGCTCATAACCTTCACTTTAATATCCAAGATCATTACAATCAAGCTTCCCAACTCAAACATGCAAGCAACAATTGGCTATCACAACAATTAGACTATGAACAACCAACACATTCAAACTTGAGAAATCACACAATCATATAAAAGGAA
>JAOSBP010000006.1:10322250-10341956 GCA_027563825.1 Erythroxylum mucronatum
AAAATTATTAAATTAATATGTTTTTCAAAAATTTGAAAAATAAAAAATAAAACAAATAAAACGTCACGGAAGACATTCTGCGACGTTTTTAAAAACGTCGCAGAAGACATCCGCGACGTTTTTAAAAACGTCGCGGATTGTCTGAACTTTCCGTGACGTTTTTTAAAACGTCGTGGAATGTATGCATTTTTTGCGACGTTTTTCATAAAACGTCGCAGAAAACGTTTGCCTACTCACATTCCACGACGGCTTTTGTGACGTTTTTTAAAACGTCGCAAATGCTCTTTTGCGACGTTTTAGGGCCTTTTGTGACGTTTTTTAGACGTCGCAAAAGGGCTTATTTTCTTGTAGTGATATTTGTAAGATATTATTAGCTGATGTTATAACTTATAATTATTTAATATTTGGTTGATTATGTAGACTTATAAATTGAGTCATTTATGTTTCATACAAACATGTAAACTTAAGTATATTGTCGATTTATTGGGGCCATTTTTTAAACTTCGCCCAGGCCCTATAAAACAATAGGAACGACCTTGGTAAGAATTTTAATGTTATTAGAATTTATTCGAGATCTCTATTAACTCCTCATTCTATAGATCTTGTTGAGGTTTTGGAACTTTTACTCTCTTATCAAAGTCGAGGCTTGCCTATATCATTACTTCTTATGAATCTTGTTTAGTGTTCATAATTTCACTATATTTTCAGTTTCAAAACTCCTCCTCGTTCGTTCCCGAACTTTAGAGAGTTATGGTTTGGCGAGTTTCCATTGATAGCTTATGTTATCTCAATTTCGTCAAGATCACCTAGATCGTTCAACTTTATATATCTAGTGATTCCCTTCCATTTTCACTTCTATATATATATATATATATATATATATATATTCACAAATTCCAATCTTTTCATTTCAGTCGTATTCTCATCTGGGCATATAGGTTTGTTAGTGTATTTGCAATCTAGCTTAATAGTAGTTTGACAAGAATTCTAGCGATAAATTGTGAAAGTTAGCTCCTAGGACAATTTTAGTAACTTGCCTATTTAACATCATATCAGATTTCTATTTTTTCAGTAAAATTGGCTTTGCTTTTATATTTTAAATGCCAGCTTCAAAGACCTTTACCATATTTTCCTTATTGTTGAATCAAGTGTTTCCCAAACCAAGTTTTCTCCTGTTTGTTAGAGTCTAAGATTGCATAACTGAAAAAGCAAGTCTCTTACTTACGAAGTAGCCAATTAAAGAGGTGTTCCACTTAAGAGTTGCTCCGTTGAGAACCTCTGGAAGAGGAGCAACTTTCAATTTTTCATTGTTATTAATAGGGAGAGATATATTAGTTGCTTAAAAGGAGAAGAATCATTTACTACTTTACTCCAGGTGAGCTTAGTCTTAAATTAAGAAAGAGGAGGACAAGAATCTAAATTAATAACAATGAAGTTTTGAGGAGAAGTTTGGAGGAGTTAATTAGATAGACATGGGATGACAATTTGTGCAATCCAAGTTAATTTCTGCTTGGGGGAGGAGAGGGATGAAGACCAAACAAAAAAAAAGGGGTGAACGAAAAGAGCAGGAAAAAGGGAGAATAGATTGGAAAAGAACAAAGATCGAGAACACTATAAAGTGGGTAACATCTAGAAGAAAAATCTCCAAGGGGATCAGAAGGTATATTCCCAAAGAGGGAATGAACTGGACAAGAAAAGAAAAGAATTAGTAGGTTCCGACTTTAAGCTTAGGAAACGGATGCTGTGTCCACTGAACTACAGCCGCTCTTGTTTCCATGAATTATTTTAGCCACTTCATACGATTCAGTCTACAGATACTCCCATCGATTAATATTATACCAGTGAAATAAAGCCTTATTTAGTTCACCCCTTTGTACTAGATCGAATAGCTTTTAGTTTGATATTGATTCTGTTAATTAATTACTTACCATCAAAGTGAGGTCAGCTGACAGCGAGGATAAACTAAATTATACGTTTAATCTAAAATGTTAGGATTTTGTTGGTTTGCACATGGCGGGCATCAAGCAAGACAGAGTGGGACCCTTATAAAAATTACACATTGATTGCTCAACAGCATTATTGTACTCATTGCTTTACAATCAAATGGTCCATTGCATCATCGAGACTTAGTAGACGATGCATGTTTGTTTCTGACTGTGTCTATCTCGCTTTCATTTAATAATGTTCATGTACATCATTGTATTTTCTGTCCTTACTAGACATGCAGCGTGCACCAATACTACGTGCTACGTCACATGCTTTTGTAATCTTCCTCTTGTTCTTATTTTTTATTTTATATCTCCGATGATTCTAGGTTCCAGACCAAATTGTTCCAGTGGCGTGTGGTGTCGTTTCACTTCCCCCCCTCCCGAAAGTTATGAACCTATGCATTAGTTTTATTATTCTTTTTTATAAAATCTACAGTTGCTCAAATAGAACTTAGTTAGGTCAGTTTAATAAAAGGGTCTTACTCCACTTTCTCTTAATATCGAGTCTTACTGCTTCCTTCTAGTGGATTCTAGTTCAAGTCTGATCAGGGCCGTTCCTATAATTTTGTAAGCCCTGGGCAAAATTAAAAAAAGAGTCCCAATAAATCGACAATATATTTAAGTTTACATATTTGTATGAAACATAAATGATTCAATTTATAAGTTTAAATCTATTCTTTAACGAAATAATTGTCATACCCACAACAACTAGAAAATAATTAACCCTAAAAGAATCCTCAGCTGATTGTATTTCTTCATTATGGTTAATTTCTCAAATTGTCGTTTTCTAATAACACAACGTCTAGTTGAAAATGTAGGCTCTATATTCATCTCAAGTGCAAGATTTTTGACAATATTCATACTAGAGCTAAATCCTTCATCTCTATATTTCTAAAAAATATATGTAAAAATTTGCCAATAATAGAAATTTGCCAATACTAGAAAATGTAATGAGTACGAATGGCTAATTAACTCTGGTGGCAACAACCTTAAATACATCAAACCCGACCCCTTTTCTCCTGATCAGATCTTTATTCGATTCGATTAGGTTTGGACCGAGACCAAATGACGTTATTTTTTGAACTAAGCTGGGCAACTCAAACCCAATTTAAAACTCGATTAACTCAAATATATATATGATCATTGACATTGAGCCATGTTAAGTTAGGTCAGATTGATTTTGTCAACTCGGGCTCTAAATTATTAATTCAAAAAAATACTAAGATTGAGCTCTACAACAATAATATCATAGTTGTTGAATTTATTATTACTCATATTACACCCGTGTAGGTTACAATTATAACAAAAATCAACTACAACATCATAATCTGCAATTTACAATTTGAAATCTTGCTTATCAAGATATGTTAGTGTATTGATGAAGCTCAGTGTAAGATGTTGGTAATAAAAACGAGACACCATCATTGGAGACAACTTTAATGGAGCAGAAAACACTTGATAGGCCCCTAAAACATGCATGAGATGGGCAAGAACATTAACGTAAAACCATAATTAGAGATGGGCTATACGTAAAAATTGCCTATAATAGAAAAGTAGTTAGAGAGGGAGCTGTTGAAGTGGGCCCCCTCTTATCGTGGGCCTTGGGCAGGTGCCCTGTTGGCCCCTGCCTAGGGCCGACACTGAGTCTGATGTATGTTAGACATAAATTATCTTTTGCTTTATTTTCATAATCTATTATTTATATTTTGAATGAATTGTGAAGGATTTGATGCTTAATTTGAGTACTATTGTTATTTCAGATTTTATTTATGCCTGTGCAAGGAAAAGAAGTAAATTTAGAGAAAAGAAGGAATATTTTTTAAAGAATTCGAAGACCCTAAAACACAACACCTATACGGTACCATATTGAGAGTTCAATTCAAAACTAGTTGCTTTTGTTTCTCCTATTTATAGTACTACACAACCATGTTATCCTTTAGATGAAGAACATGGCAATCTACACGAACCTGAATTGGTCTCGTATGAGTGATAACATTTTAAGAGAATTAGCAATAGAACACGGTATGCCACACAGACCCGTATTTGGGGCCTTATAGCTTATTAAAAAGTTTGAATTATGGATTTAAAGAAAAAAAATGCTGAAAAGAAGGAGTTCCTATGGCTAAGAAATATCAAAAAGTCATTTTAAAGTTGTTCTATGTTAATTTTGATCAAGATTACGTAATTCTTAGGAGACATAACAAGATTTCAACAAGAATTCTTTGAAGATCCAAGATTAAAGAATAATCATTTTTTTAATCTTATTTTCTTTACTGTTTTTATGTTGACATTCTTTGTTTGATTATGAACTAAATAGGGCTACAGATTTAGGTATGATAAATTGAGGATGTGGTATACTTTGGTTTAATAAATTCTAGTTTTCTTCTAATTTATTCATGTTTTCATATTAATTAAATCAAAAGAGTGAAAGTGAAAGATTCAACACTTGATTCATGCATCAAGAATCATGAGATGAGATGTATGTTTAGATCATAATGTGGATAAAAAGGGTTACGCGTGAGCTATTTGAGAGAAAGTCGTAAGATCTTCCTAAACGAGGGTAAAACTTATAAAGAGAGTTCAAAGAGTGAGTTAACACTTTATTATGTTGTCTAGATTGAAAAGGAATTTTGGTTGATCAACTTATAAATAAGGATTGTGTGTCTCGAGAGAGAATATGACTTAAGTTAGGAACTCTTACTGGTTTAAGAAACTAGAGATATTCATTAAAACGAAGGAGAATTTAAATATCATAAGATCCTAAGGGAAGGTTGTCCCAAATCTAATTATTTCATAAATTGATTTATTCTTATCCTAATGTTATTTTAGTAATTAAATTTATTATTAATTTAATTTTGTTATCCAATTATACAAATTCATTGATTTAACTTTTTAAGTTTGTGAATAGTGGATAGTTATTTATAATCCTTGTGGGATTAAACTATACCATAAGAATTTTATGTGAGAGTCGAAGCCCTAAAAGGGGAGTTGGGAGTTTTTCTGATAGGGGATCAGGGTAGGTTTCCTTGGTGCTGAAAAATTCATCCTCTGGGTTCCATCAATTTGCAAATTATTTCTCAAGTAGTTAAAAGAATGAAATTGACTGATATTATGACAATACTAGGTAGCGTCGATATTATTATGGAAGAAGTTGATCGTTGAAATTATACTTGATACAATATAAGAAATTGATATAAGAGAGTACAGGGTATGCATTCTTTTTCCAAATTGGAATCCTTAAATGTATAGTTAAACGATAATTAAGTTTTTAGTATTTTTGCCAGAGACTAGGTGTTAATATTGATAGATTAGGTCTTTTATTAATTTCTTTTTGTGTTGTATATATTTTTTATTTATTTTTAAAATCTCCTTCTTGATCTTATGATTTTGGCTTACTTTTAGAATTTAGGTACCTATTGCTAAAACTACCAAACATGATGCAAGGATGGAGAGGATAATATTCTTTAAGGGATTATGATATGTTATTGCTTATTGCAACAATGGAAGCTTGGCATGAGAGGTATGGTAACATTCATTTGAAAGTTGAATTAGTATTAGTGCTATGACATTTATGGTGGCGGGCATCCTAATCATAAATATCAAACACCAAACTTCATATGGAAGCAACCAATTTACATGGGAAGCTAGCTTACTTATAATTTAGGGTGGAGCAAATATCATGACCTTATATGGAATGATTAATCTTTTCTCAGAGTTTTGCAATAACAACAACAAGAGAAGGATTGACATCTTGAGGAGCTTCTTATTAATGACATTTATATAACCAAGGTAGGCATCTAAGAAAATAAAAGGCTATGACCACTTTCCAAAATACATCACTTTTGAATGAACAACTCATTAAGCTTGTTTCCAAAGAGAAGTTAGGTATTTTATCTAGATATATAGATACAAATCTAAAGGGGCAATTGAATGAAACAATCTTGATGAGAAAAGAGGAGCCAAAGGCTAAAGAGAAGGGGGAAGTAGTTGTTCAATAAAAGATAGAAGTAGAAAAGAAGAAGGATGGTAAAAAGGAGGAGCCAAAAGGATGGTAAAGAGGAGGAGCCAAATAAGAGCTTGTCTAGGAATTATCGATAATCGTCTTAAGTATGGGGGGCTCTCAATTCTTACAAAACAAATTATAACGGCCAATCAAAGATTCATGAAGTTTTGTTATTCCTTGTTATATTGATAATTTGTTACTAAAAAAGAGAATTACTTCAATTACTTGATATTACTAATTTGATGCCATTTGTTATTATTGTATTGCAATATATGGACTATTTACAAGCTACCAAGTCCTTAATTAAGAAGAAGAGCAGAAGAAAATAGCTGATCATAGACGTAGGCTAAGTGATAAAAAGGGTTAAACTTATTATCCAAAAAGAGCATCTGTTGGGATGCAACATAACACTTTGTTTTTACCTTTTTGTTTTAGATTTTAGATTTTTAACTAATTAGTCATTTGTTTCCTTTGTATCATTGTCATTTTCTTAATCTTATTTTGTTAAATCTTGCTTAAAATGTCATATTAAGTGTTTATGGTTAGTTTGTTCTTAATTTTTCCAAGTTTTAAAGCCAATATGGGCCTAAACATACCATCGTTTTTAGCCTTGTATTGACCCACTAAGAGAAATAGAATGTGTCACTTTTTAACACAACATCTATATGTTATCGTATGGGCATTGTGTTGCTATATAAGCCCTCATGTTTTTCTAAGACTAACTTGTGTTCACCTATAAAGAAGGACCAAAAGTTACAAAATGAGCCACTTTTTAACACAATATATAGTTTATCTATTTTATGTTGAGAACATGAATTTAAGGTAAGTATACACAGTCTTGTATTATACTCCTTGTATAGAAGTAAAAAGAATCATAATAGACAACTTTTTAATATAGTACCTACACAATCACATATAAGTCTCATATTCCTACCTTGCCTTTTCCATCTCCGCATTTACATTTAATTTAAACAACATGCCTTTGTGCCTATCAACATGTACCTATGTTCTTATAGTACATAATACTTACACGACCTTGTATAAGAGTCATGTGTTGTACTCTATAAGGCCTACCCAACAATGTGTTTTTTCATTTTTCAACCATGTTTCTAACTAATTTTCTCTAAAATTTTTGTTTTCTTTCTTATTTTCTAGAGAGATAACCAACCATCTAACCCCTCCTCAACCATATATTGTGCAACCTAGTGATACTTTTATTTTGCTTCACCATATTTCTTTAGCATTATGAAGATATTTTTTTACTGCACCTTAACTTTACTATTCTAATGCATTTTAGATTATTTAATGATTATAAAATGGTTAATTGAATATCTATTATGTATGGTCTTTAGGGTGCTAAAAAAGTGACCTATATGAATTGGACATTTTATATGTTTTATATGGTTAAAGATGCTTATATGAATTACTTATGTTGTTTTAGTACGTTTAACTTGTAAGATTGATTACTTTAGGTTATAGACTAAACTAAGTGACATAAGAAGTTGAAAATTTTACATTATAGGATACTAGTGATTGTTATACTATGCATGGACAGTAAAAATGCGAACATGTAAATATTATAAACTACAAAGATATCTTGCTTAGTGGTGCATTATTTTATTTTGATTTTATTACACTATATATATATATATATTATAAACTACAAAGATATCATACTTAGTGGTGCATTATTTTATTTTGATTTTATTACACTATATATATATATATTATTTTTCAAGAGCTTATTCATATTTTTCTTCATACTAATTATGGAAAGGACTTGGGGACCATTGAGACAACGTAGGAGACTCATGTAGCCATTGCCTATAAGAGGGTTAAAGTAGATGCTGCTTCTTTCACTTTTTTACACTTTTGATTTATGGATATACACTCTGAGAAAGAAATAGAAGTTAGAGCAAGCATCATCATCACCACGACCACTACCTCCAATAGATTCACTGTTAAATTTTGAGAATGAAACACAATAAAAGTGGTGTCAGGCATTTTATATAAGGTAGTTTGAGGCGTTTAGGTTTATTTACTAGGATGTGCTAAAAAAAGGGGATCTTGTTGATGGAGTGCATAAAATTATATCATTTCATAGATGGATTGATATGTTTGACTTTTGTGAGCTAGTCTATCAAGAGCTCTCCCTAGAGTTCATATGTACACTGGAGGTAGATAACACAAAGATGTTATAGGAGTATGCATCAATCCTTAAGTTTTGAATAGGAGGCGTACTATAGTCTAAGGTACAATCAATTTGTTGTCTACACCGAATTTTATACATAAGAGTGATAGACACGTTAACATTGAGTAGGATCTCCCTTAAATGGAACTATTTAGACATAAACTCACAAAGCTATTGGTAGTCAACAACCATCATACACTCCTATTATCCCACCAACTCTAAAGAGTTGGGTTTTAGATTTCTAGCTATATGGTTCTTGCATAAGCTCTTAGTGCATTCACCATGTGTAAGGAGGAAAAACAATAGAGAGATTGCTAAGAGGGATCTATTCTTGATTTATTGTATATACCAAAGGCAAAGGACAGACTTTGGCATCATCTTCATACAATTGGTTTATGGATACCTCAATTGGGATAACTTCATGATCATCAATAGTGGGTCAGTCATCACACGACTAGACTGAGGGTTAAAAGTACCGGTAAATGATATGGACTAATAGTGGCGACTACTCCTATACCCATTACTATAGAGATTTTTAGGGTGATGCATAGTCAAGTTTAGGGTGAATGGTCAAGACTAATACTTCACTATAGGTGCACCACCATAAGTAGATAAGGAGGGATTGACCTAAGAGGACTAGATTGCTGGTCTGGAGAGAGCTTCCAGTTTACCTCTACCATCACCATCTGTACTAATAGCCTAACTAGGCAACCTCACATATATAAATACATATATGCATTAGCTTGGCAACACTATGGTATGGATATGGCAACACTTAGGAGTGGATATTTTACCTCCATTAGTGTGATCAAAAGAGCCAGTTGCAATAGAAAAGATAGAGCATCCATTTACAAACCCTAACTGTAAACATCAAAACAAAGTCATACAGTTAGCCTCACTTGCATGCAAGAACATTTCAAGAACATTGAGGGGGGTATGATGGGTTCGACCATGACTAGAAAAAAAAGACAATAATATATGTAACAACGTTATGCCTCTATAGCTATCTTTATGATGGATTTTGCTTGGGTTTTGGGGTGGTGATGCATAACTAAGGTGGAAATTCAAAGGTGTTAGTTAGGTGTAGGTTTCGACAATGAGAGGGAAGAGATGGAGTGTATATAGCCAGAAAAATGACAAAAGAAAATGACCATGGAATGTATAAGTCATACGGTGAAGGATGAGTGTTCTTTTTTTTTTTTTAAGGATGCTTGTCATGTATTAAAGTAAGATACATGTCCACTCTTTAGATGGTACACATGTCCTTTATGGCTACCATATGTCACATAATTCTCTAAGCCACATGTCACTCATTTCATAGGCTTAGTCATCTCAAATCTTCACATGTAACTTCATTTTCCAACTTTCATACCTTAGAACATGTCAATGAAGTGCACATAAAATCTTTGTCACTTCGTTTTCATATTTCTAAATCATAATTTATGTGTGTATGCTAATATTATGGATGTGAATGAAATTATAAAATCATATCCTAAATGTACCAAATTAATTCTATAATGATGTAACTCACGTTACGCTGTATATTATACGTAAATAAAAGCTTCTAACACTCTAACTCTCAGTAATTTTGGAGACTTACTATTACAGATATTACTTGATTTATTCTTTAGTTTAATGAAATTATATTTTTCTTATGATTTGTCCATATTTTTATATTAATTAAATCATACTAGTGAAAGTTGAAGATTCAAACTTGATTCATGCAACGAAATTTATGGGATGCTTGTTTAGATCATAACATGGATAAAGAGGGTTAAGCATGAGCTATTTGAGATAAAGTCTCAAAAATTTTCTAGATTAGGCTAACACCTATTAAGAGAATTCTTAGAGTGAGTTAAAACGTTCTTAGTTCGTCTATATTTGAAAAGGAATTTAGTTAATTAACCTATGGATATCGGTTGTATATCTGGAGAGAGAATATAATATAAGTTAGGAACTCTTATTGGTTTGGATATAACCTATCAAGAGAGTTCATAAAGTGTGTTAAAGCATTTTTAGGTTGTTTAGATTTGAAAGAGATTTCAGTTAATTAACTTATGAATAGGAGTTGTACATCTCGAGAGAGAATATGAGCTAAGTTAGGAACCTTTATTAGTAAAAAAATTAGAGATGTTCATTAAAACCGAGGAAAAGTTAAATATAGTATAGCCCTAAAAAAAATTGACCTAGATTTAGTCATTTTATAAATTGATTTATTTTTATCATAGTTTTGTTTTAGTATTTAGATTTATTATTTATTTTATTTTCTTATCTAATCATCAATAATTATTGGTCTAGCTAGTTATGTTTGTGAATGTGCTGTAACTAATTAATAATACTCTTATGATCAACTCATACTTGCCTTCTCTAGTGTGCTTGCAATGAAAATAACAATGAAAATCTAAGTTTACAAAGCGTTCTGGACTCCTTAAAACTTACAAAATATTTACATATAAGTATGATGGTTGCTCTCTTTATCTACGGTCGATTCTCCAATTTGCCATGTTGTCTAGAAAAGACAATTTACAGCATGCAAAGAAAAGCGACGTGAACTTTTTTGTCGGTTATATGAATCCTACGCTAATTTATTGATGGTGTTCGGCTTCAATTGCTTTCTGGGATCAATTAACACGTACAGTGATGTTAACGGTCCACAATAACAAGTTTTTCGGCCACATCTTCTCCTTTCAAAGAGGGGTAGCGTCGGCTTTCATGTTCAGCATGCAAGTAGCAATAAGAAAAGGTTATAAGGCGCCGAATGCTCTTGCTTAGTTCAGTAATTTGTTATTGCTTTTAAAAGAGGTTTTTAGGTTCTGACAAAACCAAAATTTAAGAGGTCCATAACTTCGAGGATTTTCGGTAGTTTACATCTATTGGCTGCAAGTTGCTGGCAGGTAGTCAAAAGGCTATTGTAAATTAGTTCCTCTTGGAGCCACCAGAGGAAGTCGCTTAGAGCCTTCCCGTTGGTGCAAAGACAAGAGACCTGGCCCCCGCTAGACATTCTCTGCCTTCAGATGAGATATAGAATCACCGACGGTAAATTTTAGCAGGAAATCATGAATAGCGGAAAAACAAAACTACCACTAATTCTACGATGTCTTCAACTTTCTTCTTTGCAATATATCGTCTTTACTAATTCCAACTTTACAACGTAAAAATATGATCTTTATGACAAAAAATCAAAATTGACATTAATAACATTAAGATTTTGAATAAACAATTATTACAAGTTATTAGAATGTCATATTGTGTACTTGAAGTGGAAGATGCCCTTCTCGTAAAGAGATCAAGAAATTTCACTGCTCTCTTGGTTAAAATTAGTTTTTCTCTCGACTCTTTTATGATTACAGAAACCTGATGAAAAACTTCTTGTTACCCTAATTAGTAGAAATATGACCAATTTATATATCTACAACTTGTAATTTGGTATGTCCATCAAGTGACCAAAATAAACAGGTGTGATTTATTCTACTATTAAATAAGAATTATGGATTAAATAGGACTCTTTAATGATATTAATATCATTATTAATACATTTAGAATATGACCACTAATGTGGTCACATTCTTACATTCTCTACCTTGCCCCAATACTTGAAACTTTATTTTAATAGTGTAAACATTAACTGTGCTTAAATAAATCTGTTAGCATCTTCATAATATACCTTAACATAATAAACCATATAATGCAGATCATGACAACCATATACTTCAAAATTATATGCTTCCTTCTATATGCTACAACATTAGTAATTTATCAAGTCAAGTAATATAAGTAATATATAAATATCATAAAGGTCCACATTAATATTTTATAGACAATGTTATTTCTTATTTAATAACAGCTATATGTACACAATCATAATAAATAAGAAAATTGCAAATCAGAAACTTTATTGAGATCAAGAGTGTCAAAACGTCATAGAAAACAATCACTAATATAACTAAGGATCATTATTTAAACAAGTTCCTTAAATAATTTTGGTGGAAGGCCTTTAGTTAAGGGGTATACAATCATAAGATTGATCTTAATATGTTCAATGCACACTCTTTGTTTCCGAATTTCCTCCTTTATGATAAAATATTTCAGCTCCATATGTTTAGCACCTCTAGAGTACTTATGATTCTTGGAGAAGAAAACAGCTACAGAATTATTATAATAAATTTTCAGCGGCTTAGTAATGATGTTGACGATCCTAAGCCCTGAAATGAAGTTTTGTAGCCATAAAGCATGAATTGTGCCTAAAAAAAGCTACAAATTATGCTTCTATAATGGACGAAACAATGATATATTGCTTAGCACTGTTCCATAAAATTGCTTCTTCTACTAGTATAAAAAATAGAAAAAACATTGACTTTTTACTGTGAATACATCCAACAAAATCTGAATCTAAATATCCAATTACTTCTAATGGATTTGATCTTCTATACATTAAGAATATAATCCTTTGTTCCTTGAAGATACCTCAAGACTTTCCTTGCAACTTTCTTGTGGTTTCTACTAGGATTACTTTGACATTTGCCAAGCATTCCAATTGTGAAGTTGATATCAGGTCTTGTGCTTGTTTGCAAATACATCAAACTACTATCAACAAAAGCATATGGAATAGATTCCATTTGTCTATGTCCGACATCATTCTTTGGACATTGCCTGAGACTAAATTTATCACTTTTTTTTGTATCAACACAATCCATATTGAACATTTGTTCATATTAATTATCTCAATCTTTAGATATAGTCTTTATGGCACAATCCTACTAATCATTGTGATCTATTTCAGAATATTGAAATCCTTATCACATAGCATGCCTCTCCCATATCTTTCATTTAAAACATTTTAGAGAGAAATTCTTTATTCTTGTACAATATATCTAAATCATTAGTAGTAAATAAAATATCATCAACATATAAGACTAGAAATATAAACATACTCCCATAGATCTTTCAGTAGATACAACAATCAATAGTATTTTCTTAAAAACCAAAAGATTTTATGGTATCTTTAAACTTAATATACCATTTTTTTGAAACTTGTTTAAGTCTATATGCTGATTTCTTAAGTTTACACACTATGTGACAATTTTCTTATATGGAAAAACCTTCAAGTTAATCTATATAAAATTTCTCGTTGAGATCACCATTCAAAAAAGTAAATTTCACTTCGATTTGATACAACTCTAAATCAAAATAAGACATTAATTCCATGATCCTTAATGAAGTCTAGTTTCCCTTTGGAAGTCAGCACTCAATTTCTATCCTTATTAAAGGTTTAGATCAAAAAAATACATATACCTAAAGAATATGCACACACTCCTGGGGACCTTCAGTTTTTACGCATTTACTCAAACAACAAAACTCATACACCACTTTACTTACATCAATACAATTTCAATCAAGGGCTCAACCCCCCAAACACAGTCTATACAAATTTTTTGATGTTTACATGCTTATAAAGCTATCCCAAAAGTAAACTACTAACTTAATTACAAAAGTTACTATTTTGGAGTTTGCCCAAAAGCCTTGCAAGGATCACTTATCTTCTTGATCTACACCTGAGGAGGGAATAATAGGGTGAGTTACACGGCTCAGTGGTTAATATATATATAACTATTGGCAACGGTCCACTTATTCAAGCATATGTATATGTATATCTAGCATTCATACTTTATTTAAGAATTTAAGCATGCATCATTGTAACTCAACTTAATACACTTCAACCATCAAACACAAGCAATTTATTATGCACTCTACTCGAACATCTAAAGATGCAATGCAAATCAATTGGCTCGAGAGTTTCGTGAACAAAATAGAGAAACCAAAGTTTACTCCGTGAACAAAACAAATCCACTTTTCGAATTTTGTGGGCCACAAGCGGGCAGTCGGGAGAAGGCTTTACGTCGATGTGCACGTGACTTACAAAACGGTTCCTCTCTCGCCTAAACATAATCAATTTATGCTCAATTTAGTCAATCACAATTTGCACTCTTGTGCTTCTTTCATTTCATCATATTCTCATATTTTCATGCTTTTCTTCTTTTCATGTAATTTAAAATGTCATAACCTTTTTCAAGGTATAACATGGTCACAATGCATCATGCATTTCTAAGTATTCATAATTATTCCAATTTCAAGCATAACACTTTAAACAAAACCATATACACACACATAGGCAAGAATTTTTTCCCAATTACGCAATAACTATAAATACATTACCCACCTAATAAGCTTGCAGAAATCCAAGTGAAGCTTGTCTTTCCCGTTGCTCTTTGGTTTTCTAAAACAACTAAGGTTCCAATTAAAACAACATTCCAATAAAGTTCATAAACTTCAAAATCACAAGATTTCATCAAACATAAATTTAACACAGATCTAACCTACCCATAACCCATTTAGGTTAGAAAACCAAGACCTAGTTTAGAAATCCATAAATTCTACCTAAGGTTTCTCCTAATCCATCTTCTTTCCACAAGAACCTCCTTGCTCTCTAACTCCTTCATCCTCAACACAACCCATTCTTTTAATAAAGCAAGAAGAAAAGATGGTTAATTTACCTCAACAACTTGATTTCTCCTTCTCTTCTTCTTCAACGAAACCTCTCGTCTTCTCCTTGGTTCTCGCGGCACTTCTCTTTTCTTCCAATACAAAACCACTTTTTAATGGTCTTTTTCCCCATGTTACCCTTCATTTACCTAATCCATCTACTATCTTCTTCAAGCTAACTTACTTCTAACCTTCCCACATTAATTCTAACTTAATTCAAATCCTTCCATCAATTCCTAATCCTTATTCATGCCACTAAATTTGTGATTGAATTCAAACAAATAATCAAAAATTGAAAGAAAAATAACCCAAGACCTAATAAAAGTCTAAACACATATCATAAAAATTGGAAAAATTTTCCAGGGCCCAACAAGCTCACATTGATGGTAAATTAAAGGAGACTTAGGTGGTTCAAACATGTTAAGAGGAGGCATCCTAATACTGTAATGAGAAAAATGAGAAGATTGTACTTACAGATTGTAAGAGGAAAAGAGGAAATCTAAGAAGAACTGGGGAGAGACAATCATAAATGATATGGATCTATTAAAGCTTATTGAGAACTTGGTCCTTAATAGAAACTTTAACAAACTAGAATATGGGTAAAGGTTCTCGCATAAAGAGGTCCTTCTCTTTTTTATAGGTCATTTAAATCTTTTAGTTCGATTGTTATGTCTTGTATTTAGCTGGAACATTTTTATATGTGGTACTTCCCTTTAGTCATTTTAGTTCAGTATTTCTTTTTCTCTCCTTTATTTGCTTGTTTGTTTTATTTATTTATTTGTCTTCTTCCTTGTTTGTTTATTTATTTACTTATTTTATTTTATTCTTCACCTCTGTTATCTGCATTCTCTTATTTATTATTTATTATTGCTATGATCCTTTATTTTTATATTTATTTTTGAATTTCTTCATTCTTATCTTAACATATATTATTTTTTATGTAGTTATTCGTTTAGTTTTTTGGCTTTCGTTTTCTTCAAAAGGTCCTTTAAAAATTTCCTTTTTCTTTTCTCCTTTTTCTGTGTGTCTATCAAAAATAGTCACTTTACTAATTAGGGATAAAGATGCGTACTTCTTGTCCTCCCTAGACCTTGCATCTCAGTAAGAGTTCTATTAGGATTTTTTGTTTTTGTTTTTGTTTTTGTTGTTGTATCTCGTTTGATTTATCTATTTTGGCATATTGTATGATTTATCACTTTTGATATATTTTTATTATGATTTCTCAAATAAAAGTTATTGATAATTTTTTTCATTACTATTATATGGCAAGTAATAGCTACATCAAGATTTTTCATTATAAAGTAATAATTTTGTCATAAGTTTATGCCCATGCAGAGAATTATGATGATAACATATGGGTGTCTTTTTTGTGCTTGTGAAATTGTTTGAAAGTCAGTAAGAATGTAGTTACTACATTAGCATTTCAAGTTGGTATTTAAACTCTTTTACTTTCATGGTAGGAGACATCTCTAGAAACGTATTTGGTTATTCTGCTCAAAGGTGTTATCCTTATATGAAATTTAAGATATGCATGAAGGTATTAACTAGGAGATATCATTGCTCAAGTGATATATATACTTATAGGTGGTAGAATCATAAAAGTTGATAGTATATACTCTAATCACTTTTATAAGGAGACCGTACCCTTATATATTATATATTTTTCCTACACATATTTCATAATATAATTGATAAGGTGCTCACTATTATTGATTATGACTTTTACTATCCATGTTATCCTACTTTTATGTTGATGTAGAGTATGACTAACCTTTTAATTAGCTTTAAAGTCATTTTATTAAGACTACTTTATATATTCTCAAAGTAAATATGTTCTTAAAAAAATTGAGCTATGGAAAGAATGGAAACCAAGTGTGACCATTCTTTGTGTTAAGGGCTGCCTTGCTGAAGTACATTTATATAATCCTTATGAAACTAAACTACGTTCTTGTTTTACTCATTTTTATTTTTAAAATATCTAGACTATTCTAAAGGTTACATATCTTATTGTAAAGGAGGATCTAGAATTATGGAATTACAAACATCTAATTTTTTGGAATATGACATCTTTGATGAAATTGGCTCTTCTTATATTTCAAATAAAGAAAGAGTTAATAATACTATCATTTCATATCCTTCACCTATTTAGTTAGTGTTAGTGGATTCTAGACCTAGTGTTATTCCATTATAGGATCAAGAACCAATATAGAAACAAAATGTTGTTTATGCGGCATAAGATCAAGTTGAACAAGTTTAGTTAAAAAGATCCACTAAGATAAAGAAAACTGCAATATCATTGGATTATATAGTCTAACTGTGTGAGAATTACCATCATATTGGACAACTTATTAAACTAATTAATTTTTTATATTTTTTTCTTTTTTTATGCATATTTATAGTGGGATGTAATAAGGGACAAAGTATAGATCATAATGTATAATCAGGTATTGGTACTTGCTGATTTATCTCAAAATTATAAACTTATTAACTATAAATGGGTTTATAAGACTAAAATGGATTCCTAGGATAAAGTTCGGCATTTTGAAGTGAGGTTAGTTGTCAAAGATTTCGCGTAAATAGAAGGAATAAAATTTAATATCAATTTCTCTCCTGTATTTTCTAAAGATGCATTCATAGCGATTATAAAAGTAACATAATATTAGGATATGGAGCTACGTCATATGAATGTTAAAATTCCCTTCCTGAATGGAAACCTTCATGAAAAGGTCTATATGTTAAAGGTTGAAGAATTTCAAATTGATGACAAGATTCATACTATTTACAAATTAAGGGAATCATTATATAGACTGATATAAGCCTCCTATCAATGGTACCTAAAGTCTTATAAGGTAATCACCTGATTCATTATTATGGAAAATAAAGTTCAAAGATGCTTAGGAACAAGATCATTGTTTTACTTCTGTATGTAGGTGATATCTTACTTGAAATAAATAACTTGGCTATATTGTATAGGGTTAAATTTTGGTTACTTAAGCATTTTGATATGAAGGATCATGGTAAAGCTTCTTTCATCCTGTATTTAGATTCACATAACAAATCTTTAAACTTGATAGGTCTTTCTCGGAGATCATACATTGAGCATTTATTACAAAGGTTTAATATGAAAAAATTTAATCCTTAGGCAATACTAATCTCCCATAGAGAGAGATTATCTTTGATATGGTATCCAAAAATGAAATGGAAAAAGTGACTATAAAGAATATTCTTATTTTAATGCAATAAAGCATTCATTATTGGATAGTTTATGTTGGACCCCAAACTTTTCTGTAAGCTAGGACTATTAATCGAGGAGCTATTGGCAATTAGATATGTGTAAATAAGAGAATAAATTATGAGATTAAAATGAAATGGAAAGAGATTGATTGAATCAAAAATCAAAGGATTGGTTAAGGGTCATGAGTTGGATAATTTTCTGAACATAGTTTAGTATTTGAGAAATTCGGGAGCTGTAGAGATCCGATTGAATTGATTCTTGAGGCACAATAAAATTGAGACATGGGGCTACAAATCATATGAAGGGATCGAAATTTAATTTCATCCCTAAGATTGTCAATTTCTGGATTGAAGTTAGGTTAATGTTCAGTCATGGCTAAGTGCAGGTCTGAAAGTGTTTTGGCTATAACCCTTTCGTTTCTAAACCGATTTGAGCGTTCTCAGTGTCATTTTAAAGATGAGACATAGAGGAACACTTTTCAAGAAGAAAGTTTTGCCAAATTATGTCAGTTACCTACTCAAAATTAGGAAGCAAGATGGCTGTTTTTAAAGGCTAAATGAAGGACATTTTAGGAACATCACTTAAAGAGTTAAGTTTTAGGCTTTGATGAAGGCGCATGACATTGTGCCTCATTAAATGGACAAGAAGGAGATGCTTTCGTTTTTGAGGGAGGAGAAGCAGCAGAAGACACGAAAATATGGAGAAAGGAAAGAAAGAAAAGAAGAGTGAAGGAGGAGAGAATCGGTGGAAAGGAGAAGAAGAGAAGATGAAGACAGCAGTATAGGGGTCGATTTCCATGGGGTTTTTAGAGGGTTTTTTATGCTTTTCAAAAGGAAAGGAAGGGAAGAACATGAAAGCTTTCCATGGAGCTTGGAAAAATTCGAAAATGAAGAGAGAGAAGGTAAGAGAGAGAAGTTCTTGTTTTTTATTTTTTTTGATGAATGTTTTGGTTTAGATAGCTTGATAAGGTTATGGATTTGAGATTTCTAAGGTTATTTTTAGTGATTATGCGTTAGGGTTTGCCCAATTTAAATCCATTGTGATTTGGGGATTTTTGTGAGTTTTGATGAAGGAAATTAAGGAAGGGAAGAAGAAGACAAGAGGAATCAAGAACAAGGAGAAGCATGTTGAGAAAGAATGAGCAAGGTATTTCAAGCAAGGAATACAAGGTGTGTTTCTTGTTTATAAAGAAATGATGAGCCATTGATGTTTGTTCAAATCAAGAAAGACAAATGATTTTAATTATTTCATAAATGTCTCTTTATTGCTTTTGATTGATTGTGAAATTGCACATTCTTGGTGTATGAATTTGATGATAATTTGTGAATTGGTATGCAAATGCTGTTGATGTATTTGAATGATTACATGAAAGTGTTTTTCGAAAAATATCATGTTCATAAAAACTTGTGTTTTGAATTGTGCCTTTATGGCAAAATGTCAAGAAAAATCAAGATTGTCAAAAACTGCCATTTTGGGCAACAAGTTTTAAATTTCATGTTATGTGGGTTTAGGGTAGTCCCCAAGAACTGTCACGTGCACGTTGACCCATGAAATAGGCTTCGCCCGCCTGCCCGCTAGTGGCACGGAGCTCCCTCAGGGACTCCTCAAGTTTACGACTACATATGACCATTCTATGGGAATGTGTAGTTCGTCATGAATCTGGACTTACCCGAAAACCATTATGATGTGCTTACATGTTTATGATGTGTGACAAGTTTTGATGCATTCATGATTTATGAACAAGTTGAA
>JAOSBP010000006.1:10352845-10373032 GCA_027563825.1 Erythroxylum mucronatum
TATAAAAGGAATACCTCATAATATATTATTAACAAGTCATAATGTTAATACATGAATCACATATATCCATTGGCCTAGGGCACACTACTAACAGTTTGGAGTACCTAGAAAGTCTTTAAAGTAATTTATTGCCTCTTCTTAGATTTCTTTATGTGTCTATAGCATTGCACCATTGTTGAAAGTTACAGAAAAAGGATTTTGTTACAATTCCTCTTTGCTAGAATTGAGATGAAAAAGAATTTAGTACAATTATCCCCCTCTTTCAACCACTGTACTTTATCTCTTTGTTGCAAAGTAGAACTGTGATTGTGAGTAGCCTCCAAAAAATATGATAGCCATCAAAAAATACACTAGATTTGTTTGGTGAGCAACTAGGCTAGCTTGAATCTCTTGAAGTTCAAGTCTATAGGAGTTTAAGGAAGCAATTGTAGGCCTATGTGTAGGGTTAAGAATCTTTAGTTCTTGTTTGATAAGTTTCAGTTTTTGAACACAATAGAATTGCTTGGTGCCATTGTAATTATGCGCTGCTCCTTTCCTACATCCCTCATAAAACCCTGGGACATTCGCCAGATAATTGTTGAATTGAAAAGGTTAGTGTTTAAACCCTTTTGGAATAAGTTGTCCATTATAAGGGGTGTATGATCCGAAAAGAGAGGCTTTTTAAAGGTAATAAGGTTGTCGGGAAAGGTCTCGAGCCACAAGTTATTTACTAAGTCTCGATCTAGTTTTTTCCTGATATGCCAAGCTGATTATTGTTTGTTGGACCAGGTGTAGGAATGTCCCACATACTTAAGATCAGTCACCCTTATCTCTTCCACCATATCTTTCAAATTAGTTGTATAGTTCTTTAAATTATAATATCTTTATGCCTCTGAAGGGTATAATATGGAGTTAAAGTCTCCACATATTAGCCAAGCAGTGGATACGATGTTACTGAAGGATTTAAGGTTATTCCATAATTCTCTTCTCTGGAACCGAAAGTTGCATGCATAGATGAATGAAAGATTAATTTGATTGTGCTCCTTTAAGAAATATAACTTTAGATGCATAGCTTATTCATTTGAATATAAGAGATCCACCTTGAATTCATCCTCCTTGTAGCAAATAATTATTCTTCCAAAAGCATGATATTGGTGATTGGTAATTATGTTCCAGTGGGAACCAAAAATGTTCAATTTAGCCAGATTTTCAATTCTAACTTTGGTTTCTAGTAATCCAATGATAAGAGGTTTTTCTCGCAAAACAAAGTCCCTTAAAGCTGACATTTTAATAGGACAATTTATTCCATGTGCATTCCATACAATAATGGGCAGGGTTAAAAGGTTAGGCTTATGGAGCCTTTCCTTTTACCCCTCTTAGATCTCCTTCTCTCCACTATATGGAATTTAGCATTTCCTATAGATTATTTAGGTGCAGTGTAACTTTTAGGAGTTTCAAAGATATGAGATTGCATAGGATTAATTTGACTCATCGTTGATTCTCCTTTAGTCTTATGCTTAGCTCCTAGAGTATTAGATAGTGTAGCATGGTCATTGATTGAGCCCAAGTTTATATTATTAATTGGCTGCATTTTCATAATTGTTAATGTACTTTTTGACTCCTAATTGGTGATTTTTGTGCTTAAACTGGTTCCTTATAGTAAGCTCATATGAATTGCAACTTGTTAGTAAAATTGTTGCAAATTGATATTAATTGCATTATAATATTTTTCTAAGGACAATTAATACTACAAATTGCTATTTTGTCTTGCAGGTAAACAAGGGAGTCAACTCATCAGGAAGTCAACAAGACGTGAGCCTAGCAGTACATCGCGGCGCATCCAACAGAAGACACGTCGCGGCGAACATTAATTCCTACGTCGCGACGAGCTAGCCAAGGATAGCACGGTGCGACATCAATTAATCCACACGTCGCAACGTGCAGACGGATGCCCGGACTGTAAATGGAAAAGTACCTCACTGTTCTGACCCAACCCGGCTGCTTACTTTAAATACTTTCCAAATTAGCTCATAAGGGACGGCTGGCTACACATATCAACACCGATACACATACAGAGAGAATACATACACATTCAAAAACCTAGAGACGATCCGAACACTTCATCATCTCCACTCTCCACCGTGACCATCATCCACTTCATAATCATCTACACGTCATCATTTACACCGCAGGATCATCTTCACCATGGATGTCGTCGGAGTTACGACAGTGTTGAGGACTACGACCGTCATGCTTGGCTAGGCACTCCGACCTCTTGAAGATGTAGCATTGGCTTGAGTTCACGGGCTTCAAAGGGAAGTAATCATTCATTGTCTGAATTTAGTTATATTATTGTAAAACTCTTAGTTAGAGTTTACGGTTATATGATTAAATTAGCTTGGTTATAGTTTAATCGGGTGTTGAACAATGATTTGTGTTTTGGATTGGTTGATGTAGAACTTTGTGCTTGAATATATGAAGTCTCATATATGTCTTTGGTGATTGCATTAATCCTCATTATCTGCCTAGTTGTGTTTGATATAGATGATTGTGTTTGATCCAATAGACCACTTGCATGAATTTGTCCATTTCACACACTAAGGTTTTTAACAAGGGTTTAAATAATGGAGTTCATTAATTAAATCCTTAGACTTAAAGGGTCCTTTAAGGTTGATTTTTTGAAAACTTAGTGGACTCTATCCACGAAAAATTATTTTGAACCGTGATAGCCTAAGCTCATTTTCAAGAGGACTTTATCCAATTTGATCATAGTTTAAACTTTGTTTGCTTTAAAATTCCCAAAATCCAAAAAATATACTTTTTATACAATTTTCTTTGATTTCAGTTAATTTACTCAATTTTGATCAACTTGCAAAACCCCCCTTCTTTTATCAACTTTAATTGCATTTTTTACTTATAGACTAGCTTAAACCTTTTTTGTCGGTTTTGATTTAGAGAGACGACCCGAGGTTACAACCTATCATGCAATCTTGGAATTTATTACTTTTGACCGGTTTCTAAGGATCGATTTTAAGATCAAATTGACAGAGCCGCGATCAGTCATCCTTGGTTTTTGTTTGACATATAAGTGTTGTATTTGGTGTTTATAGTATTTCCTTCTCTATATTGCAAGTTGCACTATGCTCTTTGTATATTTGCATGTGTATTTTTCGACATTTTTTCACTATCTCGTTGTTCTGTCTCTCCATATAATCAAGTGGTATATACTCGCCTGCTATTGGTAACATTCCATCATTGGATATCGTGGGAAGAGGGTTTTCTGATGATTCTAGATGTGTAATTGCTTCAGCTGACTCCATAAGCTCCTGGTAGCTCCCTGTTTTAAAGATTTTGCCCTTAGCTTTCCAAATTTTGGTTGGATTAGCGGAAGGTTGTTTCCAATGGTAAGAAATTTTAACTATGCCTTCCCTTAGTTTATCTTCCTCTCCTAATCTCATTACTGGAATTTCATCAGGAATTCTTTGGGCAAGTGTCCACAATAATACAATTCCAGGCATATCCAACACACTTCTTCTTTGTTGCATGTTCATCCATGCTTGATGGTCTTCCAATGCAGCTGGCTATCGCTCCAAGCCGTTGGTTAGTCCAATACTCAAGTGGAATGTTGTGAAAGTTAATCCAAAGTGGAATGATTTAGATTTTAAGGTTTTGAAGGTTCAAGAGTGGCTGTCAAGTTTGTAGGAAGATAGGATGGCTACCAAGTCTCTGGTCTTCTATAACTTGTTAGCCATTGAGAGACTAGAGAAAAGGGTGGTCTTTTCCTAAAGAAGAAACCTACCATTGTTGATTCCTAAGCCCTTTCACCTTCCTTCAAGACTTCAAGATTGGGCCAAACCACCATTCTTCTATCCATATCTTTCAGTCGTGAGTAGGATAAAGATAGTGAAGTTTATTCACCTGCTACTTGCTTCCAAAATCTTTTAAGAGCATCCGATGGAAAGGATATTTCTGGGTTTAAAGAAGAAGGTTTGAGGATGGAGGAGGGCAGAGGTGGAAATTCATGTAGGGAAGGGGCTGAACTATTGGACATTATGAAGTTGGATATTCTATTAGGAAAATTTCAGCTTTTGGTTGTAGTTTTCATTGCCAAGGAGAGTTCAAGAAGGAAAGTTTGCAGGGTGGAAAAGAGTGGTGTCTGTGAGAAGTCTATTTTGTCCTTGGTTTTACTGCTAGTTATCGGTGAAGGAGGAAGTCACAAGATTGTGCAGGATATCTCCAGGGTACCAAGAATGCAGGCTGAAGGTTATAGTATCTGTGGTGTAATGATTTAAGGATGGGAAGAGAGTTCAAAGGGAGGGGAAAGAAGGATCGTGGTTTCTGCTTGTAGTGAGAAGCGGGAGGTTCTCTCTCATCTCTCCCTCATCATTTTTTTTTTGTTAAAAGTCCATAATAAGTCCTTTTTTTTTCTTTTTTTGTTAAATTTCCCCAATGTGGCATTTATAGGACAAGTGGCAATGCTATATAAGTAGAAAGGGAGTCACATTTATAATAAAATAAAAAATCCATAATTTGACTTAAAATCTAATAAAATGACCTAATTTGTTTTTCTTCCTCTAACCCATTTTCGTCTTTTATTAACTCTTCCATTTTGTCCCGATAACCATGCACATACATATAGACGTACCCACTTTCCTATAAACATATGTTATCTTGAACATCCACAATGCGATAGATGGTGTTTGTATAGTGAGATAGCAGTATGGTGCAATAATAGGTGTAGTTTTGTTAAATGTCCATAATAAGTCCTTTCTTTCTTTGTTAAATTTCACTAAGGTGGCATTTATCAAGTGGAAATACTATACAAGTAGAAGGGGATTCACTTTTACAAAAAAATTAAAAATCCATAATCTGACATGAAAATCCAATATCATGACCTAATTTGTTTTTCTTCCTCTAACCCATTTTCTTCTTTTATTAACTTCCCCTTTTTTTGCTGATAATCATGCACGTACATATAAACATACCTACTTTCCTATAATCATATGTTATCTTGAACATCACCAGAGTGACATCGGGTGTGTGTGATAGTGAGATAGTGGGTGCAGTGCAGTAATAGGTGTAGTTTTTCTCAAAGTCCATAATAAGTAATTTTATAATAAATTTCACTAAGGTGGCATTTATAGGACAAGTGGTAATGCTATATAAGTAGAAGAGGAGCCATTTTATAATAAAATTAAAAATCTATAATCTGACTTGAAAATCCAATAACAAGATCAAATTATTTTTCTTCCTTTAACTTAATGACGTCAAAACCAAACTTGACAAGTTGGTTGGACCAAGTTAAGCATCAAATGTTGAGAGTGAAAACTAGTTGGTTAAATAAACTTGATTTGTGAACTGGACTGGATTATGCCTTCTTGTCTCTCTCTTTACTATTTCCCTCTCTCTCTCTCTCTTACTCTTTTTATCTCTATCTCTCTTGTCCTGTGAAGTGTAACTAGGACCGTTACTTGGTGGAGGAAATTATGAGATTTGATATCCTTTTTGGTTGGAGCTGGAAGCCAGGTAGAAATTGGAGCTACTCTTAGCAATGAGTTGCTTGTACAAGGGAAGCCCATAAGCTCTGCTGGTCTGTAATAGGTTCAAGGATTCAAAGTACATTTTTCTCACATTGCTCACAAAATAGCAGAGTTCTCCATTTGTGTTGTTGAAGCCTTTTTTCCCTAAAACTCTCCACCTCAAATGCCATGTTATTTTTGTTAATATTGATCATATTGGTGTTCTCTTCATAAGATGAGCCACTAGAAAAGGAATCAAGATTAAGATCGAGTATAATGAACTCTTTTTGGTCTATATCATATGTTTTTTACAATCAACTAAAGCTTCAATCTTAAACTAAACAAAAATAAGAAAATAACATGAACAATTACAACAAAAAAAACAAAGACGGATATTTTTTAATTGAATATTTCTTTTTTCACTATATATGTGTGTGTGTGTGTAAAAAGTTGAAGGAAAGAAGGTTTCTTGTGTCTAACAGATAGGATCAGCAAATAAAAAAGGACATGAAATCTTAAAATTGCTTGTGAAATTATATTGGCAAGAGAGAGAGAGAGAAGGAGGATTGGTTAAGTTTGAGGTTTTATTCTTTAAAAGATGAAACAGAAAGGAAAACAATATGCCAACAACATTTCTAAAACCTTTTAATTTGAAAGAGAAATAAAGTATTGCAAGTTTCTGTAGCTGTTAAGAAGTACAATACGTTTCTTCAAATGTTGAGTTCAGAAGACACCTCTTTAGAGCGCGAATCTTAATGTAGATTTGAGTTCTTTCTAATTTAGTAGTGTTCTAACTTGTACATGGGAATGAAGCTCAAAAAATGGAGTCATGTCCTAGATAAACTGACAAAGTAAAAGCCACAAGCTAGTAAACAAACTAGAGGAACTGAAGAAGCCAGAACAATTGAAGCATTGAATATTGAGGGATATGGTTACCATATTTAGTTGAGAATCATAACAAATCCACTTGAAGTATGTTGAAAAAACTTAAAAGAAGTATAAGAAGGTAGCATAAACAAAGTCCTATAAAATACCCATTTGGTCTTCCAACTTCTAGCATTGTGTTGTGTACATGGTTGCTTGGTTTTGCGGTGCAGCCTTTGATAACCGTTTTTGTTGTCATATATAAGGAACATTCAACTAGCATATGTTTAGTCGTTTAATATTGGTTGTTATTTTGACTAACATATGGATTATGCATAACCTTGGGCCTTTGGGATGATAGACATATGTGTGCTCCAGCACAAGACAATTTTCTTAATTTAAGGTAAAAATAGTTCATATACTATTTTCATTAATTATTCCTTGTTTTGCTTTTCTATGTCAAAAATTCTTCAATTTTCACTTTTGCTCTCCTCTCCTCTCTTAATACATTTATTTCTTCCATATGTTTTTTTCCCTATTATTGATTTTGCACCTTTTGTTTGAGTTTTGTAGAAATTGGTGTTTTTTTATTTCAATAAAATATTTTATTTTTACTCATTCTTATAAATTATAATATTTACTTCTTATTTACTATATACTGATTTTATAGAAGTTTAATACTGGTTGAACTTTTAAACCTTAAACATTTCCTTTGAAAGGTTTGTTATCTAGTCTGGTTTTTAAAAATTATAATTTTTACTTATTATTTATTATATACTGATTTTATAGCAATTTAATATCAGTTAAACCTTTAAACCTTAAATCTTCCT
The DNA here is from genome assembly GCA_027563825.1 of Erythroxylum mucronatum. Classification (NCBI taxonomy): domain Eukaryota; kingdom Viridiplantae; phylum Streptophyta; class Magnoliopsida; order Malpighiales; family Erythroxylaceae; genus Erythroxylum; species Erythroxylum mucronatum. The sequence continues at coordinate 10,360,038 of JAOSBP010000006.1, forward strand.
TTTGACTGATCTAATTTTTAAAACATTGCTCTAACCCATTTTCATCTTTTATTAGCTTCCACATTTTGTCCTATAACCATGCATGTACACATAAACATACCCACTTTTCCATAAACATATGTAACATCCACAATGTGACAGTGGGTGTATGTAAGAGTGAGATAGAGGGTGCAGTGCAAAAATGGGTGTAGTTTTGTTAAAAATTAAAATAAGTACTTTTTTCTTTCTTTGTTAAATTTCACTAAGGTGGCATTTACACGATAAGTGGCAATGCTATATACAAGTAGAAGGGAGTCACTTTTATAACAAAATTAAAAATCCATAATCTGACTTAAAAATCCAATAACACGACCTATTTTTCTTCTTCCTCTAGCCCATTTATGACTTTCATTAGGTTTCTCCATTTTGCCCCGATAACCATGCACGTACACATGAATGTACCCACTTTCCCATAAACATATGTTATCATTAACATCAACAACGCGCTAATGGGTGTGTGTGATAGTGAGATGGTGGGTATGGTGCAATAATTGGTGTAGTTTTGTTAAAAGCCCATAATAAGTCCTTTTTGCTTTCTTTGTTAAATTTTACTAATTTGGCATTTACAGGATAAGTGGCAATGATTTCTAAGTAAAAGAGGATTCACTTTTATAATAAAATTAAACATCCATAATCTGGCTTTAGAATCCAATAACAAATATTGGTGGAGCATTTTACACTTTCTAGGAGTCTACAAAAGAGAAAAGCTGAGTAAAATAATATGTTTACAAAAATATAACCCATGATGATTTAATTTTAATATTATTAGTAATTGATAGATAAATAAATTATGGATATAATAAAAGGGAAAGAACGTGATAATAGGTTAAGATTTAATTTATTCATACAATTTAATGATTTGCTAATTTAGGTTATTCAAAATGGAATTTGTCTCAACAAGGGTTATTCTTAAATCTCAATTGCAACTTATGAAACTCATAATAAAAATGCCATAACAATAGTCTCTATGTTTTTTTAATTATCATTATAAATTGCCGATTAAGCAAAAAAATTAACATATATTTTGATAGTCCCGTGATTAAAAATTTATTTGAAGATTCATGAGTTTGTAGGTCCAGGGGCGGATCCAAGAAGTTTTTCCAGTGGGGGCAAACAAAAATTTCAGTGGGGTCAAAGCTTCAAAAAAAAATTTTGTGGGCGCAAAAACTAAAAAAAAAATTTACATAAAATTTTAAGAAAATTTTTTGAGGCAGTGGGGGCCCCACTGTGTATCCGTAACTGTGTAGGTCTATTGGATTGGAGATGTCATAAATTGAAAAACAAATGTAATGCTATAGAACCCTTAAGAAGGAAAGAAGCAAATTTCACTGACAAATATTGCAATGATCATAACTCATTTTCTTCTTTTATTAGCTTCCCCATTTTGTCCCAATAACCATGCACGTACACATAAACGTACTTTTCTATAAACATATGTTATCTTGAATTTCCACAATGAGATAGTGGGTGTGTGTGTGTGATAGTGAGATAGTGGGTGCAGTAAAATAGTAGGTGTATTTTTGTTAAAAGTCCATAATAAGTCCTTTTACTCAAGTGACATTTATCAAACAAGTGGCAATGCTATATATAGAAATAGAAGTGGAGTCACTTCTATAATAAAATTAAAAATACATAATATGTCTTGAAAATACAATAACATGACTTGATTTGTTTTTCTTCCTCTAACCCATTTTGGTCTTTTATTAGCTTCCCCATTTTGTCCCGATAACCATGCACTTACACTTAAACGTACCGACTTTTTCATAAACATATGTTATCTTAAACATCCAATACGCAACGGTGGAGTTCAGATCTTCTGTCCAGTTTTATGGTGTCTTATTCTGTCCAATGAATCTCAGCCATTTATTTATGTGAGCTTCGCATGTGTCTCACAAAAATAAACGTGGAATCTGCATAAATAAATGGTTGAGATTCATGGGACAGAATAAGACACTATAAAACTGAACAGAGGATCTTGTCTCGCGTTGGTTGGTGTTTGTAATAGTGAGATAGTGGGTGTCGTGCAATAATGGGTATAGTTTTGTTATAAGTTTTGTAGAAGCATGACAACGACGACCAATATCTTTTTCAAATGAGCTTGAATTCTTTAAGGTAATTAATATGTAAATGAATTCTTTCGGAAGAAACGATATATATTTTGACAAAATGACTGCAAATGTCGAACGGTAAGACATGATAAGGCATCCATCGGCCGGCGAGGGAGAAATTAAAACTGACTTATTTTTTAATATTTTAAATAATAATTTTTTATTTAATAATAATAAAAATCTACCACCTATAGTATAGAACTCCAAAACCATCATACGAGAGAGAGTTCTCTAGTAAATGAATAGCTTTGTTGTTTCGTGTCTACATACAACTGTACTAGTATCTGAGTCCAGATTCTCTATCCAATATTATGGTGTTTTATTGTGTTCAATAAATCTTAGTCATTTATTTATGTGGGGTTTGCATAGGACCTGCGTGAGTCCCGCAAAATAAATAGCTAAGATTCCATGAGATAGAATAAGATAGAGTAATATTGGTCAGAGGATTTAAACTTCTAATATCTGGCTTAAATATAAAACGGAAATGTACTGAAGGTAGGTTTTAAGATAATACAGAAAATCCCTTCCGCCTTCAAAGGACTTTGTGGCACCTCTTTTTTCTCAAGCCTTATCTGAAAGTTTTTGTAACCCCCTGATCGTTGCTGTTTCAGCTCAAGATATTATAAAGGCTTTTAATTCCTTCAATCCAAATAAGGCACCTGGACCGGATGACTTTAATGGTTTTTTCTTTAAGCACACTTGGCACATCCTTGGGGAGGACATTACTAGGGCTATCCAGGATTTTTTTTCAGCATGGTAAACTCCTTAAAGAGCTTAACTCTACCTTTATCACGCTTATCCCTAAAACAGCTCACCCCTCCACGGTGGTAGATTATAGGCCTATCTCATGTTGTAACATGCTGTACAAAGTGATTGCTAAGATCATCTCGAATAGGCTTAGAGAAATTCTTCCTCACATTATTAGTCCTAACCAAAGTGCATTCATTAAGGATAGGAGAATCAGGGATAACATTTTGCTAGCTCAAGAAATTTTCAAAAATTACCATCTTTCTAATGGTCAAAAGCGATGTGCCTTTAAAATTGATCTCCAAAAAGCTTATGATTCCATCCATTGGGATTTCCTCATCAACTCCTTAGCAGCTATAGGCCTTCCTCCGAAGTTCATAGCTTGGATCCAAGAGTGCATTTCCTCCCTTTCGTATGTCATTTTGATCAATGGATCTCCCTCCAAATTTTTCAAAGGAAAATCTGAGCTTAGACAAGGCGACCCTTTATCCCCTTACCTCTTCATTATTTGTATGGAAGTTTTTTCCAGAAGCTTGAATGACTATATAGTTAAAATTCCTTCCTTCCAATACCACTGGAGATACAAAGATCTTAAACTCACCCATCTCCTGTTTGTAGATGACCTCCTGCTGTTTTGTCATGCTGACATAGGTTCTATTCTAGTTTTGCTCAATTGTCTAACCTCCTTCTCTCAATTTTCAGGATTGGAAATGAATCTTTCTAAAAGTCAGTTTTTTCTTTCTCATGACATGTCTCACTTAGCAAACCAGATAGCCCAACTGTCTGGGCTTAGGCAAGGTTCCCTACCCATAAAGTACCTAGGTGTTCCCCTCATCACGGGTAGGCTTTCGAGGAGAGATTGTTTACCCTTATTGGCTAAAATTGATGCGAGAGTTAACAAATGGACCCATAAAAGCCTTTTTTAATGCGGGTAGACTTCAACTAGTGACCTCTGTGCTTTCGTCATTCCAAGTGTATTGGGCCTCTCACTTTATTCTTCCGTCTTCTATCCTTGAGGAAATAGAAGCAAAACTCAGAAATTTTCTATGGGCTGGGCAGGTAGATAGTCACCATCAATCCAAAGTTAAATTGAGTGATCTTATTAAACCCAAAAAGGAGGGGGGTTAGGGATTAAACATTTGCCAACCTAGAATCTGGTGTTGTTAGGGAAGAGGATTTGGTTACTTTTCTATGATAGAGAGCCCATGTGGGTTAGATGGGTGCATACGGTTATTTTGAAACGGAAAAACTTTTGGAGTGCTCACCCTACTAATAATAGTTCTTGGAGTTGGAGGAAACTTTTAAGTGTCCGGGACAAATTAGGGAATCAATTCAGATTCAGGATAGGTAATGGGCAGTCCACTCTCTTATGGCAGGATCCTTGGCATCCAAGGGGAATCCTAAGGAACTTCTTATCTCCTAGGGAGATAAATGGGTCGGCCTTACCTATGACAGCAAAGGTGTCTGATATAATCACCAATAATGGGTGGAGGTGGCAGGATTTTCCTATGGAACTCATTGTTGATTTTGAACCCGTTCAATATCAACCGACTAATTCTCCGGACCACTTGGAATGGCTCCCTAGCTCCTCAAAGATTTATACCAATAGTTCAGCTTACAAACTCATGAGACCCTCAACTCAGCTTGTGCCTTGGTATAATCTGGTTTGGTTTAAAAATAACAGCCCACGGTGTTCCTTCATTCTTTGGCTAGCAGTCCTCCAAAAACTCCAAACAAGAGATCATCTTCACTTTCTCTACACGCCCAACCACTGTTCACTGTGTATGTCGGACATGGAATCCAATGAGCATTTGTTTTTTAGCTGTCCTTTCTCTAAGTCTGTTTGGGACCATTGCCTCAATCATTTCCAAATACCCATCCCCAACCCTTCAAGCCTTCCTTCCATCCTTTCGTGGTTCCACCAAACTACACCACTATCCCCCCTTTTCCCTATCCTCCTTTCCACTACGGTTTACCACATTTGGAACGAAAGAAATTCTAGAACCTTCAAGGATGTCGCCATGGAGGTAGAAAGCTTACAAGCCAGGATAATCTTCCAAGTTCTGGAGAATCTCAGCCTACACACATTGAGAGGTAATTAGATCTACTGTGCACTAACTTTTTCATGCAGATTTTTGTGTTGCTCGGAGGGCTCTTCCCAGCGGCGGAACCCTCTTGCTCACGTTCAAGGGCTTCGACGACGTTCTACATGCAATTCGGATTACATGGAGTTTGCTACGCAATGGTTTATGTACTGTAAACTATTACCTAGGGTAGCTGCTATGGGCATTATCTGAGCAAATACATACCGACTACCAGGATTTGATGATCCCATGATTGTCTATGTGATTGGTCTGAGCTTGATCTTGTCATGTTCTATTCTGATAGCCTTTGGTAAACTCTGTCTAGGCGAAATTGCTGGCAGGGCAGTTAGATGCATGTCTTTTGCTTTTGCGTGTTTGAGCACTCCTTTGGTAGCTCTTGCTTGTACATAACCTTTTATTATTTATCAAGTTCTGATTTACCAAAAAAAATATTAGTTATTGTTTGAGTATTTTTTAAATTACAAAATAATCCCTAAATTTTATAAATTTATAAAGTAGTCCCTCATATTGTGATATATAGTTTTTAAAGTTGTTTCAATTCTGTATCAAAAATCATAATAATGATGAGTGGTTCATATACAAAGATTGATTAGTGCATATTATAATTAATTGATCAACTCAAATATTCTAAGGAATAATATAAAACCTCCTCTTTTATACTAAATTTATAATTTAATAATAATATCACGTCTTTTTATACATTTGGTGGTCCCAGAATTGCCAAACATACCCTTATGTTTCAACTACCGCCACCGCACCATATTGTTTTACTACGCACAACAGATTGTCAAAGTCATGTCTTCTTCCTCACCCCTTCTCCTTTATAACTCCTCTCTTTTTCAGAGACTGTACATTCAATTAATTCTCTGATCTTTTGTTTCCATTTCTCTGAAGAAGCTCAAACTTCATCCTCTTAATGTCACTCCCTGGTAGCTTCATAGCTTCCACCAAATCCTTTGTTTCTAATAAACCCCACTTACTTTGTGTCATCGTCATGCATGGAGTAGGCGACGAAGGGGTAGTTGTGGTTTAGTGAGAAGGGGAGTAAGAGAACAAAGTCAAGGAGAGGAAGGAAATTGGAATGCTTACAAAATTATGATATGGTCAACATGTAAGGTTGGAATTTACAAAAAAATTAGGAATTTTTTCAATATTGTCATCATATTTTTAAATTACATTTTCAAATAGTTATTGATCAATATTTTAGATATCGATTAATACTAGTTGAAAAGGCTGATGTTGGTTGGTAACTTGGATGGTATGAGATAATTTTTTTTATTAGTATGACAATAGCTCGTACCAACCATAATGGTATAGTATTCTTTTAATTGATTTGTACCCAAACATTATTGAATAAGAGTTTCATCCTCTAAAAATATATTTACATATATTGTTAAGTGAAATAAAAGGTATAACCTTGTGAGACTAGAAAATCTAGAATCTTGGATTCTATACAAATTCTTCCTTAGCCACCCGTTTAATTTATCTTTGGAAAGTTGTTGAAGAAAAAATATGTGTTTTAACTTCTAAATAGGCTAATTTACCATTAGATGAGTAAGAGTGTCAATGATTTATCTAGGAAGTGTTATGAGATAATTTATGAAACTCGACGAACAAATGTTAGAGACGAAGTTGTAGAAGTTCTAACTAAATATTTTTTTTGAGAAAAAACTAGATTAGCTGAATAAAACCTTTAAAGAAACTATTTCTGAAATGATATAGAAAAACCTAAGAATAATTTAACGTTCAAGGAAATAAAGGGCAATAAGTTATTTTTCCAAGAAAAATGCTCTATGAATGATGGATCTATTCGGGATTGTTTATATATAGTAATAGTCCTAAGGCTGTCAATTTTAAATATTGTTAAGTAACTTTTACAACTATTAGTTGAGTTTGTTAGCTATATAGTTACTAATATTGGTTTTTCTCCAAAATTAGATAATGATTGTTAATAATAACATAATTTGTTAAAGGAGTTAGAATAAGATGAAATCTTAACCATTAATTCATTGTATAAATACAAAGTTGTATGTTCAAGAACATTTGATGGAATAATACACATTAAACTCAAGATTACTCTCTCTCTCTCTCTCTCTTTCTTCTTCTTCTCTCTTGCTTCTCTAATCTTCTTGTTTATCTTTATGAACTATGTTTTTGAGAATATGATTCTACGCTAGTCACATGTTCCTAGTAATGGCGAATAATAATAAACAAGCAAGATCTCAAAGATCTTGAGAATCTCAATAAGGAAATAAATGAAGGACAAGATAAAGCAATTAAAGAAATCAGAGAGAAGATTGATAAAATTATGGAGGAAATCAAGTTGATGATTGTAGGAATTGTTTTATACGCTACAGAGGTAGCTTCTCAATCTTAACAATAAAGCACTAGCGGAAACAATAGGGTTTTAGGTCCAAGATTAGGCTATAATAATAATAACCACTACACCAAACTGAAATTCCCAAAGTTTAGTGGTAAGAGTTTTAATGAATTGATCTATAAGGCAGGGCAATTTTTTGAGATTGAACACATGTTGGAACCAAATAAGGTGAAATTAGCTTCCATTCACCTAACTAAGGAGAAGGGAAGCATAGCTTCATAGTGAGAATTTGTGGAGGCATTGTTAACAAAGTTTGGGGAATAAGTATTTGTGGATCTGATCTTTGAAATCAAGAAATTAAAATAAGATGATTATCTCCAATAATATCTTATTGAATTTGATATGAAGTTGAAAGAGGAAATAACAATAATTATGATGTTATTGAATCCAACAACTTCTAAATTTGCTTATGCTTTAGGTAAAGTCTAAGAGGTATTATGGTTAAAGAAAATCTTTATGGATAATAATGGCATATTTTAAAGGGGAGAGAATAAAAAACAGCAAGGTACAGTGGCAAGGGTAATTATTAGCTTTAATTTGAACATAAACATTCCCAAAATCAAATGTGTTAGCACTCCCTAACCCTAGTAACACTACTAGTAATATGAATGTAAAGCAAACAAGGAGCTTAACTAGTAAAGAGAAGATTAAAGGAGACAAAAAGGGATTTGTTTCTCCTATAGATATAAATGTAAGGCAACTATATATGTTAACAATTAAGAGTGATGATTTTGAGGAAACATAATTTCCAATTGAAAAATAATATAATGATCAACTAATGATAGAGAACCCAATTACTCTCCACAATTATATTGTTCTTCCATGTTGTCAATTGAATGTATGACTACCAAACCATAAGGATTAATAATTATATAAGAACTAGAACACTATTTCTTCTAGTAGATTTAAGTACTTATAATTTCATAGATAGCAAAATAACAAATAGGAATGAGATTAACTTGGAAGAAGATTTGTAAGACATTTCAATAGGGAATGCAAATTTATTACTTTAAGGTAGACTTGTTAATCTTGCTTGTAGACAATTATGACATAGTGTTAGGTATATAATAACTATTTGAATTAGGTGATATTATTTGGAATTTCAACCAACTACAAATAAAGCTCTAGTTGGGCAATTAGAATTATATGCTACAAAAGGAATTTGATAATCAATTTCAGTTCATCACTAATGAGAATATGCAGAAGCTATTGATTAAAAATTCATAATTATCATTAGCCTAATGTTTTCTAAAAACTTTACAATCAAATTCTCCTACAATTTCCATCAATTTAGTGGAAGTAGACTTGTCAGTAGTGACCAGTACCTTACCTGGTGTAATAGTTGACGCGTTAATAAAGTTTGCAACAATTTTTAGGGAACTTAAAGGTTTACCTCCTCAAAGATAGCATGATCACTAGATTACTTTAAAATAAGGATGTAAACTAGTCATAGACCATACATATATGAAGCAATATAGAATGATATCATTGAGAAAAATGAAAAGAATTGTTGGATTTAAGTGTTATATAGGCAAGTACTTTTCCCTTCTCTTTTTGTGTTGTTCTAGTTAAAAAGAAAGACAATATATGGATAATGTTCATTAACTATAGAAGCTTAAACAATTTAAACGTAAAAGATAAATTTTATATTCTTGTTATTAAGGAGTTATTGCAGGTACTGCATGGGACTTTAGGTTTAAAATTTTAAGTTGGACTTAAGATCTAGTTACTACCAGATCAAAATGCATGTTAATAATTTTTACAAACTACATTTAGAACATATGTAGGCCACCATGAGTTTCTTGTGATTTACTTTGGCATTATAATGCATCATCTACATTTTAGAGCCTTATAAATAAGGTTTTCAAATCTTATTTAAGGAAATTTATGTTGGTATTCTTTGATGATATCTTAATTTATAACATTTATATGAATGAGTATAATATTCATCTCACTAAAGCGTTTCAGTTATTGGTGCAACATTCTCTATTTTTCAAGTTTAGTAAATACAATTTTGTTTTTGAGTTTATAGAACACTTGGGCTATTTTATATTTTATAAAGGAGTAGTAATGGATCCCAAAAAAATTAAAACCATTTAGGAATGGCTAGTATGTTCATTAGTGAAACAACTTAGAGGGTTTCTAAAATTAAATTGTTATTATCATAGATTCATTAAAGACTATCCTCAACTTATTCATCCTCTAATCTTCTGCTAAAAAATAATGTTACTTTCTCTTAGAATGCTTCGTCACTTGAGGCATTTGAATCACTGTAGCAAGCTCTTACTTCAACTCTAGTCTTAGTATTGGCTAACTTCCATTAAGATTTTATGATAGAAACGTATGCATTAGGTACTGGTATTACAGTCTTAATTCAAAATAGACACCATATAATATATCATCAAAATGTTATCCCTATACCTTCAACCTCTTCCTACTTATAACAAAGATAATTATCATCCTTTTTACAATTAAAAAATGGCAACACTATCTAATGCGTAGACATTTCATCATCAAGGTTGATGACTACCCTTTGAAGTTTCTCTTTGATCAAAAATTAACAACTCTAACTCAATATATGATTAGCAAAGTTGATAGCATATGATTATGAAATCCAATACAAACAAGGAATATCTAACATAGTTGTAAATGCACTCTCAAAAACAAAATCAATGCTTTTTGAGCAATATCAATGCTTTTTGGCAGAAGGATCAATATCTACAATCTATAACTCAGCTCTTACAACAAGGAGAAACCATCTCTTATTAATCTTGGTCTTATAATCAATTATTACGAAAAGGGAAGTTAATAGTGGGTCAGCATATTGTCCTCTGAAATCAATCGTTACAACATTTTCATAGCAATGCTATTGTAGGACATTCAAAAATTCACATCCTTACAACAAATTATCTACAATCTTATATTGGAAAGGTATATGGAAGTGAGTAAGAGAGCTCATTAGGTAGTGTAATATCTAACAACGCTACAAATCAACGCACGTGGCATCACTAGGATCGCTTCAACTGTTACTTATTTAGCCAATTTTCACATATATAACAATGAATTTTATTGAAGGCGTTCTAAAATCTTAAAGAAAATCATGATTCTAGTAGTGGTTGACAAACTTACGAAATATTTCCACTTTATTCCCTTATCTCACCTTTATAATGTTGCTATTGTAGCCTAAATCTTTTTGGATAATGTCTATAAACTTTATGAATTTTTAGCCATTATTATCAGTGATATGGAATCTACTTTTATAAGTATTTTTTGGCAAGAAATTTTCAAATTACAAGTAGTTGACCCCAAGCATTCCCCAACTTATTACCTTCAAATTGATGAACAATCTGAGGTGGTGAATCATTGTTTGTAATCTTATCATCAATGTATGATAAGCATTTGCCAAGGAGTTGGTGTTCCTAGATTTCATTAGCAAATTTTGGCACAACACTTCATATCATATTGCCAACAATATCATTCCATTCCAGGCTTTATATGGTATTCTTCTACCTTTACATTTACCTTATTTCTCAAAAGATTCTTAATTTGAAAATTTTGATTCATTACTAGAAGATATAGAAGTAGTAATCCAACTATTTAAACATCACGTCTCTAAAGCTCAACAACGAATGATCTCACAAGCTAAGAAACATAAACATAATGTTCCTTTAATATTGGAGATATGATTTACCTTATCGCCAAAGTTCTGTAGTTATTAGGGAGGTTACAAAACTAGAAGCTAAATGTTCTCCCTATAAAATATTGAAAGATTTATTTTCCTCTTCCATTATCCATCCTATTTTTCATATTTCTTAACTGAATTCAATTCTCTCTACTTCTCAAACAACTTCTATCTTGCTACCATTGCTCTTGGCTATGTTAGAACTAGGGGCTATCTTGAATAAGTACATAGTTAAACAAGGCAATTTAGCAACTACTTAATGGTTAGTTTATTGATCTAACTCATCTCTAACATGTGCCACTTGAAAATTTACTGATGATATTCAACTCAAATTTTCCACAATTACCCTTAAAGACAAGAGATTAAAATGAGGCGAATGATATTATGTAACTTTTATAATTATCAGTTGAGTTTGATAGTTATACCCTTACTAGTATTAGTTTTTCCTCAAAATTAGTTAATGATAAGTAATAGTAATAGAATTTGTTAGAATTATAAGAATAAGATAAAATCCCAACCATTAATTCATTGAATAGACACAAAGTGGATGCACAAGAACATTTGATGAAAAAATACACATTCATCTCAAAATTCTTCTCTCCTTTCTTCCATTCTCTCTTCTCTACTCTTCTCAATTAGCTCATTGAACTCATTTTTTCATAGTACCACGGTACAAATATATCGAAGCTTGTGGATGCGGATATTACTATCTTCGATATTACCATTTGGAGAAAAGAGAAGGAAAAGAAGAATCGGTTCACTGGACTTCCATTTTCAAAATATGACGCATGAACATAGTTTACTTCTACTGAATAATTAAAAATGTTACTGGTATCGCAAGAAAATGCTATGTACACTAGAATATGGTCGACTCTCATTCACTTTAAACTGAAAGGACCCTTAAAAAATCTGGCTTTGTTCGACCCTTTCCTCGGAAAGAAAAACTGACCAAGCCAAGTTCATGGTTCAGATTAGGTGTGAAGTCACCTAAATCAATAAAAGCTATTGAGTTGTTTTCATGGACCACATCAAACCATAAAGCAGAAGGTCCTGTACGACCGTTTCAACTCAGTGGATAAGAAGGAGATCGTCCCTATTTATTACAACCAAGGAATCCACAATTATTATCCCGGACTACGGTCGTCTACTGTGTGTTTACCCGGTGGATTTCCCGTGATCATGGACCCAGGTATGTGTGTACCCATTCTCCAGCTGCTCTTTGTGGTCTTTTAAGTGGGAATAAACTCACAAGTCGATCCCAATCGTGCGTGGAGGTAAGGGTGGCAACTCGTTCCTACCTTGTATTTACTTTTGGTATTTCAGTTCCGAGCAATTATCTGTTGTTATTTATAGTTTGTAGTGTTTGTTAAATTATCTTTCCCATGTCATCTGTGTGGTATGAAGCTCGTGGTTTAGATTTCTGTTGAGGTTGCAACCAGGGTCAGTTACATTCTTCTTTTTTCTCTGAATATTTCCCTTGACTATCTTCTACAAGTATGGACTGGGTGTCTTGATTTACTGAACTAGATAGCGAGAGAACATTGTATAGGACGTTGTTTCTGGTACTACTTTAGTTAATTGCGTATTCGTTATCTCCGTTAGCTTTTTCAAGCCCCTTGACAAGTCTGTTGCTGTCCAAAAAAACAAAACAAAAAACCATCAGTCTTTTCCTGTTGTTTCATGTACTAACCCGCTCATTTTTGGCTTCAAATCGTCTGTCCCACTTAGCCTGTACCTACCCTGTGCCACAATAAAACGTCGACGTTTTCGCCCAAAATTAAACCAACGCTTGCGTCTCAGCCTCTCAGCTTCACGCTCACCTCAAGCTGAGCCATGTTTCCTTCGATTTATTATTGGGCTTCCCGCCTCAGTTCTTTCCTTCCTCTTAATGGCATTCATTTCTCTGGACGCTCTAGGGTTTTCTCCATCTACAT
>JAOSBP010000006.1:10406164-10421125 GCA_027563825.1 Erythroxylum mucronatum
CGAATTACGGTATCAAACGGGAGAGTACCTTGGCTAGGCTTTTATTCATATTATTTTCAATCTTTAATTTTAATTTCCTTCTTGCGTGATTTCGTGTTTCTAAAATCAATCATTCCCATTCCAACTGTTTTCATTATCATTTTTTTTTTTGATTTCGCACAAATAAATAATTACTTCATCGGTCTCTGTGGTTCGACCATATTCACCACTTTACTCGCTTAAGTGTTCTAGAGTAGGAATTTATTTTTGCTGCTTTGACGCGCCATCAATCATAAATTGAAGGCAATAAAATATAGGCCATTTAAGATCATAAGAAAGATCAACAAGTGCTTATGTCATTCAATTACCTTTGTGTATGAATAATATCAATCCTACATTTAATGTGCTTGATATTTCACTTTATTTGCCTAATTGTAACTGTGGTATTCTAACCATCATTCGAGGTTGAGTTATGTTGAAAATGACTGAAAATTTATGTCCAGAGCTATCACATTTTAATTTACGATAAACTTTTTATTTTAGAGTTTTATTTAAAATAAATTTCATAGTTTGAGTTCTGTTTCAAGTAAACATTATGTTATGGTGTTATTTTTTATTATAAATATATGTAGAATGATAAAATTTGTTAACTTTTGGTTATTTTTATCAATAAATTTGATATTTTTTAAGATTTTCTTCGAATCTTAGATTATTGCTTCCGTGCTACGTCATTTCTTCATACCGTTTTCCACGCAATAATGTTCACTGTGAAGCTTTACTCAATATTCTTTAAAAACCAGGGATGAAGCTGTATATAGCACACTTATGCACCACAATGCCAAGTTTTTATTCAAGATGCTTTATTCTCCCTTATATCCAACACCTTGCGTAAGATGACAGGTGACTCTGCATTTTACAAAATCTAAAGGCTGGTAAAATATAACTATACGCTACAAATGTTGTTGACTGTTTTAAAGTTACGTCATATAAGGTTTAACAGTAGTCGACATGCAAGTGAAACAACACGATTATTCGATTAGAAGCCTCGCTATTCAGAATGGTAAACATCAGTTAAATCCTGTCTGTACTGAACCTCGCAAGTCTCCGGAGAGTCAGGGTCAGATTTAAGTTCCCCACTTTCTATCTTAGATTCAGCTTCTGTGTTACCCTTCGCTGGTTCAATATATGTCACTGCAGTGTCCTTTTTAAAGGTTAAGTAAAGGACTGCCAGCATGTAGACTCCCATCAGGGGAAAAACTATGAGCCCTATGCAAATATTCCCAACTTTAGGTAGATTGTTATGAAGTAGCCACTGGATAAAGCCCGAGACTAGGTAATAAACATTGATGCCAATAATCAACAAGCCCAGGATCCAGGAGACCACAATTACCTGCATAAGAAATGATATATTTTAGACTTAAATCATAACGAATAACTTTTTTGTTTCTGTTCCGTGATTTACCAGTCATTGGTTACCTGAGAAATCATCAGATAAGGCCTTTTACATTTTTCTGCAATTTGCATAAATATACCCCATTCCGCAGGAAAAATGTTATGTGGAATTAACATTTTTATTATCTCCTAAAATGCTATTAGATAAATGTATGTGGTGCAATTTACTAAGGGTCGTATTCAGTTATTTTAAAACTCATTAATCAATTTATAATTATTTTCCTAAATTTGGGATAGACTTATTTTACTTTTGGAGGCTATCATAGCTATTATTTAATACGGGTTGGGAGCATCTGCATGGCATATCATTATGGTAATTGAAGTTAATTACTCGTCATAATAACTCAAATATAAGTTGAGACGGAGAATAGCATATAAAAAGGGCAATGATTTGAAGCAAGAAGAGCGGAATCATAAACTGAACTTACATAAATTGAGTTCTTGTGGGGACCCATCTTGGCCGTGCTGCCGCTAAATCTTAGTAGCGGGATGAATACAAATGGAATCTCAAACGAGAGTATCATCTGAAAGACCCATTAACAAACATTTAGCAAATAAAGGAACTATGAAAGCAATAGACTAATTAGATTTAATTATATGAGGAACTTTTATATTTCTCTAACCGATGCAATGATGATCAGCCGCCCTGCGCCTGCAGATCCACCTATAATTGAGACCACAAGACTTGGTACAATGGCAATACTCCTGGTCACTAGATTCCTAATCCATTTTTTCATCGTAAGATTCAGGAAACCCTGAAATTTTTCATGTAATTAACTAGTCAAAAATCAAATTCCTACATTAGCTTAAAATTTTTCAGATAAAAAGAGTGCTAGCTAATATTGCAATAACCTGCATGATGAACTGTCCAGCAAAAGTGCTTGTGACTGTGGCGCTTTGGCCTGCGCCTAGTAGTGCTATGGCATAAAGGATCGAACTTGATTTTCCCAGCACGTTCTGCGGAAACAATATATATGTACAAATGTTTCTAGGTACGTACTTTGGAAATGAACTACATTAATTTATTCAAGTATGTCTGAACCTTGAGTAGGAAAGAAGCAGAGTCAAGGGTAAGATTATTGCATCGATTAGCATTGTCAGCGGAAAGGTTATCGGCGAAGCAAACAACTCCTGTAACTGCTACAACTGATACATTGATCAGTAATGCCACAAATAACGCGAATCCGGTTTCGATGAGGAAATATCTACAAGCATCCTACAGTAAAAGCCAAATATAAGAAATCCTGACCAATTCTTTTAATTGTTGGTTAGAAAAAGGACTTTACTGTTCCTTTTGATAATATAAATAAATATGCTGATAACTTACGTTGATTCCTTGTGCGGTATTGGGCACTTTCCTAGTGAGAACTAAAGCCGAATGGAGAAAAAGGTTATGCCTGTTAAGGCAAGAGATAAATCAAATTGTAGCTATTGTTTCAGAAGTTAGAAACGCAATCTAGTCCGAATAATCAATAAACAAGGTTCTAAATTGCATGCCAGCTGACTATGACCCTAGAATTACAGGTTATTGCAACCATTGTTTGGGCGCATGCATGTTGCCCCTAATACACTATCTCATTGTCCCTAAATCTTAACTAATTTAGTGAAATGGCTACATAAACCAATTCCATTATCATTACTCTTATTAAAAAGTCGGAGTAGCATATATTAATAAAGCAAGCAAGCACCTCCTCCTTAAAGAACCCCCTGGAGCTGTGTTTGATTCTTAATTCTCAGTTTTCGACAGTCTAACGTCCCCCCTTCAGCATACAAAAAGAGAAGATAGATTGAATGAAGAACTTTGAGAAAACTTACGGAGGGACCAGGGCACCGAGTAGAGCAATGGAATCGGCAACAGCGGATTGGCCGGAGAGTTTGGGGACAAATAAGCCTTTGACAACTTGAGAAGCAGGAGGCTTTACGAAACTCATTTCAGCGAAGAAGCATGCTGCCATGGTAAATACAACCAATGATATCAACAGTTCTAGCTTCCTCGCCTGCCCAATCAAATAATAGTACCACAATTATGTATATTCAATATAAAATACCTATCTCGTTCCTCTAATTTATCTTCTACTTTTTATTTTTTTTAAGAAATAATTGCTTTATTATGCCTCATCCCTACAAATTATAATTATGATTTCCATTATTTTGGCAACCTAAAAAAATCTCTACATATGGATTTTGCATAGGATAAAATACATAAATCTCTATCTTAATTTTTTTAAGGAAATATATCATGATTTTTAAAATACACACAGTTTAAACATATGGCATGGACTAATAAATGATGTTTATGTGACGAATCAACTAAACTCTTAAATTTGAATCAAACCTAGTTAAATTTGATTGAAATTAATAATTTAGTATAATCATTTTAAATAATTAAATTTAATTAGTTTAGGACGAATTTAAGAGCTGAATTAGATTATTATATTAGTGATATTTGATTAGCTCATGTTTGATGTTTATATAGCATGTGTTTTATAATTATACTTTAACTGAAAAAGGATGTTTTAGAAAATTAAACTTAGAAAGAGTTTTCACAAGAATTTTAAAAATCAAGAATAATTAACTATAGGGGAAGTCTATTTCTTTTACATTTTTGCATATATGGACATAAATTCATGGCTTTATCTTCACGTATCTTACGTTGTTTTCTCACAGATTTTCTCTTATTCTCTTGTGTCTATATTTCTATCACTAAATGAAAGGATTAAGTCAGGCTTACCCCAAATCGCTGAAGACCAAGAAGTAGAAGGGTGCTCAAGCCAGTTAAAAGAACTCCAATCCATAATGGAATGTGAAACAATATATTTAACGCTGCTGCTGTGCCAATTACTACCAGAGAATGGAAATAAGCACTCATTATATAATAGTATGCAGAGGAAATCCGTCTATTATTATTGTTATTATGCTTTAATGTCTGAATTCAAATATGAAATGATTGAAATCATCATATAACTGATCATAATGAACATTAATGATATATAGGTAATTATCATATAACTGCACATAATGAAAACACAATAAAAATTGATGAGAGAAGAAATTAATTGTACCTTCTGGGATATCAGCAGCAATGACGGTGATCTCCCCTAGCAGCCACAGGCAAATTCTCACAAATTTTGGGTACTCTGCCTTACACAACTCCGCTAAGTGCTTACCTGATCACACATTCCATACCAAAAACTATAAATAAAATCATTTCGCATGTGAAGTCATGTGTGGACGTGCGAGGTATACAACCATTGACTTCTTGAAGCTTTAATAATCTGTCCATTTTTTAAAAGGAGGTCAATTACCAAATAACCTTTTTTCGTTCTTGCCTAAAAGATCTTGAAATCAAGTTTCTAAACTGCGCAGATGGCAGTTTGTTTAACCGCCACTGCTATTAGTGATGAATTCAGCCTGTACGTGATTTCACTTTGTTTCTTACATACCATGACTCCTAAGTCAAAGAGGACAACGGTTGATCCAAATTCACTGTAACAATCGTTTTAAGTGTAGACTAAAAGATAAACACGGGTGGAAGAAGAAATTTCGAAAAGCTTTATCCTATCTACTATATCAGTTTTTTTTTTCCCGTGTATGCACATGTTCTTTTTCTATTTTGGCCTCTTACCAGTGCTCACACCAAGGTTTGCAGCAAGAGACTGGATCAGGAGAGCAAAGATCAATCCAACGAGAATCAACCACAGCAGCTGAGGTAACCGATCATGGTTATACGTACATGTTACACTGTTACACTTATTCTTGAAACCCATTTTAATAGGAGGATGGAGCCAAGAAAAAAAACCTCATATTTGTGGTTTGCTCCTGCTTGTAAATCAGTTTCCACTGAGTTCATCCACCATCAAAAATTGTGTAAGAGATTAAAAAAAAAAAAAAAGAAGCAGCATGAAGAGAGAAAGAGAGAGAGAGATGCTTTAATTAATTTATCTTACAGTTGCCTGGATCAAGATAACCCAGTGAGACAAGGAAACCAGGGCCTACGTACGATAGAAATTTTTTCCATCCAGGTTTCTGAACATCACCAAAAGAACTCCAAATTAATATGACAAAAAGTCAAATAGTGCACTAGCTAAAGAGTTTACAACTATAAGCAATTATACCTGCTTTTCATCTGCTCCGTCCTGATGATGATGACCACCGACATCAATGGAAGGCGGATGCTCGTCATCTCCAATAGAAACTATCCGACTGCTACGACCAACCCTAAAGGAAGCTGAAACTATCTCCTCAGCTTGACGTTCCTGTTGTACACTTGCCATCTCTCTCTAAGTCTCTCCCGGCATCAATCTCGACAATTTATAATCTTCACTTTAATTTGCAGCCTTTAGTATTACTTGCAAGTAATATATTAGTTACAAGGAGATGCCATTGAGTCCCCCGTTAATCAACTTGCATGCGCAGCAAGGAAGTTTATTGATTATATGCTTATTTAATTTATCAGGGTGATCAGTAGAGTTGGTTTATTATTGTTTTGTACTCTTCGGAAGCAGGAGCTATTAATGTCAAAGCCTATGCTTACTCATATTTAAGTGTGCCTGGCTAGTTAATCATTAAGCTTGGCAGGTATAACACGTACATGTTCACACGACATCAGCAAGTCGGGTCTCATTCAGGGGCTTAATCATGTAGACATTAGGTACAATCAAGAATGGTGGTTTTAACATACATTTTGTATTTTATATTTATTTATTTAATTAAACAATATATAAGATAAATTTCATAAGATAAATATATTTTGCAAATAAAATTATAATAAAAACATATTATGAGAACGATATTACATTTACGTATTATTTCTAAATTGTTTTTAGTCATTACTCTAATAAGACTAAACATTAATAAAATGAAAAAAAACTATCATATATTGTACATTTTTTATAAAAGAAATAGTTGATTTTATGGACTAAAGTATAAAGATAGTTAAAAAAAATTTGAAGATGTTTCTTAGAGAATAAGTTTACTTAATTGAGCCAATTATGAGGATTCTAAACGTAACATTTACTTTTGTGTCTATCGATTTGCTCATTCCAATGGTTCTATAATTAATCCTTAAACTTAAGATTTTCAACGTTCTCGTGTGAAAAATACCAAATTTTGATGTTACTTATGACATATTATAGTTAAAATAGCTTAGTTAGTAGTACTTAGATGTAGTATAAACTATATAAAGATAGTTGAGTATATCAATTGATTTGTTATCTTAAAGTAATTAGGAAGAATTTTTCACTACCTTTTATTAGTAATGATATAAGGTTAATGTTTGGGACTTGAAAATGATGTAAATTAATTACTATTTGGCAAGAATGGATATGGATTGACTTAATTAGAGTATACACTAATTTCATATTCTCTGTCTAATTAAAGCATTGGTTGATGAAAGTATCCGTGATGGGGTGTAGCCGTTTGACCCTCTGATGGGGTGTAGCCACTTGGTCCTTTGAGAGGTGAGCCCGCTTGATCCACCTGTGGGGTTTCCTCGAATCTAAAAAAAAACGTTGTAACCATGCAAATACATGTTTAAGTAAAATTAATTTGATATTCCTAATACTCAAGTAGTCATGATGTGTTACTAGGCATCGACCTTGATATATGATTACAAATTATTTAATTAGAGAATTAAAGATAAATTAAAAATTTATCTAACTCTAATTATGAATTATAATTATAATTTGTGATCATTATCAACATATTAGAAAACTAATGGGTCACAAATAAAGATCATTTTAAAAGAAATTTTAATTTAAATTAAGTTGTATTTAATTTTAAATTTTGAGATAGTTCAGAGATCAAATATAAAATATTTGATTTTATAAATATTGAATTATAAATACAATCGAATTAGACTTTAATTTTAATTAGATGCCTAATTTTAATTAGAAAGAGACCCTCGTGTCCTTTTCTATAGAAAGGAAAAAGATATTAAAAAGTTAACACTTCTTTCTTCTCCTTTCAAAGGTATTTGATTTCTTTTTCTTTTATCTGCAAATATCATCAAAGGCTGAATACTTGAACATCTTGTGACTGATAGTTTGAGAATAAAAGTTTTGCTAGAATCCAAACTAAGTACGTCAATTCTTTTATTTCTGATTCATGTATTTTAAGATATTCAATTAAAGAGATCCATAAAGAAATCATTAAATTTTATTTTTTCTGCTATGTATCAAAGTCTCCTTTTAATGTTTATGTTGTAGCAATTGGTTGATTATTATTGATTTGACAACTTAGCTTAAAATTATTGATTCATAAGTTGTATGACTTTTATATGTTTTCCTATAGTTTATTTTTCATTTTCTAAAAAGCAAGTTTAAATTTTCTGAAAATTGGAGTTTGCAAAACATACATTATATGCCCCATAGTTTTATGGTTTTCTTGAAAATCAATCACGCCTTAGTCATACTATGAAGCTTCTAAAAAACTTGTTTGATGTCGTTTTTTTTCTGCTTCTGAATTTTGATCAATCGCATGCCTAATTTTCTAATTGATTAAGAAATAAATTTTAATTAATTAAGATTGATCTCTAAATAAATAATGTAAAGGACCTTCTCAATTAAATTAAATTTTTATTTGATTTTGAAAATATTTGCTTTGATATTTGACAATATTTTTCTAATTAAAGAAAAGCTATTTCCAATTAGATTTGAAATGGTTTTCTAATTAGATTAAAATGTCTTACTTTTAAATGTTTTTTGGAATTTAAATGTTAAAAGAGAAGTTTTTCTAAATTGTAATAAGTAATAATAATTATTATTAAAAATTATTTTAAATTAAATTGTTAATAGTTTATGATGATAATTGAGATAAGTTTTAAAATTTATGCAAATACTCACTAAAAAGAATCTTATAAAATTCTTTCACTCGATCACTCATAATATTAGCATGATTGCACTATAGTGATATGTTATAAGATACTTAAACGATTAACTTAGCATAAGTAGGACCAATCAATTGGTTATAGATTTCATAATCAATTAAAGACACTTTTATATTATGCATATTTATTTAATTAACTAACGTATAAGATAAAGTATATGTGATAAATATATTTTCCAAACGAAGTTATAATGAGATCATAATCATAAGATTCATATTATATTTACATACTATCCCTAAATTATTTCTAGTCATAGTTATGTTAAGACTAGAAATTAATATAGCAAAAAGACTAGTGCATGTTTTTTAAAAAATAAAATAGAATAAATTATATTATAGCAAAAGCTATTACATGATCCTAAACAAGGGTCATACAATTAGAGTCAAGTGAGGCTATAATAGACATGTTGCACATCAAAATACAAAAATTTACATCAAAACAACCAATTTGCTTTAAGTTCTTGGCTAATTGTGCATTGCTTCTCATTGGCAATCCTAACCACTCTAATCATGTTGAAAATTGCTCGGCTAGTTGGTAGTCATGTATTTGTTGTGTTTGTTCTTTTTAAAGGAAGTCATCAATCATATAAACTTAAATATAGAAAACCTTATACAAATGATTAATTGCTTATTAAAGAATAAGTTTATTGAACTGATCTAATTATTAAGACATCGAATGGAACATTACTTATGTGCTTGTGAACTTTCTTATTATGATAGATGAATAATTGATCATTAGATTTAAAATTACTAAAGTATCTCATATGAGAATTACTACATTTTGGTACTACTTATAAATTATTTTATTTAGAGTAGCTCAGTCAGTAGTGCTTGGATATAGTATGAATTATATGGAGATAGTTGAGTAAGTAAATGAAGGATTTATAACTGTAAAATAATTAGGAAAAATGTTATATTGCTCTTTATTAGTAATAATTTAAGAAGTTCTCTGACCAAAGTGAACTAAGATTTGATGGTGATATTTTCAAATATCAATTATGAATTAATTACTAATTAGTAAGAATGAATATGATTGAATTTAAACATAGTAGACACTAATTCTATACTTTATGTCTAACTGAAATATTGGATGATGAAAAAATGAACTATACTTTATAACCATTCATGGACAAGTTATGTGAATTCACTTTAAAATTCATAATATTTGGATGATTATGATTTTAATTATTTAATTAGAAATCTATTAAAATTTATAAAATGTTTATTTTTTTATTATACATATAATTCTATTTTGATTAATTTTCCAACACACAATTCATCGAGAAGTTTAACCAATAAAGTAATATGATGATAAAGTTCGAGTATCAAGTTACCTCAATCTCCTTTTTTAACATAAAATCAATTCAAACATTAGAGTTAGCATTCTTTCATGATGTATTTGTTGAAAATGAGGGTGTTAGTTCAATATAAGCTATTTATAAGCACTTATGACTAAACTAACGAAATCACCTCTATCTTTATCGGATCATCACATTAACCAATTGGATGACACCCCCATCTAAATAGGACTATATATGATAAGATTTAGCTACATTACAACTAATAAGATAAAAGATTACTTTTAATTAGGAAAGATACATTCATATTCATAAAAATCTCCACTATCTTTAAATGATCCTCCCGCATGGTCTTTATCATTTAGAGCAGATATATATCTACTGTGATCTTATCTGCCATATCATCCAAAATCTCCATTTGATCTCTATCCCTTGATAATGAGTCATTTAAGCTCAAAGCCTTTCATAGCACACTGGTTTGGTCCAATGTTTACCCTTGTCAAGTTCAATAGTCATGATCTGTCAATTTGAGTGCACATGAAGTCCTTAAAGCTCTCACATGTCTCCCTCATACATGTGATCCAACTAACCTTCAACCTAAGGTCTATCTCAAGCTATCTTTTGGTTTCACATCCGAGTCTTACATCTCATTAAATATTTCTGTCAATGTGCATCAATGCATGCCAACTCATTGAAAATACTCATTTTCCTTGCTTACTCGTAAGTTATTGCCTTGTTCCATCATCCTGAGTACCAAACATTAGTCAAGGTTTGGCAATGTCTGCACGATTTTGCAATTTAACTTAGAGGTCTAACACTTGGCCATCGTAAGTGGTTAGACTTGGTAATGGGTCAATCGAGTCAGGCCCACCGAGGACCTAGTTTCGCCTAACAACTTCTGCCCGATCAAGTCTAAGACTTAGGCAACCCAAGTTTAAACCTAACTCGAGGCCCTTTTTTAATTGATCGGGTCTCAAGCTGGTTTACTAAGCCTACAAGTGGTTACTACCCATTTTCTTGAATGATTAAATGTATATGAATATTATGTGCATTGTTCATAAACAAGTTTTAATTCCTATACCATATTATTGCTAACAAGTATAACACTAAAGTTTAACACTTACTTTATAAGTTCTTTGGGTTGAAAATGTCGAAAAAGGAATCCATAAATATATATTAATTTAAAAACTTTGACACTATATTTGAAAAAGTATTGTAATTAAAGTCCTAAGATATTAGGTTGGAAATGCATTACCCATTTTCTTAAACATATACCTACGTGAAAAAGACTATATCCAACTTCTATAGTTTTATTGTTAATAAGACACATTTTTCAACTGAAAAATGTTAGGTATTCTATACTTTACAACTAAATCATTCTTATGTGTGTTTAGGATGATTTTCAAGAAGCACTTAAAAAAACCCTGATTATGTTAATGCTGAGTGTAGGAACACTTACCTTAATGAACTAAGCTTTGAATGTTCGCAAAGATAGGCTAAAATTATTTTGATAGAAGTTAAACTAAATTCAATAAACATATTGGTTTATCATTACTTGATCTTCGTCTCCATAACCTCTATTCTACACTAATCAATTCATGCAATTCTTTGTTTCTTGCTTCCTCGGGTATACAGTGAATTGTGGTTCCAAAAGTATAATTTATTACATATCCTGAGTTGCAACATGCTCAAAAGAATTGTTACGTTTATGTAATACATAGTCATCATAGTAAAGCGCTAACCTATATGGTTGTGTATTCAAGTTCAATTCCTGGGACACATTATTTTACAATGACAAAAATATGGTGCTAACTCCTATAAGGATGTAATCAGATTAGCTCCCTAAATAAGTTCGACCTAACTTTGCATTGTCTTATTGACATATAATTGAAGCCTATTTGATGCTAACTTATTCAAATTTGAGGGGCAACAAATGTGATTTTCTAACTGAGCTATGTTTAGGCCATGTCATTGAAACAATAATACATATACAAGTTTGTAATTAAAATTTTTGTTAAGATTCAATTATTTGTGATCAGCATTAATAGTTTATATCCTTATAACTAATTTTTGTGCTATGCATGAAAAGATTGAGACATCTTATTTCTTGTGAGGTGGGGCAAGGCAGATGGAAACCGATACAGTTGAGCCTTACTGGTCCTCCCCTTTCCCACCTATTCTTTGTAGATGACTTGGTCTTGTTCGCGGAAGCTACGGACGACCAAGCTCAAGTCATTATGCAGACTTTGGATACTTACTATCGGGCCTCTGGGCAAAAAAATAGCACAGTCAAATCTAAGATCTATTTCTCTAAGAACGTGAATTCGAACAAGGCGCAACGTATTAGTCATGTCCTCCAGATTTCGCGTACGGCCAACTTAGGGAAATATCTTGGAGTTCCTTTACTCCATGAGCGTACCACACGCATGACTTATCATCACATCCTAGACAATGTGCAATAAAAATTATTAGGGTGGCGAACCCGTCAGCTCTCTTTGTAGGCCGTGTCACTTTGGCCCATTTCGTATTGTCTGCCTTACCGATATTCACTATGCAAACGGTTCAGCTGCCGAGACAGCTCTGTGATAGTTTGGAAAAGCTCATGCGTAACTTTATCTGGGGTTCTTTGGGAGAACACCGAAAACTACCCCTAGTCCGCTGGGAAGATGTGTGTCAACCTAAACTGTTGGACCCGAACTTTTCGTAAAAGATTAGAACTATTGAATGAGAGATTTTGGTGATTAGTCACGAGTTAAGAGCACATGAATGAAAGTTCTTGAACCAATAAATGATAGAAAAAAAGTAAAGTAGGGAATAATGAAAGTGGATAAGAGATTTTTGAAATAGGAAGAATTAAAGTGAAAGTTAGCAATAAAATGAGAGCAATATTGTGTAGTAAATTGATGAAGAATAGGTATATATGTGTATGTTTCGTTAATCGTGTTCATGATTATTCATAGATTATGATTTCTTTTTGGAGGACATTGATTTGAAATGAAGTTGAGAATGAAGAGTAAATGAAGTAGAAAAGGTAATCTTGGTATGAGTTGTGCAAGGAAAGATTTTGAAATAAGGAGTTGATCTGGAAAATATTCACTAAGTATACTTCACTATTTTATTCACAACATTTTCTCTAGTTGTGCAAACGAGATGATTCTTGATTTAGATTAAACTAGAGATATAGGGCTACATTTCATGTGAAGACACTGAATTTCAATTCTGTCTCTAAGATTCCCAAAATTTGTCATGAAGTCAAGAATTAGGTGCAGTGTTGGTGTATGAATGAAAAATTTGTCTTGGGACATGAGGGGCAAATTTGGGATTGATATAAATAGATTTGAGCAAAGTTGCCTTCTGAAAAGTTGTATATCTTTTTTTAATCTTTCCAACGGTATATAGCATGAAAATTTTGGATATCGGAGTTGGAAGATACGAGCATTACAAGTTATGAGATTTCATTGTCTTAGTTTAACTTTTTGCGTCTCAGTTTGACCGTCTTATTTTGCTTTGTCTCAGTATGATGTCAGCATTCATCTCATGACGTTAACATCGTTTCACTTTGTCCAGAACATATTCTAGCCCAAATTTGATCCTCTAGATGATAGAATTGGTCTTTAAGGTCTTTATGAGAGTTGTAGATCTTGAAGTCCTCTTTTTATTCATCTAAAGAACACCTGAATCCGAGTTCTGTACCGAAAGTTATACCCATTTTTCCAATTCGTCTTAGTATGATGTCAGCATTCGTCTCATGACATCAGCATCATCTCATTTTGACCAGAACATATTCTATCCCAAATTTGATCCTCTAGATGACAGAATTGGTCTTTACGGTCTTCATGAGAGTTGTAGATCTTGAAGTCCTTTTTCTATTTATATAAAGAACACCTGAATCTAAGTTCTATACTGAAAGTTATACCCATTTTTTCAATTCATCTCAGTATGACGTCAGCATTCGTCTCATGGCATCAGCATCGTCTCACTTTGGCTAGAACATATTCTAGCCCAAATTTGATCCTCTAGATGACATAATTGGTTTTAAGGTCTTCATGAGAGTTGTAGATCTTGAAATTCTTGTTCTATTCATATAAAGAACACCTGAATCTGAGTTCTGTACCGAACGTTATACCCATTTTTCTGATTCGTCTCATTATGACGTCAGCATTCGTCTCATGACGTCAACATCGTCTCACTTTGGCCAGAACATATTCTAGCCTAAATTTGATCCTCTAGATGATAGAATTGGTCTTTAAGGTCTTCATGAGAGTTGTAGATCTTGAATTCCTCTTTCTATTCATTTAAAGAACACTTGAATCCGAGTTCTGTACCGAAAGTTATACTCATTTTTCCAATTCGTCTCAGTATGATGTCAGCATTCGTCTCATGACGCCAACATCGTCTCACTTTGGCCAAAACATATTATAGCCCAAATTTGATCCTCTATATGATCGAATTGGTTTTTAAGGTCTTCATGAAAGTTGTATATCTTGAAGTCCTCTTTCCAACCATATAAGGAACACCTTAATCTGATATCTGTAGGAAAAGTTATGGCAATTTTCCCAACCTTGTATTGTCTGATGATGTCACTTCCGTCTCAAAATGACATCCTACATTATGTTCTATTTTTGACCTCTCAAATGAAAGAATTTGTCTTCTTAGTCTTCATGAGAGTTGTAGATCTTGAAGTCTTATTTTGAAACATCCAAAGAACACCTCAATCAGAAATTTCTATAGAAAGTTATAGTTGTTTCTCCAAAACAGGTTCAGTATGATTGAGGTCAAAAACATGGTTGCTTCTTTTGACCATAACTTCTTCACTAAACCTCCAAATGACTTTATTCTTGAACCATTGGATTTGTAAGACTTTTCTCTATTTCTCCACCAAAAATCGAAGCTATATGAAATGAAATAAGAAAGGTTGAGTGAAAAGAGTGGGACAGGTATAGTGAATATGTTCTTGAATAATATGAACTGGTGTTATCCTACTGAATATATTTTAGTATTTTGATGATTTCTGGAGCTCTATTGACCCAAATGAGATGATTTTTGATTTGTGGTAAACTAGAGATATGGAGCTACAAATGTTATGAAAAAATTGGAATCTAATTCCGTCTCTAAGAGGTTTAAATTTCAGGTAGAAGTTATGCATAGTATACTGTTTTGGACAAGAGTAGTCCAAAAATGTTTGAAGTATATCTCTCAAAACACTAAATCAAATTGAATGATTTTGGAGGCATTAGAAACTTAAGACAATGGAGGATATTTTTCTGGAAGAAAGTGTTATGTAAGAATGGTCAAGGATATTTTTGGCAAGACACTTAAGTTTAAAAGAACATAAGCCTATAAGGAA
>JAOSBP010000006.1:10455000-10472468 GCA_027563825.1 Erythroxylum mucronatum
TACTAGCCTTAATTCATTATTGTTCCACCAATAACGATCGACCAGGGACAGTTTAGAATAGTGTTATAATGCTTATGATTTTACTATCAAGTCACATACTTGATAACATAAGCCTAATACTATTCATGGAACGTAAATCACATTACATGAACGATATACATGCATATATAAAAGAATACCTCATAATATATTATTAATAAGTCATAATATTAGTACAAAAGTCACATATGTCCATTAGCCTAGGGCACGCTACTAACATGACTAGCATGTGAAATAATTTTTTTTGGTTCACTAACTTCCAACAATTGATATGTAAAAAGCTTAGCAAAGTAAGTCAATTGTGAATAATTGATGATTTTGGCATCATTTACACTACAATAAATAGGACTTTTGGCTATATTTTCTTTTTCTATGATTTGAAATTTGTAGTTTAAAGTTACTATTTGGCTATAAAATTTCAAAATCATAGCCTATTGAAGCAATATCTCCAAAAATAAAAATTTGGCAAGTTTTTTTAACAATTAGGTAAGTTTAGAATAGGCTACGTTTGATATCCATAGCTAATAACTTTTGGCGAGATTTTTCAACTGTGAACAAAGTTTTGTAGCAAAAATGGTTTTTTGTAACTAAAAAATTTTGATGACATTTTTTAATTGTGAACTTAGTTTTGTAACAAAAATGTTTTAGCTATGAAAAATTGTTCCAAATCTCATAGATATTAGTAACATTTTGAAATTACAAAATAAATATTATAAAAAAATTAGCTACAAAAATATTTTCACTGTGAGAAAAATGAAGAATCGAAAAATAATGAAAATGACGTCTTTTTTTCAGATTGATAACCTAAAAACACTAATCTAGCTCCTCTAGTTTTTCATATTTTGTCTTTGTGTTTCTGTTGCTCTAATAATTTCTTCGCCTTTTCTCTTACACAGTTTTTGATCTTTTATGTTCATGTTCTGGCTACTTACTTCTATGCTAGTGCTCCTCCTTTTGTGTCTTCGTGTTTTCTACTTAAACAACGTTGTTTTGCCTATTTACAAGTGTTCATCTTCTTGCATTAAAATTTAGTTCACAGGTAATTGTCTTCTTCTCTCACCACCTACATTTGTAATATATAGTTTCTATCATCTATTCCTATAGCACTAATTAAGAATGTAGGAACAACTTCCTCTTTTGTTCTGGATTAAATGTAGTTATGCCAAATAACTTAATGTTGTTTCCTACAATTGTTAATTATGTTTAGAGAAAAGTACAAGGAAATTTAAGTATTTAGAATACCTACATACATGACAAGGAAATTTAAGATGATTTTTGAATGATTAGTTAACTTCTAACATCCTAAAAAAGACCCAACAAACAAGGATATCATTTGTCCCTAGCCAAAATTGCATATTATAATTCCGTTGCATAATGGTTAGTATGATGGTATCATAAAGGATGACATAATTTAAAGCTACAATGCATGGTTAGGGTTCTAAAGTTTAAGGTTTTAAAAAGCTCAATAGTGCCCAATTTTGAAAAATAGGGATGTTAATCACCTTAAACTTTTCAGTGCTATAATAACATAAATAAGAACATCATTATTTTAAGTATAGGTTCACAATCTCCACCATTCTAGCATAAAGTCCATTCATTTCTTTCAACCTTTGAAGATGGCAAGTAGTTAATATATAAGGGTGGCTTTGTGTTGGACGTTTCATATTGTAAATTCATATATAATTTTGTTCTTTTATTTGCATTCTTTGTTATGCTTTAATTGACAATTAGTTATCCAAATGATTTTTTTGCATATTATCTAATCATTGCACTGTTGACAATTTTTAACTTTGAACTTAGGGTATGAAATATATATTTTCTAAGTATAATTTATGTTTTATCCATTATACAACTAACCTTTCCTTTAAGTATGCTAACCACTCTATCTAGTCCTTTTATATATATCAATTTAAACAACTAAGATCTTCATTATAGGTTAGTGAGATGGTGGTTTCCTTTAGTACCATAAGCTGCTTTCTTGAAAATATTGCTTTTATTTTTCTTACCTTACTATTTTATGTGCAACCGTGTTTTAGGAAGATTGTTTTTTTATTTTGGAAAGGTAGCTTCAAGCTCAATTGTTAGTTAGGTGCACATTATACTATTTCAGTTTGCTCTATTACTGTTCAAGATTTACATTTCTGTAGTTTATTTTCTATGTCTCTTTACCTTTCTATTTTCCATGTGTAAAAGTACAAAAGTTAGCATATTAATTATAGTTGTAATTATTTTAGTGAAACCTCAGTTGTTGTGAACTTGAGTTATCTACTTGTTGGTCCTCAATTTTGACATAAGTTTGAATGCTTTGAATAGATATTCCAAGTTTTAGCAATTAACATTAAATCAACTTTGTACTTTATCAATTGATAACTATGAGTATGCTTGCGAGCAGATAGCAAACATTTGTCATTTTTATGTGTGATGTTAATAAGATAGGCATGTATCTCAAAATGCATGTTATATTGAGATGTTTGTGAGCTTTAAAATTCTCATCTAATTTAATATGCATGCAACAAATTCAAAAAGTTGTCATATCAACATTTGAGTGATTTGCGAGTTCTAAAGCGCTTGTCGTAATTGGTGTGTGGGCTGCCCCAACGTCTTCTCGATACTTGAGATGTTTGTAAGGATTAAAGTTCTCATCTTATTCAGCATGTTACAAATTAGAAAACTTGTGTTATTTGGTGCACATGTTGTTAATAGGCAACCCTGTTTCTTATTCAACTTTTTTACAAAAGTCTAACATAATATGTACTAGAATTTATAACAACTATATACATAACATAAGCAAACAAGTAACACATAGAAAAGAAATTTCAAAACTTGGTGGGAGAAGAAAAGTAAGTATTAAAAAGGAACAAAAACTAGGCTAGTTTAACATTGAAGGCCTAACATTATGACTTAGACCATAGCCACCAAAACTTCACTGTCTTTTTAAATACGACATAAATAATCCTAATTTAACTAGCCTATTTCCTGTATCTTATTTCAAATACATATTAAATGATGCCATACTCTGTATATTTCATTTAATAGAGTTTCTCACGATATTCTTACTATAATATTATGTAGTCATGCCTTATTTCAAGGTTTGTCATAGCCTGCCAATAGTATCCTTTGGTAGAATACAAACTTGGTATGTCATAGTGTCTGCCAACCAATTGCATTCTTCGGTAAAATGTTCTTGTTTTGCCATTGAAAATGGTGCTTGTTTTACTACATTGCCATAAAATAGCAACAATAATATTTTTCCTTCAAGTCATACACAAAAACTTTATTTAGCCTTAAATAACAATAAAGCTATTGGTGTAAGTTTGTTGATTTTTAATACCTTCAACTAGACTTATGCTAAAATATATATTTATATATTCTAATATTTACATATCATTATTCATTTGTTGTCAGTTTCTAATGCTAGTACTAGAAAAAAATGTAAAGGTAAAACTAGAGGTTACAAATTACAATGAATTTTAACTTATCAATAAAGGTTAATACTCAGCAAGATCATCCTATAAACAAGGTCCAGTATGCCAAAATTGTCAAGTGAGTTAAGAATTATTGGAAGAATAGAACTACCTTATACAGAACATGTTAAGGACTTAAAGGAAGATAACTTGTTTGAAAATGCTTTAGGAAAAATTGTGGTAATTATATAAAATGTTTAACTTTAAGCAATTTTGTTTTAATGATTTTAAAATCAATTACATTTTTACTTATTGTTCACAGTTGAAATTGATTATTGCGGATATTAAGAACCCAAATGTTTCAAATTATGTTGCTTCATTATTGAAACGAAGGACTAAGGATCATCATATCAAGTTGTATAACTATTATAAATCTTTTCATTATGATGCAAAGGCACGAAGTCATGTTCCCGAACAAATGTCTTAACAAAATTGGAATAGTTTGTGACTATTGGTCTAACCCAAAAGTTCAGGTTAGTTTTCTTTGCCTTCACATTTTCTTGCATTAATCTTAATTGCTAGATAACTTAACGAAAAAGTTATGTTTTTTCTTAATTTAAGAAAAGTGTGAGAAGGTAAGGGTCAATAGATTAAAAATAAAAAACACCTCATTATCAAGGTTAAAGTCATTTATAGTTGTCCAAAATGTATATGTCATATCTATGCTTGCAAGTTATACTTAAATCAATAAACACTACATTATTTATTATGCCTTTTTCCATAAAACAAAGTGAGAAGGATTGCATGGACAACAGTGTGATAAGATCATGCTATATAAAGTCACTCACTATAAGGAAGGTAAAAGATGGATGTCAGAAGAAACAAAAAACAACTATATAAGTATAAAAGTTTGTTCAATATTTTTGCTCATTTATTAATGTAGTAATAAGACGTGGATTGAATATTTTTTATTATTTTTGAATAAGATGCAAGAGTTAGTAGAGACGTCTAAGTCTGAGCAGAATTAGCTCAGTGGAAAAGACATTTGTGATACTGGTACTCGTTTTGGATATAAGAAAGCCCTTGGCTGCGACCTTAAGCCAAAAGTTTGAATCTCAACATATAAAACAATCATTGAACAACTTCAAGAGGAAAACAACAATCTTAAGGTTGCATTACAGGCTGAAGTTTTTTTCTCAGATTATAAAATATATAAAGATGCGACTGATGAGTGATTATGTTATGAATGATAAAGTTATATGGTGTTTGCTTTACTAAGAACCAAATACTTAGTGTATCAATACTCTCACAATTTTTTTAGTCGACTTTATGGATGATTACAAGGTTATGGACTTGGACAACACTAGGTAGTTGATCGGGTTTATACTTAAATGTTTTGTAATCTGAGCATCTTTATCAGTATGTCAATCATATTCCAATTTATGAAGTGATCTCTTTATTTATTGTCTTGTCTTTAAAAATTGCTCAAGTTGTCATTAA
Organism: Erythroxylum mucronatum; assembly: GCA_027563825.1. Taxonomy (NCBI): domain Eukaryota; kingdom Viridiplantae; phylum Streptophyta; class Magnoliopsida; order Malpighiales; family Erythroxylaceae; genus Erythroxylum; species Erythroxylum mucronatum. The sequence continues at coordinate 10,459,944 of JAOSBP010000006.1, forward strand.
TATATTGTATAGGAATAAATGATCATTCTTTAATGTTATGTTCTTTTTGTCAATACAATTTGATGATATTTATATAATTAAAAACTTTATATATACAATGCTTGACATTTTGTATCAATAATATTTCTCTATGATTTAATTTTATAATAATAACCAAATAATTCAAAATGAAAAATATGTTGATACATTATTTACAAAACGTATTGTTCAATATTATGGATTAAAAATGTAACAAATAATATGTTGTTAAATTATTAAAAAATTAACAAATAATACATTGCTACATTATAAAAAACGAAACAAATAATATTTTGCTACGTTATGAAAAATGCAGTAAATAACATATCATTATGTTACAAAAAAACATAGCTAATACTATATAGCTAAGAAGGATAAAAACATAGCCAAAAATTATTGACTATCTTTTATTTTCATTATCAATGATTTGACGCCAATTTTTTTCATCATCAACGACGAATATTCAATTTTTAGCTATGTTTTTTTAGTACTTAAGCTATGAAGTTTTTTTAGTACTTAAGCTATGAAGTTTTTTTGCATCTAATATTTTTTGTCTACGATTTTTAGAAATTCGCTTATAATTTTTAGCTATGAAAACTTGGCGACACTTTATGTGACAAAATATAAACGTTATAAATAACTATAGCCGACATTTTTTAACAATTGACCATGTTTTTTTTGTAGCCAGATGTCTACTTGATTGTAGTGTTAGCCAGATCCTTCTTTTGATCTCACCATTTTAATGTCGCTCTTTTTACCGCAGTTTCTTTGAAAATCCTATATTATATTCTTCGATTGATAAAGCTTTAAAGTTTCTGTGTTGTTAACAAGTGGCACTTCCTCGCTGTCATGTTTAATTAATTGCTTTTCCTGGAATATTTTCAGTTGCTATATTGTTCTGTATTTGATCATCAATAATGAAAATTTATATTTCCAACTTTTTAGTCCTCTCTATGTCATGTCATATTGCCATTTCTTTGTCTGCTGCGGCTGCTGCTTCTTCTTCTTCTTCTTCTTTTTTGGGCTGCTCGAGTACATGTTAATACAATCTCAATTTAGAAGGTAGCGTAGTCGGGACGGCAGAAATCGTCTTTGTCTTGTAGACATCAAAACCTTAACAAAAAGCCAATAGAAGACAAAGACAAACAATGGGTCGGATAAAACGGTACTCTCTTTCTCTCTCTGATCTGTTTTTATATATAATAATTAGATAGATATTTTTTTTCTGAAAAATAATAACTAGATGGATGTTGTTTAATTATGTTGTCTACATTTTCAAACTATTCAGATTTCAGACATCAATAGGTTGTATTGCTTGCGTCTAGTCCATTTCTTGTTGATGTATACTTCTAATTAAACAAATCCGTCTAACGCCAAGTGGTAGTGTGAAACATGTCATTTTCCTTATCGTGTGTACATGCTGAAGTTTAGTAACTTAGCATACAAAATGAAGTCTCATATGATTATAGTTTAGCGATATATCTTTTGAAATAAAGAGGATGTCCAAATTTTGCAAAAACAAACTATTTCTTTCTAGAATAACTTGAAGGAGATCACTTTTTGTATTCATAATGTAAATTTCAATTAATAAAGCTTATTTAAAAGTTATTTAAGAAAAAGGGATGTTTATATTTCAAATGCAAAATAAAAGATTTAAAAAAAGTAAAATGGAAACTTTTAACTCTACTTCTAGGAAAAAAAAGAGTAGATGTATATGTACACACAAATCATAGATTGAAGGGTTTAGTCATCCTTTTTCACCTAATTAAGTTTTGATGTATTAGAGAATTTGAATCTTTGCAATAACTTATTTAAACTAATAACTATTTATATTAAAATTATTGAATCTCCCTATCACAAGATGAATAAGCACTTGAGTACTCATACCAATAGAGTAATATTTTTAAAACTTTAATTCATTTAATTAAATCTTTAATTGCACAATTTTATTTATTATTTAAAACTTTTACTTTATTAATAAATTATCAATAGAAAATTCTAATTAAGATAACTTTCATGTTAATTGCTTGTAATTATTTAAATAATAAAGCATCACTCTCCAAGTTCATTGACATTTGAATATCTAAAATATCCTTCAAATTATTGACTTCAGCTATGACATAGAGCCATGGATTTTTCTCTTTGGCACTGTCCGACCTTCTTTTGTTCCTTCACTTCAAAGCTGGCTCTTTTATCATTTGTTGTTTTTTTTCCCCCTTTTTTATTATGTTCTAAAATAAATCATAACATTTGTATCTATCGACAAAGGACAAAAAAAGAATATCAGTTAAGAGAGTTTAATAAATAAATAACATTTAAACAGAAAAATATTTAACTACATAAAGAGGATTTTTTAAAATAACGTAAAAGAAGTTGAATTAAAGTTTAACTTGAGGTATTAATTGCCCATGGTAGTCCAACTGGGTTAGGGTTACTTTCACCAAAGTGACAATTTGGACAATTAAGCTGCAATGATTCTTCTCCAGCATGCATACTTTAATTGTCAACAATACAGTTGTAAGCACATTTATGAGAGTTGATTAGTCCGATCGGAAAATAAATTAATGACAAAGAAAGGAAGAGCTAGTGTTTTTTATTAGCATCCTTCGCGATAAGGCACGGAAAAACGACAGAAATCAGAAAACAAATGCGACGACCAAACAGTAGATGAAGCTATCTTATGTATGATTATAAAAAAGAGTAGAGCTCCAAGTAAAAGATACAAAAATGTTCGTACAAATCTTGAAAATGTCTTCAATTAAATATTACTTCTCTGTAACTACAAAATTGTTCGTCCAATGATTAATTAATTAGTACTGCACTCTTTTCCTCTGTCTTCTTTGGAACAATTAAAGTAGGCTTCTTCTATTTTGACTCATATATTAATTCCGTACAAGTATAATAATTAGGTCTGATATCAGCCCTCACCTTCATACATTCTCAGCTTGAAAATGAAAATGTCAAACTTTGTATTTGGTCACTGTTTTTGGAATGTAAACAATGAAAATAGGACAACAAAACATTGTGCGAAATAAGTGATTCTTCCATATTCCCAGTTCTTTTCCCTACTAGATTATGTCTAGCCCAATTTTTTTCCTTTTATTTTTAGTTTATTGGAACTATAAAGTTCTTCATTAAATTCCGTTTGCACGTCTTAGAAATATTGAGACCTAATTAGCCAGTTAGTCATGAATTTGTTATAATCGAACAAAATGCGTATAATCCCCCATTCAACTAAAGAAAAATAAAAGTTTTCTTTTTTTCAAATATTAAAGATCATTTTAATTTTAATATATAACATGATTAATTCATAAATAAAATTTGAAGTATTAAATATAAATTCATATTTCATTGTAAAACTTTTTTTGAAAATTTTAATATATATTAATAGCCTTATAAGACTAAAGGGATATTCAAAGTACAATCTGGCCCAAAATAATATCCTAAGAAACTAGCCAAGCCTCATCAATTAGGCTTAAGGGGTGCAAGGTAAATGTGTATAAACATATTTAATCTATTATCCTTGTCTCATAAAGTAAAGCTTCATTTGCTTTTGTGCGTTTCATGTCTTTATAGTGCTCTAATTATACAATACCTCAGCTGATTAGAATGAAGTTTATCGTCTGATCTTTGAAAGAATTATCTCGGCATATTTTCCTTGGTTCTCTCGGTTGCTTTAAAGCACCTGTGGTTCCTCTCATCCCTTATCAAATACTTACAAAAACCTATATAGGTTATGACTGGGACTTTCAGTAGATTGCTTAATCACCCATCTTCTATAATCCAACTTATAGTATCGCTTTGTAATCAAATGGCTTGTTATTGATTGATATTGCATCTTGTGCTTTGTCCCATAAACAATTTGTGTGTTCACAATCAAAGAAAAGATGTCTTGATGTTTCCCTTATGTTTTCTACAAAAAAACTCATGTGTCTTGTTTGTTTAGGAAGTTTAGCTTAATCTTGGTAACTAGACCATTTTTAATGGTCAACCATAGTAGAAAGGAAATCTTTGGGATCAAATTTCAAAGTAGCATGATCTAATTCTAAAATTTTACTCAATTATGTTCTTGTACCAATTAACTCTTTCACCTTTCCTCCTGAGAAACACCGTACATGAGTTATTGGTGAATTTACCTGAAATGTGAGGAGTCCATGTGTAGTTGTCTTCAACATTTTCTTGTGAGTTGTTATTTGGCAGTGTTTGTAGTAACATAGGTGGATAGTTGGCCCAATAATTCCCAGTTATTACTTCCTAGAATCTGGAATTTTCTAGAAATTGATTTAAACAGTGTATTCTAAAGTTAGAGTCAAGTATAGGTTCCATCTTTAGCCAATTGTCTAAATAACCTTCCATTTCTAATCTTACATTTGATAGCATCGGATATGGCAGCTCTCATCTTTATTAGTTGCTACCTAAAGTAAGAGCAATTATTATCTTTATTTAGTTCCTATAGGCTCCTCCTTCTGATTATATAAAAGTGTATCCACCTTAACCAGAGTGATTCCCTCTCTGTGAGCAATCTCCAAAGCCTTTTTTTGCAATTAGGTTTTTATTACTAAGAGTGATTAACGTAATTCCCAATCCTCCTTTCCCAAGAGGTTTAGCCATTACTCTTCCTTCTTTTTTTCCTCCCTATATGAAATATCTCATTTTTTTCAATTGAATTTGTTACACCTTTTTAAAGCAATCTATGGGTTGCCTAACAAATATAGAGTGAGTTTAGCATTGATTTAATAAGATTTAACCTTCCCCTATAAGATAGATCTTTATTGCACCAGTGGTCAAGTCTCTAGTGAGTCTTATCTAATAATGGTAAGATTCCATAACCTCATTCTCTTTATAGAGATTAGTAACCTAAGGTAGTTAAGAGGGTGGCCTTGCTCTCTGAAAACTAGTGATTCTAGTTAGCCAAACTTTATTAATCATTGCACTTAAAAAACATGATTAATTTGTTCTTGTTGTAGCTTCCACTCAATTCTGATAACTCCTTCAATATCTTTAAGGTGATGGATATTATATAAATAGATTGGTCATTAGCTTTATAGAAGATTAATCATCTGCAAAGGATAAATCTACTAATCCAACTCTTTTGCATTTGCTATGGTAGCCAAAGTTTGGATTCAAAGATATGTTGAACCTTAGTAGTCTAGTTAGAACTTTCATACCTAAGATGAAATGTAGGAGGAAAAGGGGTCCCCCTACCTTAAACCATTACCTCCTTTAAAGAGTTTAATTGTCTCAACATTTATTAAGATTCTAAATGAGGTTATGGTGATACATTCCAATACCCAGTTTCTATATTTTTTCTAAAAAGCCAAAACCCTAGAGTAGATTTATGATGAAGTTTCAACTAAAATTATCAAAGGCTTTATTAAAGTCAACTTCTAGAGCACAATTCTTAGCAGCTTTCTTTCTTGCATAGTTCCTGAATAGTTCTTGTGCCCAGCAAAATATTATCCCTAATGTGTTTTCCCTTTAAAAAAATTTCTCGCCTCTAATAAGTGATTGAAAAATTTGTTTTAGTCTAATTGCAAGGACTTTTGAAACAAATTTATACGCAAAGTTATAATATGAAATAGGCCTGAAATTTGTTACAAGGTAGGATTTCTAGTTGTAAGAATCAAGCAAATGTAAGTTTTATTTAGCTCTTTTATTAGTCTGCTACTATCTAAAACTTCTTGTATGGTATGGCTATATATCTAATAGAGTTCTAGGTTTTTTCCAAAAACCCTATTGAATCTATCTAGACTAAGAACTTTTTGAGGGCTTATTTCAAACATTTTTTTAAAGGAAAGGGGCTAGTTTACTGATATGCAAATAATTTCCTTTAGGTCCTCTAAGAGCTCATTATTGACAAAAGACTCTAAGGAAGGGAACAAAAGATATAATGGTTGCTTAAGACCCAATGAATTCTCTGAATTTTCAGTGAGCTTCCTCTTTTAACTCTTCTTAAGAGGGAAATGTGTTCCCTCATTTATTTTCTTCAAGGTAATGATCTTACTGCATATGCTTATGGATTTAACTATATTGTGGAAGAATTTGGTGTTCTTGTCTCCTTCTTGCATCCATTTCAATCTAGCTCTTTATCTTAAAGGGAGTGGTGAATTGAGATAATCGTTATGTATTCAAAGATTGCCTTCCTTTCTTCTTAAATTTGAATAAGAATAATTTTTGTTCTAGTATAGGCCATTTTGAATTTGAATCAATCTTGATTTGGTAGATTCAATTTGATCCTTTGTATGCATAGATCTTCTAGTATTTAGCTTTTAAAATTTCAGCTTGATTAGTCCTAGTTTTTTGACACATTGGAATTATTTGCTACCTATTATCTCTTTTTATAGACATCTATTAATTGCCGCCATAAGGTGTTCTTCCTCTACCAAAAAATTGTTAAATCTAAAGGGATTTTTGCTCTTCCAACTACAATGTATATCTTATATTATTATTAGGGAGTGGTCATATATTCTAGGGGCTTTGAATATGGCTTTACTTTTAAGAAACTTCTTTAACTTGTCCTTATTTGCTAGAGCTCGATCAATCTTTTTGCTTATCTTCCAATTGGAATTCTATTTATTATACCAAGTAAAGAACCTACCTTTCATCGTCATGTCAAAGAAATATATTTTTTGAACGCAATATCTGAAATCATTAGTGAAATAGTGTTGAACCATATTTCCTTCATTGTAGAACGCTACTAAAATCACCAAGTATAATCTAGAGGCCTTGCATTGTTATATAAATAGATTTTACGTTATACCATAGTGCTCTTCTAAGGAAATTATAGTTGGAACCATACATAATAGTCACTGATATAGTATACCTATTGACATATGCATTATTTGGTCATTTGAATCAATTAAGCTGATTTGAATCAATTAAGCTGAAGTTTACTTTGTTCAAGTCATAGGCTACAATGATGTGCTCGGCATGATGATTTTGGTGTTTATTATAAAGGACTAGGAATTGCCTAAGGTGTACATCTTTAGGATGTTCTCTTGCTTGGTTTTGGTTTCCTTTCTAGGACAAAATCTCTAACAATGTTAAGCTTGTTGTACCTTTTGATTTGCTTTTCTTCCACATTTTCCTTTCTCGTTGCTTTGGAATTCATTAAAATCAAGCTTTAGTCCATCATTCTTATAGGATTGTGCCTCAAATTTTCCTTCCCCTATAGACTACTCCATAAAGATGGAATTTTCTTTGATAAGTGCTACTGAATTTTGGTATTTTGATCCCTTAATCTCATCATTTTTTTACGCTTTAATAAAGCGTCAGAATCATCCTTGGTAGTAATTCCTTTTCCTTTATCTATTAGGTTGTTTTATGCTTGAATATGTCTTTTCCCCTGAACTTTTTCGTCCTTTTTTTAAGAATTGTAATGAATTTGGACATTAAAGGCAAAACAAGAGTTACAAACAAGCTACAAAGAGAAGTACATATTTTTTAGGCAATATGAGATACATAAAATATAAATTAGCAAACAACCTAGGCATAACAAGGGTTAAATGTTCCACACTCTAGTCCAATACTCCTGTTTTTGGAAATTGAGTTTATGTAGGCTAATATATATTCTAATTTGTACAAATAATTTGTTTTGAAACTGCTCCTTAGATGAGCTTATATTCCAAACATTTCGAAGGTTCCTCTCCTCCCAGGGAGCCTTAACAATGAAACAAAAGGCTATGCAAAAGCATCACCTGATAGGATCATCAGAAAGTGCAAACTGACCACACCAAGCCTTGAAAGAGTTCCAACAATTAGGAATATTCACCATACAATAGCTGTGTAGGATAGCCCTCCAACTAGTATTAACAAACTCACATTGGAATAAATGTTCATGACTTTCCTCAGCCATTTGAAATAATATGCACCAATTAGGGATACAGAGAAAGCACTTCAATTTGTCAACTATTGGTTGAGTTGGCAAATAAATCTTGGCACAATATAAACGTAGCTCAAGGATGGCAATGCTTGATCCAAATAACCCTAGTTCTGGGAATTATAGCAAGGTGTTTCTGCATGAAATTCCTACAAGATTTGTTGGTGAAAATCCCATTACTGACGTGCTTCCAGATGGTTTTTTCCTCCCCTAAAAATAGGTTAGTTTGATGAATTTCAGGTAATATAGAGATAGGGAAATATCATAAGTAAAGATTTGTCTATCCCTTAGAGCCTCCTCAATTGTGATGATATGGTCAAGAACATTTCTAAGATAGTCCATCCCTTGTAGGTTAATTAGAGGGTCATAAGACAACCAGTTGTCAAACCAGAAAGTGGTGAGTTTACCATTCCCAATCATAATGACAAATTTGTGCCTTAAGTCATCTCTTATTTTAAGGATATTTCTCCAAGTTGATGCGAAATTAGCTCTAATTTTAACATTCTAGATGCTTCCTACCTAGATGAATATGTCTTGTACCCACTTGTACCAAAGAGATTGCTTATCAATAAATAAATGCCAAAGTCCTTTTTCCATCATAACTATATTCATCATTTTCAGAGAGATAACCCCAAGACCTCCTTTATTCTTGGGTAAATAAACCTCATTCCATTGCATACGAACCCTCCTGGGAGATTCCTCCTGTCTATACCATAGAAAGGAGTTGCAAATCATCTCTACGATTTTAATAATTTTCCTAGGTATAGCCATATGAGCACACCATAATACATTGACAGAATTCAATACAAAGGAAATGAGTTCAATCCTACCTACTGTAGATAGAAATTTAGAGCTCCAGGATGCAATTTTACTCTTTATCCTTCCTACTAGCAAGGAGAAATTAACATAAGTAGGATTAGAACTAGAAATTGGGATACTAAGATAGACCATTGGCAATGAAAGAAAATTGAAACCAGTGATGGTTTAGATAGTGGATTCACACTCCAAGGCAGATTTAGACAAGAAGAAACCACTTTTAGTACAATTCACTTCTAAAATAAAGAGATTGCATTTTCAAGGCCTCCATTAGTGTAGAGACAAAAGTATGATTTGCCTTAGAAAGAAAAATAAGATCATTTGAAAAGCTCAAGTTTGGAATCCTCAGATTCTTGCACTTGAAGTGATATTTAAAAGTTTAAGTTCGTTCTCCCTTGGAGCTTTTAACGTTTTTACTAGGCTGCCCATTCACCAAGACTTTAAAACTAGGAGTTTTGATACATTCTTAAACCCATTGTACAAATATTGGTGGAAAATCCAAGGCTTGGAATGTATTCCAACCCACACAATCAAAAGATTTTTTCATGTCTACCTTAAGAAAGCAGTTCCTTCTTCCTCTTACAAAACCATAGGCTTTGACAAGTTTATGCAGTAACATTGTAACATCCCATCACCGATGGGAAGGGTAAAACAAGAATTTGGGATGGGTTATGAGTGTGTAAACTTGCCTTGGCAGGTTCATGCATAATATGGCTTACACCTACTCATGAATAGTAATTTTTGTATATGCATATGACTGTAAATACATTCATGACATTTTCCGGTATATGTGTTTATTTGAAAAATGTGCTTGTTGTGCTTGAAAATTAAATTTGAGTGGATTTTTATGTGTTTTACATTTTTTGGGAGTTTTAGAAATTTTTCTAGAAAATTTCGGGAAAATTTCCATATCGGAAAAAATTGCCAAGTGGCGGACTGATTTGGTTTCCGGTACCGAAAATGACTGTCCAATGGCACTAAAAATTAAAGACATGATTTTAGAAATTTTTGATTTGAGCCATTGGAATTTGGAGAGAAATTGGACTAGAAATTAAATTGTTATTGGAAAGGAAATAAATGAATCCTTAAAAACAAGACAAGTGGGAAGTGATACATGTCACTTGCCTACTTAGTCTTAAATGTAATTTAATTAACCTACCTTTAGCTTCCACGACATTATACTTTTGAGAGAGTGAAGGATGCTTTTAAAGTGAATTTGCTTTCCCATCTGTAGCTACTTCTTTTCCTCTTCTTCTTCTTTGCTTTCCTCCTTCGTTAGTTGCCTCCTTCTTGTAAAATTGCTACTCTTCTTCACCTAAACCAAGGCTCTTCTTTGTTATTTGCTTGCTCCTCCTTGTGTGTTGACAGAGAAAAATATCCACCCTAAGCCTTGTGTGAGTGATGGTCGTATGAGGTAGAGAAATTGGAGTAGTTTGAAGAGTGAAGCTTGTTTAGGTGAGAACTAAGTTTTATGTGCTTAAATTAGTAGTTAGAAGCATTTATTGTGCTTTATGGTGCATTAATTTCATGAAGTTTGTGTGTTGATTGGTTGGGTATAAGGTTATGTTTGTGTAAGGATTAATGATGTTTAACATGTTTAGTGTGTGAATTGTGTGTTTTGAAGTGGTTTTAATGATGTTAGATGATTAATTCTTAAAAGGAAATGATTGAGTATGTGTGCTGGAATTTTGTGGGTTTATGTTCAAGTGAAGTTCTTGATGAAAGTTTGGCTGAATGAGTGATTAAATTGGATGCTTATTGATGTAGGAATGGTGTTAGAATGAAAGGAGTGGAGTTAGGTATCAAATCTGGAAAAAATTACTTTGTGTATGTTTCAGGTTTTTGATCATAACTTTTGATATGGTTGAGCAATTGAGGAGATTGTTGGCTTAAATTAAACTTAAGAAGTGTGGCTAGAATTCTTATGAAGGAAGTTTTGTTCAATTATGGCTTGAAGGGGTTTAAATTTTGCCTTGAAAGTGTGTATTGTGTACAGTATGAACAGTAATCGAGAAATCTGACCTGAAACTTTGAGGAATTTTGCTAGGGTGTTAGAGACAGAATTTGGTAAATTGGTCTTCATGAAACTTGAAGATTTTCTTGTCATCTTTCTACTGCCACTAAGTATGAAATTTTTCGATATCTAGGTTGAGAGTACGGACTTGTTAACTTTTGGATGTTAATGTGATTGGTGCTGGAAAATATGCTAAGTGTAGGTTTTGTAGTGATTGGACATTGAAGCTAAATTCTGGACTGTTTTGATTTCAATTAGCTTAAATGGTCTTATGGACAATTGTAGAGGAATATTTCAGCTTTGTAATGAGGTATAATGTGTTAATTTTGGATGTAGGAATTGGAAGTTATGAATTTGTAAAGTTTGGATTTGGTTTAGGCAATCTGCTGATTGTACAATGTGAAATAGGGCAGCAACCTTCATGTAAAATTTTGACCTATTTAGAGGTGGAATTTGGCTCTAAGCCCTTCATGAGAATTGTAGCATGAATTATGATCTTTCCATTGGTATAAAATATGGAATTTTTGGATAAGGAGATAAGAAGTTATGATTTTTAGAAGTTGTGTTAATGTTGAGGATGACCTATATAGGCAGAACCTTTGGTTGAGAATTTGACGTGTTTATAGATCGAATTTTCTTCCAAGTTGTTCATGAAAGTTGTAGAATATGTTTTGATCTTTCTTTTGAAATAAAGTTTGGAATTTTTGCCAAAGGGAATGGAAAGTTATGATTTTTGCAAAATGGTATACTGTTTTGGGGAAATATTGTGAAGGCAGTAACTTTGATTGCATTTTTGACACCCTTAGAGGTGAAATTAGTTTTTGTGTTCTTCATAAAACTTGTAGAGCTCTCTTTGCTCTTTCCATAGACACCAAATTTGCAAGAATTAGATTTCCAGATCAGAACTTATGCATGGTAGAAGAAAAGGGATTTTTAGTGTTAAAAAAGGGGATATTTGGGGCGGAAGCTCGCCCCTCGCGAGGGCGAGACCTCCTCGCGAGGGTGACGCCTTGCCCTCGCGAGGGCATTATTGTTATATATATAATATGTTATGTTAATTAATTGTTTTAATTTGGATTTATGCCTTCTTTTGGGAATAACTTTTCCGTACGATATCTGATTGACCTGATTCTCGAGGTATCGGATTCGTGAAATATTTAATTTCATTTCTATGTAAAATTGGGAATTTTTTGAGATGAAATTGACGTGGATTGATTTGGTCAAAGTAAGGGGATCGGGTAATTATTTTCCTGGTCCATGTTTTATTAATATTTGGACCTATAGATGCCCGAATTGAGTAATTTTGGTGTCTTTAGATTTCTAATTTTTTGACGGAATTTTTGAAATGAGAATTTTTGGAATAATGCCGAGAATGTCACGAACATGCATTGTACCCATTTTAATTATTACATGTGCATTATTAACTAGTTCTGATTGTTCAATTGGTAATGTTTATATTCTTTGCACTGTTATAGAGGCGCAGCTAGAACGTCGAGCCACAGACGTTGCCGAGACTTCTAAGAATTAGCTTCGGAAGCTATTAGTGAGTGACCTAGATGAGCCCTATATAGGACAGTTATCAATGATCCCTATAAGGGACAGTTCAGGCGCTCGGTCACAACACCGAAATAAATTGGAAAGATGTTACATGTGCATGTCATATGCATTTGATTTAATCTCTTTGATTGAGTGAAAGGCAAAATCCCTTATGTTTCTGTGATAGGCAAAATGCCTTATGCTTCTGTGATAACAATCATGTGGTACTTCTGAATGTGGATTATGAAACAATTGTGTTATG
>JAOSBP010000006.1:10482466-10494013 GCA_027563825.1 Erythroxylum mucronatum
CATAAGTTATTACAAAGCTTTAGAGGGCATTTTGGCCCTAATACATCAAAGTCTCCAAAAAGTCAACTTACAAAGAAGGATCACATGAATAGTGATTTTTTTGCTCCAATTAACATTACCCAATAAACACCACTAATTCCTCATTTAATTTCATTTAATAAATCAAATCTCTAAGAAAAAGTTCGGGGTCCAACACAAATGACATGATACTTGAACCCATAGACTCATAACACATTGTTCTTCATCTCCACCAAAATTTATGAACATCTAAATGCATTCGAAAAAGATTGATGATGATGAATTAGGATGAAAATAATGAGATGTGCTGGAATCTGATAACTGGAATATTTTACTGAACATGCTTCGGTATTTTGATTATGTCTTGATATGTAGATTTTCAAATGAGTTTATTCTTGATTTAGATTAAGCTTGAGACATATGTCTACAACTTTCTTAAAGAATTCTAATTTTAAGTATGTCTCTAAGACTTTCAAATTTGGCATGAAATTAGGTCTTGGCTTAGGCTGTAGCACTACAAGGGACAGAAATCATGTTCTGTTGTTATTGAATAAACTGTATTGATGTAGGCCAAATTAGACTAACATGTCTTCACCAAAGTTGTAGGTTATTCTCTTAGCTTTAAATTGGTATAAAGTTTGTAATTTTTCAATATTGTAATTGAGAGATATGAGTTGTACAACTTGAATGCATGATCATGCACTAGCTAGCCCATATTTTAAATGTACTTAATGTACAGTATTTTGAGCATAACTCATAGAATAATGAACCAAATCGTATGACCTTGAGTCATTAGAAACTTAAGATATTGGAGAACAATTTTCTAGAAGTAAGTATTGTCTAATGGTGTCATTTACCTTATCAGAATGATCATGCAAGGTTGACCCAAAAGCATGTTGTTAGAAAAATCTGAAATGATCATTTAGGTTATGAAATTAGCTTCACTTTGTTTTATTGTGGTCAGAACCCTAAGTACAAATGATAATTATGAGAGTTTTGATATATGAATGATATGGTGACAAGAATCACAATAAGATACTTGGGATTGTCATTGAACATGCATTGTGCATATTTGCTATACATAGATGTGTATAAAGGAATGCTTATATGTTTGTGCAAAAGTGTGATATATGTAAATGTGTTTTGTATGATATAGAGGAGCACATTGGACGCCAGTCAGACATTGCTGGACCATCCAAGCAATAGTATATTGGAGCGTATTATGAGTCAACCTAGATGATTTTCCTAGGATTGATTGAATTTGTTTAACTTCCAATTATTAATTGATTATGACTTATTTATGAATTCTGGACTTAAGGTCTGAGGAGTTTAATATTCGGGTATGTATTAGAAGTGTTCTGATTGCTTTGAAATTTTAAAAGATGTGAGTATTCTCAACGAAAGTTGAATGCTGGACCTAGGTCCGATAACTATAAGATTTCTGACTGTGCATCATATGTGACTGTTATACATGACATATTCTGTATTTGGTGCATTTCATAAATTGCATGTTTAGATAAAGGCTTGTGACTAGAGTAGTCAGTATGAAAGCTTTTGCACGTAGAGCTTTGCTACGTGATTTCTGTTTCTGCACGTAGAGCTATGCTCCGTGATTCTGTTTTGATTGAGCCCAATGGGCCAGTATCTGTATACGTATGTAAAAGGAACTTGGTCACAATAATAATAACGAATTTTGGAGTCTCATATGCATCTGTATTTAGATATATATTTGTTCTGAATTTGCGATGATAACATGATGTGCCATGATAATATGAGTATTTGGATTATTCATGATCTGAATAAAACATGTGAAATATATGATTTTGTGTATTTGACCCAGGTGAAATCATCAATGATAGTTCACTCATTGAGTTCAAAAAACTCAAAAAAAATTACAATATGGCTTTTCAAGTTTCGAGGAATTATTCAGTTATAACCACTAAGATCAGATATAGATTAAGGGCTGGGATCAGTTTGCACCTGCATATTTCTTCAGTGATTTTGTTTTTGAATTATGTTCTGCAAGAATTGTACAAAGTGTATGTGAATGATTTAGTAATGAAATGACATTATGATTGCAAGTGTTTTGTATCTGAAATGGGCCCAAGTGGCTGTTGAATACTAATGTTTGAAATATTTGTAACACTTGTAAATGGAAATGTTTTTAAATAAAGTGGGCCGATTTGATTAATGATTTCTGCAAACATGTGCATTGTTTTAAAGAAACAAAAATTTTGAAATAAATTTTAACTGGATGACTGTTCTAGTATACCACCCTTACGGGGTACATACTCGAATATCACTCCAGACGTAAGGTACATTTTTTGCAAGAGTAGGGTGTTACATTAGGCATCTGATGCCTTCTTCTGCTTCGGTGACTCTTGATAGGCCTTATAGTTCCTCTTCCAATGGCCATCATTGCCATAGTGGAAGCGTGTTCCCTTAGGAGAAGTCTCCTTAGCTTTCTTTTTGGCCACACCTCCCTTAGGCCTTGTGGACTTCTTCTTTTTTTTGGTTCTTCCTCCTTGAACTAGAAGAGTCCACCAGCATCACAGGCTTACTGTCCTTGCAGACAGATGGCTCAACTATTTTGAACAAGTTAATTAGTTTAGGAATCTTTGTAGATATTTGGTTCATCCGATAGTTAAGCACAAACTGTGAATAACTATTAGTCAAACCAGTTATAATTAAGTCTATCAAAAACCTAAGGAGGCCAACATCTCTATATAGCCATTCATCTTTAGTGCATATTACACTGGAGATGTCTCCTCATCCATCTTAGAGTGGAAAAGCAACCTCAAGGTCTCGATCCTTTCGGACCTAGGTTGCTCATCAAATTACTCCTTTAGATGATAGACTATGGTATGAACATCCATGGCCTCATGCTACTTTTGCAATTTTGGTGATATAGTTTCTAACATTATGCAGCTAACCATCTCACTATCATCAAGATGCTTTCTATATGCCCTCTAATCACTATCAGAAGCATCAACAGCAGAGGGATCGAGAAGTGATTCTCCTAAGACGTAGCCTAGTTTAAGAACTATTCTCAGGTTCCTAAGCTAATATAGGAAGTTGGGTCCAGTTAACATTTTTGTTTTCATAAGTAAGCGTAGGTTCACACTAGTAGTCATGGTGTCGATTCATATAACCTAATATCAAAGAGAGAAATGGTATTAGACTGCACGTAAATGTATGTTAATTAGGAATTTAATAACATGCAATATCAGTCTTACTATTTTGTTACGAATCCATAACCCTCTATATGAATCCTAGAGAACTTGTATAGAAGTTCTCTTAGTGGGTTGATATCCAATATCCTTAAGAATGACCTTGGGTTTGCCCAACAAGCCACCGTAGGTCAATCGGTAGGTATCAATCATACTAATTGAATTTATATGAAACTATTGAATCTAGTACTATCAACTATTGATGTGTGTACTCATATTGGGCTATCAACTCTTGATGCATGTGCATCTCATAAACACTACCCAATTTTGCCTCTGTCCACATTGACCATGGGTTTTCCTAACAGTTGGACCCTGCTTCCGGAGCCTAACATCGGATGTCATGAAACGTGAGGGTCTGATACCGCATTATGATGGGCCCCCTTTCCGAGTTGTTCTTAATACTGAAATCGTATTCTGTGCTTAATTTTCATCCAGAAATTGAAATTCTTAGAGACTAAATTAGAACTTCATTCCTTCAGACAAATTGTATCTCTATGTCTCTAGTTTATTTTAAAATTAGAATCATCCCATTCAAAGCTTTATAAATCAAGATATAATCAGACTACTGAAGTATGTTCAGTAAAATATCCAATTCATACTCTTCCAACTGATACACTTACTTTGATTCAATCAATCCTTTTAAAATCAACACCAAAAGCTATACAATTTAATCAAATATAGAGAAATGTGTTAGGAAACTATTGCTTTAAAAATAAGGTTATTTGGAGGTCGGACGACAAAGTTATGGCTAAAAGAGTGAAACATGTTTAGAGCTGGAAAGCCCTTCAGGTGCGCTCGCAAGGAACAAAAGTGCGATCGCATGGATGAAGGTATCGCAAGGAGGGTATGTACGATCGTAAGGAGGGTGTGTGTCCTGTGTAGCCATGAACAGAACGTACTATTGCAATCCCATATAATGGTCTTGCGTAGCCGTGAACTTAAGGGAGTCCATGAAGGAGCTCCATGTCACTAGCGGGCAGGCGGGAGAAGCCTTTTGTCAAAGTGTACTTGACTTAACATAACATGTAATTCATGACTTGTAAACTTGTTGCCCAAAATGACACATTCTTGAAAACATGATTTTTCATAAACGTGAGATTATTTTGAAAACCATTTCCGAAAACATGATTTCATTTTCAAAGTCTTTTCACAAATCATTCACACAATTCATATATCAAACATATAGCAATTTCTCAATTCATTCAAGAAGCAATAAATGCAACACTTATGATGCAATTGAAATCATTAAATTTCCTTGATTCAAAGAAAACATTAATGGCTTATTTACTCTATTATAAACATGAACCCACCTTGAATTCCACGCTCAAAAATGCCTCTCCTCTTGCTTCTCTTGCCTCTCTTGATTCCCTTCAATAATGGTAAAAATTGCACTCAATAGGGTTTTCAATTGAAAATACCACAAAGCACAATCACTAAAATTTATTCTAGAATGCCTAAACCCATGCATTTCCTAAGTTTCATGAACCAAAATCCTTCCAAAAATCCAAAAGATTAACAATGATCTTACCTTGATTCTTTACCAAATGAAGAGTTTCTTGGCTCTAATGGAAGCTCTTATCTTCCTCTTCTTTTTTCTCTTCTTGAACCACCTCAAAATCTCTCTCAAAAACCAAGAAATGATGAAACCCTAACTATCTTTCCTTCTTTTCTCTCCTCTCCACCGAAACCTCTCCTTCTCTCTTATTTTCGTTTTTCAGTCTTCTCTCACTTCAATTCACGTTTTTCTCTTCTTAACAAGCAAGAAAACATATTCTTTTTCCTATAATACCCTTAATGAGTGTCCAAAGTCCCTTTTACCCTTCCTTATATGCTTTGTATCTTTTATCCTTAAGTGTCTTGCCAAAAATACCCTTGAATATTTTTATAACCTTAACACTTTAATTCCGTTAACCCATGCAATACAATAAATCCTACTAACTTTGACATAATTAATAACTCCAAAAATAATTAATCCAATAAACCTCATCAGTAACTTAAATCGTGCTTAAGAAATAAAAAAAATTCCGGGGGCCATCAATCTTACTAATCTTTAATAAGAACTTTCGAAGTCAAGTTATTCTACTAGGCATAACTATAGATTAAATAAATATAGCAATAGAAAATATCTTATATTATACATTCCTCCTTATATAAAACCATACTATTATGTATTTTAATTGTGGAATATTTATTAAAGAATCTCGTTCTTTTAGACAACTAAGAAAATTTAAAACTCATCACGATGAACGACCTGGAACCAAAAAGCCAATTCACCAACAACTAATGAATGGGAGTGGAGTTAAGGTTACAAAGTTTTCATCATCAATCACCACGAGTAGGGGCTTATCACTTTGATCTTTCTCTTCCTGTAGCTGATGCTAGGCGCTTTTAAGAGCTCTTCCAGAGTCATATGAAGGTGGGGCTCCATTTTTGTCTTCTATCGACCCAACTCCTTAGATTAGTGCTACTCTTAGTGTCCACATAAGACTTGTTATCGCCAAAACAAAAGCACTTTTGCTTGGTATTAAGGATTTCGAGTGAGGGGACAAGAGTTGTCATAATGTAGAATCATGAACAATAATCATCCCAAAAAAGTTATGTCATCTCATTGAGAAAAATATCAATCTCATTGAAGTTCTTCAACATTTTGAATGCGTAATTTCTACTTAGATTTAAATACTTTAAAATTTTTAAATTTTTATATCAACATTTTATTTAATATGTGTGACTCTATCATATAAAGTCATTAGTGAATATAATGAAATACAAGTATTTGTCCTTTTATGAATTGTTATTACATACATACATACACACACACACACACACATATATATATATATAACAATTCACTATCATAATAATCCTTTCACTAAAGGTCAATTTGGTCATTATTCATCCTAGTAAGTCCTATACGATTCATAATCCAAAGGATACATATAACTTTATACGTAACTTTATGATTCTTGTTATAATGACTTAACTAACATGACATAAGAAGATAATCTCTTTTATTTAATTTTACATAAGAAGATAATCTCTTTTATTTAATTTTACATTCTTTCCATTAATATTAAGCATAAGTACTCTTAATCCAACACATATAAATTACTTATATAAACTTAAAGCAACAACTTTACTCAACAATCTATTTACTATCATGCCTTAGATATTAATATTATAGTAATATTGAATCCGTATTTAGTATCATATACCCAAAAGCATGAATTGGAAATATATATAATCTCTGTCATATTGACAAGAAAAGTTATGCAATTATTATTTTCTTATGACTACGCTTATTGTATCTCAGCAAATGCCTTCAATTGTAGTCTTTATTTATACCTTTAGTAGTCTAAATTGAGTATAACATTTTATTAAGATACTATACCTTTGAGTTATACTTTATGCAACCATTTGCATTATGCTATTGTGGTGTTATCATCTATCTTATATGTTGTCTTTAAGGTTTATAAGACATTAGTCAATTATAAAATGTAGCTACATTTGGCTATCTATATGAAGTTAATATTTTCAAACTTTATCAACAAAATCTTCAACAGGGATTAATATTAAGATTGCATAGTAGAAATATAAGTTTTCTTTCTAACTTTAAAAACTCTTCTTAAAGTTAACCTGTTTTCGAAATTTTGGTTTACTAATACTTAGTATCAACTAAACTAATCAAAGGTAATATATAATCAGAAAAAAAAAAGTAAAGAAATCAAGTAATATGTTATTTGTTATGAAAATCAAATAAGATTAGGAATTTAATCTTATATTTGGTCACTTTCACTATTTTGTTCGAAATAATACCCCTCACTAAGATTTTGAAAATATTGCTCTAATATCTCTAATAGGATAGGATCTCATTTAAATTTAATTGATTTTAAGTTTCTCAACAAATCAACTAAACTTAAATTAGGTAGATATCATCTTTATCATTTAAATCTCATATAACTCTTAAATTTGTTAACTACAACTTTTGTCAAAATGTATCTTATATATTATTCGCAACTCTACTTCTAAATTAATTTGCTCATGAGTTACTCATCCAAGAAGACCTATTAATTTAAGATAAAATATATTTGGGTTAAAAGGGTCATATTTACTCAATAAGTCTTACAATAAATATAACTTTAGCTTTATAATTAAATAATGAGAGTTAATAATTTTTTTCTCAACCTATACTTAACATTTAATGAGGGATTTAATTTTAAATGGTCTTGTCAAAGGCATATTACATGTAAAATATCACACACATAAATATGAAATTTAATATGCATAAACTATCAAATATATAAATAAAACATGTAATTTATCATGAAAATATAATCAAATTATATGCATGAATATCAATCTTTATTTCATTCTAGTCACTGATACAATATTCATCTAAAATAATATTTTCAATTCTTTTGACAATTAAATTAGATTAAACTATTGATTTTTAAATAAATCAACTTCATATTCCAAATAAAAAATTTTAAATTCAGTTAGATACTATTTTTAATTATTTAAATTTAATTAGAATAATGTTTAATAAATTATTCTTCTCACTTATTATAATTTAGACTTTTTTCCAAAATTTAACAAATAAAACACGAACTCGAAAATCATATTTTATCTAATTAGAAATAACTTTTATTAATTAAAAAATTATTTTCTAATATAAAAAGAAACTACTTCAAAAATAAATAAAATATTTTAAATTTAAATGAGAACGTCTTTTACATTATTTATTAAAAAGTTATTTCCTTAATTAATTAAAAATTACTCTGTAATAAATTAGAAAATTATTTTTAAAGATTAAATAAAATTCATTTTTCTTAGTTAATAAATAAAAAGTATTTTCTAAATTTATTCAAGAAAAATATATTTTCTAATAAATCAAGAAAATAACTTTTTATTAAATAAAAAATTATTATTCAAATTGATAAATAAAATAGAATTAAAATTTGCCTTTCGTAGTTAAACATTAGTGTCTCTGACGAATTGTGACCTTCATTCTAGTCTCCTTCTTTATTAGCATCCACTGCAACGACCTCGATCCTCCCTAACAATCGCAATTTTGACCCAATTATTGGTTTATGTCCTACAATCAATTGATTTGGTTGTAGTTTAGTGACAATTATTTAAAAGTATTCTTTATTTTGTACATGTTTAGATGTATATGATAAAATCCAAGTAATAATTATACATTGCAAATGAAATTATAATAAGATTATAATTATGAATTTTATATTGCATTTATGTGTTATCCATAAATTATTCGTAGTCATTGTTCTATTAAGACTGGACATTAATATAATGTAAACAAACTAGGAATGAAAAATGAGGTCTTCAAACTTATCGTGTATTGGGATTGCTATGTTATACTACTTATAACCTATTATAATCATAGGTCGTTTAGTTAGTAATCATTAGATGTAGCATGAATTATATGGAGTTAGTTGAGTGATCCAGTTATAATTCATCATCCCAAAGTAATTAGGGAGAATATTCTGTTGTTATCAATTAATATTGATTTGAGAAATCTTTGGTCAAGGTGAAATAACGCTTTGTAAATAGTTTACAAATGTCATTAATTGAATCAATAGCTAATGGTGGAGAATTAATATGATTAGACTCAAAATAAAGTATATATTAATTTCATGCTCTATGTCAAATCAAAACATTGTATGATGGAAGAAAAAAATCATGCACGGAAAGATTAGTAAAATCCATTTTGGTATTCCTAAATATTTGGATGGTCACGATGTATTAATAGATGTCAATCTTTATCTATGATTATACATCGTTTAATTGGAGAATTAAAGATAAATTAAAAAATTTTAATTTATCTAATTGTAATTATGAATTAGAACTATAATTTATAATCATTACCAACATATTTGAGAACCTAATAGCTGTCATATAAAGAACAAGTTGAAGAAAGCAAATATATTTTAATCAAGTTTAATTGTAAAGTTTGAAAAACTTTATGATTAAATATAAGATATTTAATAAATAACAAGTTGAAGAGAGCAAATATATTTTAATCAAGTTTAATTGTAAAGTTTGAAAAACTTTATGATTAAATATGATATATTTAATAAATAAGGATCAATATGACATATTGGATCTTATTTAGACATAATTGGTATTTAATTAGAATTATTTGTAATTTTAATTAAAATTTAATTGTTATAATTAAATATGAGATATTTAATAAATGAAGATCAATATGAGATATTATATCTTATTTGAGCATAATTGATATTTAATTAGAATTATTTTTAATTTTAATTAAGGTTTAATTGAAATTAAAATTTAATTTCAATTAAATTACTAAAATATCCAATACTTATTATAAATAGGCATCAACTCTAATGGAACTAATAATTCTTACTTAACCCTCTCTGTTAGAGTTGTAGAATTCTCTTAACTTGTAGAATTCTCTTAACTTGTTTTGTAGATGCTACAATGGTTAAGATGAGTTGATTTCGGAAATGGTTTGAAAGATACAAAAAAGAATATGATCAAACTTTATAATAAGATAAGAATTAAGATTCATGTTTTATTATGATTTAATTGTTAATCATTTTATAGAATTAAAATGATCTTAATTTTTGGGAAATTAAAATACGAAAAAGTTTCGTAATTATTCCGTTACAGTCGAGATTGGATCTCATCTTGATTTCCCAATTGTAGTATCAGAGCGAATTTTAATTCTATAATTTAATTAAATTGTTTGATTGTTATCGATTTTAGATTTTGGAATTGAAATTAAAGCCTTAAAAATCATATTTAGATCTGATTAATTTTAATCTAAATAGTTTAGGTTGAAATTTCGTAGAACCTTATATCTAATTCAATTTAGAATTAAATTGTCAATGTGATTAATAATTTTCCAAGAATTAAACAATGTATTGTGCATGAAAAGTTGAACCGAAACTAGAATTTAGAATTTGGAAAAATCACCCCAGAACTTGGATCTGGCTCTCTGGTGAGGATCTGAGAGCAGTAAAGTAAATTGGCCTCGCAACACATCATCGGGTAAAATTCCTTGGACCTCCAAACTTTAAAACAACAACATTTTTACGTTTATAAATAGAGTTTTTGACAGCAACCTGATAGGATAATGAACGGACGATATATTAATTGAAAAAAAAAACATAAGTGGTATTCGATAGTTTTAAAAATGAAGAACTAGTGTGATTGTTTGTCAAATCCTATGGGGGCTGTATGAATGTAACTCAATTATTTTTTTTATCTTCAACTATTCTTTGTGTCTGATTGATAATAGATATAAATTATAATCTTAACTTTTTTAATTTATCTTTAATTCTCTTGTTAAATAATTTATATCTATAAATTAAGATTGACGTCTAGCAATATATTATAACAATCGAAATATTAGGAATATCAAAATAATTTTTGAATAGTCTTTTTATAATTTTTTTTTCGTATAATTCAATCATTTTTCATAGAATCTTATGATTAGATATAAAATATGAAATTAATATCTACATTATTTAAGTTCAATCACATTTATTCTCACTCTTAATTTCCTTTTAATGATATTTGAAACTATCAAAATGTCATTCTGTTTTGGCTGAGAATTTCTCAAATTAATACTCTATTTTAGCTTCTGGCAATATCAACTGGGACCTATCCTCTGGTCCACTTATTTTAGACCAACCCTGTGCTAACTCATCCCAACCATCTATTTATGTGGGGTCTTGGTTCACTTATTCTGGACCAGCCAGAGGATTTGAGGGGATATCAACTGCAGCAGGACACGACTATGGAAAACGTCGTACACTTCTCCAATAATGACTTGAAAGTTAATACAACAAGAGGAACAAGTAACAGCCCAAAATTCAGAATATCCAGTTTGAGTTCAAAACATGATCTGAAATCTGGACCATTTGGGTCTTAACTGACTTAATTTTAAAGGCTTTTGTTTTGTGTCAAGCTCATTAATACGACGGACTTGCCCAAAAGCGTCTATTTTATATATATATATATCAATGAAACGAATTCCGTTCCGTACCGGCCGGTACCGGCCGGAAGGTACCGTAACGGCCGGAAAACGGAACGGATCGGTGAACGTCGGTACCGGGTCCAAATACCGGCCGGTACCGGCGTTTACCGGAAGGTACCGGCCGGAATCTTCAATTCCGGCCAATACCGGAAATTTCGGAAATTGCAAGGACCAATTTGCAATTTCCGGAAATTTAAACCTAAAACTACCCATACGCGTACGCACCCCCCCCAGCTGCTTCTCCATTTTTCTTCAGTCCCTTCTCTCGCCCGC
>JAOSBP010000006.1:10500545-10520834 GCA_027563825.1 Erythroxylum mucronatum
TTTGGATGGCAAAGGATGGCTTCCAAAGCCATTAATTGCCATTCCATCATGTTTCAAAATAAACTCCCAAACAATGGTCTGAGTCATTTAGGCCATTCCATTCCATTCCTTTCCATCCCTTCACCCACATCCAAACATACCCTAAAGTTTGATTTGACTCTTAACATTTCAGTATGATCAAAATGACTTTTAACGTTTGCAAAAATGTTCAAAATAAACCCTAATATTTAGCTAACATTCAAAACAACTCCTAATCGGATAGAATTAGTATCGAAGTTAGACCTTAGTCAGTTAAATACTAACATTTTTTTTATGTAGCTTTTTTTGAAAAAAAATTGTTATAATGGGACCCTCAAATAACTGATGTGAAATTTTTAAAAATAGAGGTGAGTCCTACTATATTAAAATGGTGATGTTTTGGAAGGTGCCTACTTTAAATGTATATGGGTCCTACCAGTGGCGAAGCCAGAAATTTGTTTTAGGGGGGGCAAGTTATATATATATAGTTTTTTTTAATCCAACCCATCATGGGCAACGATATTCTTTTAGGGTGGGCAACCTCTATATTACATATATATCTTCTTTTTTTTAAAAATTGAGGGTGGGCATTTGCCCACCCTCCCTTCTATGTAGCTTCGCTACTGGGTCCTACTTTCATTAAAACGGTGTCATTTGGTGTTTGGATGCAACGTGCAGTGAACTCAGCATTTCAATAAGACGCAACATATTGAACATACAACAAATGAAGAAGACACAGTGTTTTGAAGAAATAGACCCACCGTTTTGAAGCAAGAGACGCAATGTTTTGAAGAACCAACAAATGCAACGTTCTTCTTTCGTTCTTCCTCCCTCAATTCTTAATTTTGTTAAATCTCCAATCTGTAGCGTTCTTCCTCTTCTTCTTCAGCAAACAACAATCCCTAATTCATACGTCAATTGTTATTCATATACTGTTGTTCTTGTATCACCACCACAACCTCTACGTCTAAAATCACATCCTTCACCAGCTCCTAAGAACTGAGGATCAATGCTACCATCGCAGTGAATCAAAGGTAAAATTTGTTGTATCTTCATAATTTGTTTCATGTTCTCTGCTTACGTGCAGCTTTGAAGTAGTGTAACGCCACAATTCTTCATACCCTCGTCTTTTGTATCTTCAATTTACTTTGAATGTGAATATTTTTTGGTGTTGCATCTATCGATGAAGTAGTGATGGATTGATTACTTTTTTGAAAATGATCATATGCCTTACATTAACACTATACAATACCACTTTTTAAAATGATTATGTGCCTTGGATTAACATTATATTCTATTTTGTATATGCATGTGGTATATATTTCTCCAAAAATGCCTGGAGTTAATACAACTTCATCAGAGATGTTCACTGGTCTACATTTTTCCCCTTATTAATGAAACTTTTGAAAAATTTCAACTTAGTATAATAGGAAACTTTCCTGTATGCTAAGCAAGTAGTGAGCTAAAAGAACAATTTTAAAGGATGTATAAGCTAAATCAAATGTCATTGTTTCTTTTGGTGGTAAAATTTTAGCCTTGAGCCTGTTAGACATGCCATAGCAATTATATCACATAATAATGTTGACTTAATCTATATGGCAAAGTTGACTTGACAGATTAAATGGCATATATTTCATTCATTTTAAATCCATATCTAAAGACAAGATCATGTTTGAAATGCATTCTTTAATTGTACTTAAGGTTCTCTCAGTCAATTATGTCTAGCATTTCACTTCTTTATTGTGCTTGCCAATCATGAGCTCCTTTCCTCCCAATTTCTTATTACTCCAATGTGATGCTACTTCTATTATTTATAGCTAGAGAAAATCTCCTCACAAATTTTATATTTAAATCAAATTAAGAATGTCAAATATGAGATGAGAAAAATGAAATGTAACTAAATCTTGAAGTTGCATCCTTGTTTCTTTCTTAGGTGGTATGCACATGATCTAATTGGCTATTTTAGATTCCAATACAAATGATCTATTGCACAGTTATTAAAGAGTATAATTTTTATAATTGATTATGTTCTACCCTTGATTTAGAATTTTAATGATTGTGTAGTCATAGAATTCACCTTTTCAAGTTACTATCTGCTTGGGGTGATAATGACCATTTACTCTACAAATCTGTTCATGTTTTGGATTCCAACTGTCCAATCTTTATTTGTTTGTGCTAAAATAAAATAGGCCAAAAGAGTATTTTATCCCTCAAAGTTTATACTGAAGTCTAATTTAGGCACCTAATATTTCAATGCATTCAAAATGGCTCCTAATGTTTGCAAAATGTTCAAAATGAACCCTAACATTAGGCTAACATTCAAATCAACTCCTAACTGGATGGAATCAGCGACAGAGATGGACCTCAGCCAGCTAAATACTAATGTGTTTTTTTCTAATGTAGCATTCTTTTTTTTAAAAATGTTATAGTGGGACCCCGAGATAATTGACGTGGAATTTTTAAAAAATAGAGGTGAGTCCCACTATATTAAAACAGTGACGTTTCAAAGGGTGTATGGGTTTAAATGGAAGTAGGTCCTACTTCCATTAAAACGGTGTCATTTGTTGTTTGGATGCATCGTGTAGCAGACTCAGCATTTCAATAAGACACATTGTATTGAACATATAGCAAACGAAGGAGACAAAGTGTTTTCAAGCAGGAGATGCAATGTTTTGAAGAACTAGCAAATGCAACGTTCTTTTCCGATCTTCCTCCCTCAATCCTTAACCCAATTAAATCTCTAATTTGTAACGTTCTTCCTCTTCTTCTTTAGCAAAAAACAATCCCCAATTCAGATTTCGATTGTTGTTCATGTATCGCTGTTCTTATATCGCCACCATAATCTCCACGTCCGCCATTAATATCACATCATCTACCACCTCCTAAGAACTGAGGATCAATGCCACAGTCACGGTGAATTAAACGAAACATTTACTGTATCTTTATCATTTATTTCATTTTTCTGTTTGAGTGCAACTCTAAAGTAGTGTAATGCCACAATTCTTCATACCCTCATCTGTTGTATCTTCAATTTCACTTTGAATGTGAATATATTTTGCTGTTGCATCTGTCAATGAAGTAGTGTTAGATTGATTACACTTTTAAAATGATCATGTTCCTTGCATTAACACTATACTGATGGTATGGATACCACTTTTTAAAATGATTATGTGCCTTGCATTAACACTATATTGTATGTTGTATACGTATGTGGTATGTATTTCTCTAGAAATTCCTAGAGTTAATGCAGCTTCATCAAAGGTGTTCACTGGAAACTTCTGAAAATTTTCAACTTAGTACATTGAGAAATTTTCCTGCATGCTAAACAAGTAGTCAGTTGAAAGAACAAACTTAGGGGATGTACAGCTAAGTTAAATCAAATATCATTGTTTCTTTTGGTGGTAAACCTTGAGCTTGTTAGACATGCTATAATGATTATATCACAGGATAATGCTGACTCAATCTATACGACAAAGTTGCTTTGATAGATTAAATGGCATATATTTCATGCGTTTTAAATCTATATCCTATACATAAGATTATGCTTGAAATGCATTCTTTGATTGTACTTAAAGTTCTTTAAGTCAGTTATGTCTAGCATTTCACTTTTTTATTGTGCTTGCCAATCATGGGCTCCCTTCCCCCTAATTTCTTATTACTCCAATGTGATGACACTTTTACTATTTATAGCTGGAGAAAAATCCTCATTTGTACTAAGTTGTAGTATATTGTGCATTATGTTTTGTTTTTATTGTTTTATTATTCATGAAGTTGTCTTAATGATGTCTAATTAATAGCTGTAAAAATCACAAACAATTATATACAAGTGATTATATCACAATAAACAATTGGAGCAGCATGTACAAAAGTGATTATATAATGATAAATAATTGGAATAGTATATATAAAAGTGATTATATTAGTAAAGTGACTATATTACACTATGTTTTATATAGAAAAGTGATTGGATCTCTCTATCCATATATAAAAGATTTATAAGGATGAATTAATTAAAAGTTCCAATAACACATAAACAGCATTAATGTAAAGTCTGCGAATCAATCACATTGCTTCCCTCATTTACACTTAACTGCGAAGGTTGATCATGTACTAGTTGATTCATTGGTAATCTCATCATTATTGCTTCAGTTTGTAACTGTTGAGAAGTTATGCTAGATTGTCCTTTGAACCTTAGGCCTCTTGGTTCGAAAGACAATTGTAGTGAATGTGGATCAACTTCTCCAAACTTCTGTTTACTATTATGCGAAGAGCTACTAACCTACAAATAGACATATCATTAATAGTATTCATTTATGAAAGTAATCAATAATGTTAGTAATGGTCATATACTCACAACATTGCTTTATTGACTTGCTACAACAACATGTTCATCTTTTGAAGAGACCTCGAGGATGACCTAATAAATATGAATCAAAGAATGACATAAATGATCATTAGATATATAAAGCAATACATAATAATAAAAGAATGTTTCATACCTATAAATATTGCAGAGCAAGTTGAGTTGGGCCTTGATTCTAACATATAAAGATTGCAGAGCAAGCTGAGTTGAGCCTTGATTCTAACATTTTATGGCATTGTGGCTAGAATTGCCACATTTTTTACATTTTTATACTTGACCTTTTTGAGTCAATTTGTTAGGATTTTTCAACTTATTAGGTTCATTTACTCCTCTCTTTCTAGTTATTTTAGGTCTTCCTAGCATAACTCTTTTAGCTGGAAGGTTTATTAGTTATGCATCAACATTAGGCCAGAAAATTTGACTGTTAATAGGTTACAATACATGCTCATACAATGCCAAGAATTTGGACTTCTTATAGCACTCATCCACCTATGGCTTTAGTTGTTGCTTAAAATGGTGAACAATACTTACAAGTTGCTTGGAAAGATATTCATAAAGCTCCCGGGCCCAAAAACTACATGATTGATGTCTACCAATCATCACAATATGTTTGTTATCACCTTTGGAAACTTTATATGCTCCATCACCATTCCAAACTATTCTCCATTGCATAACATCTTTCTTATTCTCCTCTAACTTGTTCATAATCCTAAGTGCAAAATCTGACTTCCAACCATGCATAAAATCTCTCCTATCTACATGCCTTCTCACCACTATGATTATAATGGTTTCAAGCATGTTGATAATTGACCTATCTCTTACCAGTAAGATCCATCCATTAAATGTTTCACTTATATTGTTGTCAACAACTGGGCATTTCGATTCAAAAGATTAGTAACATCTTACCTATCTCTTCTTATGACATTCCAATAATGATGATGCACATCCGAGTTTGATTTTATCTAATCTTTTAAACTACTCATTAAAATCTTTAACATACATTGACCAAGCATAATTCCAAAATTGCTTCGCAAATCTTTTCAATTCTAACTCATATATATATATATATATGCCTAGTATAAATCCAATGAGTGACATATGATAATGTCACTTGCAAAGGTCTAATTAATCCCTATAATAATATAATAGATTAAGTTAATAAATAATTTATATAACAATAAACTATTAATCAATGAAGAATAAAATACCTTTGCATATTTGATATTATTGTTAGTTCTTCACCATTATCGAATTCTAAGTCTGAAGCCAACAAGCTCATAAACCATGTCCAAGAATCAGTGTTTTCTACCTTCATAACAACCCAAGCCAATTGATACATCCTTTCATCACCATAACTCCCAATTGCACTTAATAACTGATCTTAGAATTCAGTCTTCAAAAAGTAGCCATCAATACCAAAAATTGGCTTTAAATACCTTCATCCTCTTTCCATGCCATCAAAGCAAATATATAATCTTTTGAACTACGCGAAACAGATAAAGATGTATGAATAAATAAATAAATAAATTTCATAAATATCATACTTATAACAAACAAGTTTCTTCATTCCTAGTCATCTTTAACTCAATTGTTGATCGAGAATTATTGATCCTTAACTTATGAATGTATCATTATGGCTTGACATATTCATTCTCATATTCATTTGCCCTTTCTTTTCTCGATCTCCTCTTTACAGCTCTACATATACTTGAGTTGAAAAATATATTAAGTTTTTCTCTGCGTTCTTCAACCATCTTCATCATTGATATACTAAGCTTCTCAAGTATTCTTTCCCCAAAATGTCTCCTTAAAAACTTAGTTGAAACCAATTTAGGTTTGTTAGTCATAAAGCACTTACGATTAGGATTGTATGTCACCACTTTAAAGCTATGTTCATTCTTGTTACAAAACAACATACAACAGTCATAGGCATCCCTCAATACATCTCACTCTGATCTTATGACTTTCACTTTTTTAAAACTTCACATTATATCCTGTCTACACTGCGTAATCCATAACAGAATCTCTAAATTCTTTTATAGAGCTAAACTCCAACGTGCTCCCACATCAGATGGATTATACCTAATAGTACTACTAGGTCTTCTCAATGGTTCGTTAAGCTCTTCCCTGCTTGGATATTCATCACTATCAATAAAACTACCGAAATTAGTTGACTCAATTTCAACTGGTTGGTGGTCATCAAGAATCTCAACTTGTATAAAACCCTTGTCATGCTCATCATCATCCTCCTCTACATCAACTCATTCACTAACTCCTTCGTCAACTCCTAAACGAACTCCTTCACTAACAGCTTCAGTAGCTCCACAAGTTCCCTCCTTACCCTCCCTATCTCCATCCTCTCCTCCAAATATTAGCAATATCTCAAGTGCAAATAATACAATGTCTAACATATGAGTTACATATACATAAATAATTTGTTAGATTTCATCAACTTAATGAGCCTTAAATGAATTCTTTTTTATTCAATCAATCTCAAAGACTCATTAAATTCAAAATCGAGTACCCTTTAATAGGCCTTATGGACTTCAAGGCATCTTAACTCCTTTCTCATCTCACATATTTGCCTATAGCTAACAAAATCAAGGTCTACTTTATAAAAAATACTTAATTCCCCATCAACTTATTTCAACTCAAGCTCTACAACAAACTTTCCATTATAAAACTACCTTATACTTCCAAATTGGGCCATCATACACATGTTCACAAAAAATATATAAAGACAAGTGTATCGCCAAAAAACATAGATTTAAATGATATTATCAAGACTATAATGGATACTAGATGTATAACTATGAAAGCTTGGGGTGCTAACTTACAATTAGAGGCTAACATAAGCATTTAAACAATTCAAATTGATAATAATAATCATGCATCATAAATAAACTTAAACTAATAATCATGCATCGTAACATGATACTAATAGATTGTCAACAACTTTTTCATTTCTAATCCATCTTCTTTATAGCAACATTAGCTTATGCATCTTAAATTCTCGCAAACTAGACTTGTATTTTCCACTCATTTATAAAACACTAAACCTAGTCCATACAACATGTCAACTTTCAAGGTCAAAATTTATAATTATGAGGTAAAATTCTGAGTGTTTATACACTTCAAAACTCACAATGTTTCAACTACCAACATACCAAAGGAATAATATAAGGGACCTAATCATTTATGCAAATGACACAACAACAGTAAACAAACCTAAGTGATGTATCATATCTTTTTTGGTAAATATATTGTATTATGTCTTGCAGTGCAAAAGTGGCAATGGAATTGTAGAAGTCATTGCCCATGAATTGAGACATTAAAAACTCAATCATACAATGTACTCATTCATTATTGTAAAAGTATAATTGCTAATTTAAACTTTTTCACCTTATTCAATTAGAGATAGTATAGCTTGAAAACCTTCTCTCCTTACTTTTTCTTTATAGCTATGTTTTATGCTTTTGTTTTTACACTAAATCTAATGAAAAAATATAGGAAGATACTCCTAGTAGAACGTTGACTCTTGGTATAGTACAAAACTCATTTAGGCTATTATTAATATCTTCTGCATGAATTTCTTGCCCAATGCATAAATAAGATATGTGTAGAGGTGTATATATATATATATATATAAGAATCATCAATTTGCATGGACCACATTTATTATTCCAAGTTATTCCAAATTAGTTGGGTGAAAGTTTTCATTGACCGAAATGTGCAAGACAAACAAAATAGTATCATCCTTTTACATATGGAGAAAACCAACACATTCACTGCCAACATCCAATCTTCCCACACATTGGGGAACACAGCTTACATCCAACACCTCAACAAGCATAAGAGATCACAACATACAATCATAAACAAACAAGTAGATTTAGAGGACCATACATATAAAAACATAAAAAGCTACACAACAATGGACCTATTGCTAGTTCTTTAAAACGCTGCATCTCTTACTTCAAAATGATGCATCTACTTCTTCAAAACGATGCGTCTTCTTCGTTTGTTATATGTTCAATACGTTGCGTCTTGTTGAAACGCTATGTCTGGACACCAAAGGACACCGTTTTAATAAAAGTGAGACCCACTTCTATTTAAACCTAGACACCCTCTGAAATGACGTTGCTTTAATATAGTGGGACCTACCTATATTTTTAAAAAATTCCATATCAACTATCTAAAGATCCCACTAAATTTCTTTAAAAAAAAGTCATGTAAAAAATGCACCAATATTTAACTAACTGAGGTCCAACTCCGTTACTAATTCGGCTAGTTAGGGGTTGTTTTGAACGTTAGCGAAATATCAGGGTTCATTCTGAACATTTTACAAACATTATGGGCCATTTTGAATGCATTGAAACGTTAAGAACCAAATCAGACTTTAGTGTAAACGTCTAATTGTATGAACACACATGTATTTTTTTATCATTTTTACACGCTATTAAAATTATATTTCAATTTTTAATTTTAGCAAATGTCTGTTCAAATGTATTAAAAAGAATCTTATAACAATTTTACAATATAATATGGCATATTGGTAAGCAAATAATATAATAGAGAAAACTAAGTGTCCATATTATATACAATGATGATTATCGTTTATTCTCAATTATAAAATTTATAATACATTATTACGTAAAATGCCTATTGTGGTTTAGCATAAAGGTAAGAGAATCATATTCCTATATTATGTAATTAAAATCAATAAATAAAATTAGGGTACATTTCAAAAAATAATATAAAAGAGAAAATGAGGTATTCGTATTAGACAATTATGACTATCATTTGTTCTCAGATATAAAATTTACAACACATTATCATGTAAAATGTCCACTGTGGTTTGGCATAAAAGTGAGAATCATATTAATATATTATGTTTTTAATATAGGAATACGCTACTTTTGATTTATATTAATAAGTTTAGTGTGTGTGACTATATTAGAATTATGTAGCATATCACATATGCTTGTAATGTCTTTTATTATCAAAAACCTTAAGGAACTTAAAAAATGTATAGATTAAAATTTATCTATAAATCAAAGTATATTAAAAAAATTGAGCTATAAATTTTAATTTTTTTTGGTTCTAATGTTACTCTCTCTACATTTTATTGAAATTCAATGTTCAATAAAATAAATAAATATCTTATGATAGAAAGGTCTATACTTAAATTTGTATATAAAGAGAGTAAATCTCTTACTTATGATCAAATAAAGATTTGAAGAAATAAACCGTTTTAAAATGATTCAGTTATACATAATACAAAATTATTTGACATGTTTACTAAATTTTAACAAACTTCAAAAACTACATTGGCGTCAGAAAATGGTAAAGGTGAGGTACTTCGCTGGAAATTTGTCCAACGGAGCATTGGAAAGAGCAAGTAATCCAACTGGTCAATGGCTTCGATTGTTGAAGAATTCTGGAGGTATTGAAGGAGGGCAGCACTTCTTTGCTACAAACTTGTACTGAGGAAACAAATTTATTTATAAAAAAAAACAATATGTGGAGACAAAAGACGTTAACGGAATGAAATATGTACCACCTTATGCTGACTATATTTCTCCCTGATTGCGGATAACGTAGAACTGTGAGTGTTACAGCATAGACGGTGAAGATGCTTAACGCAGTCACACAAATCTGAAGGCTGGTACAGTGTGTAATGCTGCAAAGTCCGGGTCTGTTTGAAAATACAAATCAAGGTTCAAATGCATGCTGTCACAGGCTTGTTCAACTAAATCATTTTTAGTCAATGCACCAGAAAGAATGAAAAAGTCTATGTACGTACCCAAGGTCTCTTTGAAGGAAGAAGTATGTATTTTGCCAAAAAAATTGCAGCAGCAGCTGTGAGTGAGGGAGCATAACAAAGCATACTGTACTCCAGGAGAGATAATTCGGTGATGTAGTTGGCCATCCACTCGAGCTGCATTGTAGGAACCTGTAATTGCGCCAAAGTGCATCAAGATCAAGATGACAAAAAAAGATTTGAAATAGTAAACATCTAACTGTATAGAAAGTAATGAGTGGAGGTTGTCATTTTTTTCTTTTCTCACTTAGCTGCTAATTTGTTGGGAAATACATTAACTTGTCTTTTTCCCCATAGAATGACCACAGAAGCTAACTTGAAAGAAATGTTGTCATATGAACCTTATTCATGCAACAATCCAAACCAATCAGCATAAACATATGTACCTCGTTGATTCCATGAGCAGCACGAACAAATCGCCTAGAACATGCAGTGAATCAAAATCAATGCAGCAGTGGCAGCAAACACTTGTTACATAGTTAACAAACTTGAGAGAGGCACTACCTTAAAAAACATTTTGCCGTTGGGGCCATCATTTCAAACTTCAAGTAATTCAGAACAGCGGATTCCATTTCAAGAACCTGAAATCATCATAAATTAGAATTCTTATATTGGTTAGACTAGAGTAGAAGAACGTGGCATTAATTTTAAGACAGTTATGTCCAATAACCTATAGCTCAATACCCATACCTCATCCCTGAAGTATGTGTTATCGGTGATGTAGCAAAACTCTTCCACTTGAGGTGCACAAATCTCCTCATATTTCCTGACAACATCTACTTTCTTAATAAACCATTGTATAATTGTGCAGATAAAAGTATACAGTGCATAAAAGTTCAATAACATTAAAAGCAAAACAACTTCTTACGCAGCAATCATCATGCATGCTACACCCAGTAGCTGAAGTTTTTGCCTGTTCATTTTGTTCCCAGAAAGATACCGGTCAATATAGTTCACAGTCAAGTATAGTGTATCAGGTACAAGCCTATACTCCTCAGCCACCTGCGCTTTGGTAAAATATGTTATCTGTCAATTCTATTCAAGAAACAACTACAATTAACTGTCTCCCAGCCATATTTAGAATATCACGAATATTCAGTACAACTAAAAGCAACAAATTACCTCGACATCAGTACAAATAAAAGCAACAAATTACCTCGACAAGCCAATCAATTAGTATTGCACGCATGCTTGGGTTTATATCTGTCTGAATTGTTTCCATAAAATCTGATGAAGGCCTTTTCTTTGTCTGTGAAAGCAGAAAATCACAGATTAGTAAATACTGAAGATTCTTATGCCATTGTCCAAGAATGCATGAACACTATTATAATACACAAAGTCAGTGATTAGCTGGAATATTCAATTCCGGGAGGCGTCTAAGAGTGCATAAGAGTGCATTACGGATAAATGACAAATCATCAAGACAAATAAAGTTCGCTTGAGAGCCGAAAATTGAAGCATGGGACACAGCATGAACTGGAACGATAAAAGACGATCACAAACCTCAGATGCACGTAAGTGCTTGTACATGTCGCAAGCTATGGTTGCACAAAGCTGTGGGTCTTGGTAGTTGCTATCAACTTGGACAATCTCGTCATCTGTACACATCTCTCCAGTTATATCTCTAGTGCACATGCTTTCTGAAAGAATTTTGACCAACAAATAAGGATGTAGAACAACTGATTAGCTATCTAAACTACACCAAAATAACAAGCTCAACACACTTCTGTAGGCAAAGATTAATGATAATGCCTTGAACGGTTGAACCCTATAATGCAATGCTAGTACATGCCTCGTCAATTGACGTAACTATTCAAGAAGAAAATGGGATATGGAAAAAGGGGCGTCGTGAAAAGATACGGACCAAATTTGAACTAATCTAACCTGCTGTCTCTTCATGTTCTGAGATGTGTAGTTTGCTCAGTGTCTTCTTATTGATAGAATCAACTACTGGACTCTCACTGGTATTGTCAATGTACTCAATTTCAGGGCTCTTAAAAGAATCACAAGTAGACATTGTTTCGTCAAAAGAAACAGAAATTCCGCCTGATTTGCTTGGAGAAACATCCATGTCGCATCGGGCACTCAGAAGATCAATACTAGGGACATGTTCCTCACTTCTTGGAAAGCGAGTAGGCTTACAGGCAGTAAGCGCACTTGATTTAACAGTTGTGATTACAGGTACACCGTCCCCATTGAAATCGGTCCTCTTATTACAAGCTGGAGTTCCCTTCTTCACCTTGGCAATTTTACTTGAACATGGCACCTTCAGATTTACAATTCAGTTAGAAACGACTTGCTGTCTTGCAATGAGAATCAAGTAGGTCTACCAAAACACTGAAGCTGCATAGAAAAGAAAGTGACACGCAGAATATCTAGTTCTAATTAAAACAAGAAAAAACATCTTCATTATTGCCACTGAATTTCAGATATATTAAAGAGGGATAACAATATACCTGATGTCGTATTAACAACTGCAACTTCAATTATTCTTAGAAGTATCCTAGTAGGACTATTTTATTGACTACAGCAACTTTACCAAGCCTTGCCTTCATCAAAAATGTTAATAGCCTACTCCAGAACCAGTGTAGGCAATGATTAAAGTAAGGTAACACAGAATTATCACAATCAAACCACTTCTACGAAATATAGGCATACAAATAAGTAAACAATATCGAATTATCATATCATTCACATTTTCTGCAGCACTCTTAAACTTTTAGAAAAGATACTGACAGAGTCCATGGAAGTAATAATAAAACTGAGAGGGAAAGAAGAAACAAAATCATGAAGAAGCAAAAGTCTAAGGCTTTCTTGGCACATGAAAAATTTTCAATTCAACATCCAAAATCGTCGTAAATAACAAAGAATCACACTCAGTTCTTTCTCTTTTCTTCATTTTCTCATCAAAGAAGCCAAGATAGGTAACCCAAACGAGAAAATATCGAAAACCCACCAAGTTCGAAGATGGCAGGGAGATTCTTGACCCCTTTTGAGGCACATTCTTATGATTTGTGATGTCTCCGAGAGGCGCCCGCTTCTTCCCCAAGTGTGGTACTACGGCCGCCGCCTTTCCGGCACCCTCCAACACAGAGGACGGCTCTTGTCGCTTAGTCAGCGACGACATGGTCGACGACGAGAACGACTGACGGCGATTCTGCGTCGACATTTCTGATTCAGTCACTGCAATCCTTCCCTGTCTCACCCTGATACAGAGAAAGAAAGGGGTTCAGGTTTAGAATTTGGACAAGGGGAGTGAGAGTAATTGTATGCTGACTCGTAGGAGAGCGCGGCCCACTGAAACTGTTTAGGAATTTGGGAGTTGGAGTACATCAAATAAGTTGTTTCCACGTGGCCAGGAGACATTGATTTGAGGGATTTTATTGGACAGGGATTGATGGTTGAAGGTCACAGGCTGTCAAGAGAGTGTTGGAGATTTGAATTCGAAATTCAAACGGTCACCTGATCCACTTGTCGTTAGTCACATCGTAACTGAGAGACAAAATTCAATTAAATAATTGAGTTGAATTGATGAAATTTAGAATTTAGCGACTCAAAGGATAAAGCATATAATGGAAACGAATATATTTAAAAAAGCATATAGGGGTATTTTCATATTATTACTTGGTTGGGTCGGTCATGCTAAGCTCGGTCTAAGGCCCATGTATCGACAACCCATTCGCAATTGGTAACCTCCCATGCATACGTAAAAACCTAAACCTAGCAACTATTCTGTATATAAGGTACTATTTCATCATAATACAAGTACGAGATTACAATCGTAATTTTCTCTGTTCTTAGCAACCTAAACCCTCTCAAAAAGACTAACTTGAGCGTCGGAAGGGTCTACCGGCAGTCAACCCCCGGCGTGCCTTCCATTGTTTTGCAGGTATTCAACAGTAAGATCTGTCAGAATTATGGATCCAAGCAATAACGCCCAGCCTCACCTGAATCAAGCAGAACCAGTTGGCGCCCACCGTGGTTAATTATCAATTATAGATAAATTATCAATTATAGATATTAAATTCGTAATTGATTAATCCCTCTAATCTTTTAAGTAACTAGGATTTAGTAATATTTTGTGCTACAGTTCTTAGATCCTAGGGAAAACAAACCATGAAATTAAATGCAACTGCTTGTGTCATTATTATTATACTTTATCCATCTTTCTAATTCTTTATGTAATTGAATCTTTAGATTACTTCTGAGGTTAGGATTAGTTAGACTGTTTTTTCTCTCTAATTAACTATCATATAAGGAGAGATATGAAGTCTTCCAATATTGAATATTCAAGTCATAAATTGATGTATAGTTAGATTGATAAAATTTCCAAGCTAGATCTAGAACTACACCGAGGTTTATTTCTTATTGTTTTCCTTATTATTATATTTGAAGTATTCCTTTATTATATTATCATAATTGCTTCATAATAACCAAACCATATTTTTATTCTTATTCGTAAGCACAAAACATGGCTAGCTACTTTCTACTTAATTGACCTTACTTCTACTACTATGTAAAGGAGTAAAGTTTTTATTTTTTGGGTGCAGGTGAAAACATACCATATTTTAGCATCATTTCCCAGGAGTGATTCTACCTAATTTTGTTCTTTTGATTTTTCTTATTCATTTTATTTTCTTATCTTTATCCCCCTAATCATATATGGTACGTACTCGATCCTCTCATCAATTTGAGTTACAGTAAAATTAAGAAATATGAAGAATCTTGTGTAGGTTAGCTCATGGTTTAGCCCAAGCTTCCCGGTCTATGGCAAACATAGGCGAGTGGTGTTGTAACTTTCCTTCCTTTGTACTGTCTCTTTTGCGTTTGGATAATTAATATATCTCGTCCCCTTTTCAAAAAAAAAAAAGTAGAGAAGTTAGACATAGGTCATGAAAGAACATTTTCATTTCGTATAGCCTTGTCTTCTTGTATATGAAGATTCATATAAGAACTTGAAAAAGTTCAATGTAGTATTCTCCAATATGAAGTTGTCAAGAATAATGAAAGAACAATTAAGTTGATAACTATTCTATTTTCATTAAGAGACTTTGCTAAAAATTAGTTGTACTACTTGCTGTTGGGTTCAAATAATTTATGGAATAAGATGCAACAAGCATTTTTCGCGAAATATTTCTCTATATCACAGGCTATAAATATAAGAAAGACAATATGTGTTATAAGGAAGTACAATAGAGAGACTCTATATGTGTATAGGCGTTTTAGGAAGATTTGTACAAGCTTCCCATATTGTTAGGTTAGTGACTAGCTACTAATTCAATATTTTTATAAATGGTTACTACTAATGGAGAGAAATATCGTAAATATTGCAAACAGAGAAGCATTAGCAGACAAGATCCCTGAGATTGCCAGATATCTACTTTTGAATATGACTGTAAATTCCTAAAACTTTGGTATATAATAGGATGCACTAAGGAAAGTGCGAATGAGGTGACTACTTCCTGCACTGAACAATAGTTATCTAACCTCGCCTATCATAGTAGACAAATGGTTGTACAAAACGTATAATAAGTAAAAGCTTATGGAATATATACTATAGTTAGATACCTAATTGAAATGTGCACAACATTTTAATATAAAGCAATTATGTAAGTCAATGTAACTAGAATATTTCCAAGGCCATAAAGTTATTATGATCCTATCTCTGAC
This sequence comes from Erythroxylum mucronatum, assembly GCA_027563825.1. Taxonomy (NCBI): domain Eukaryota; kingdom Viridiplantae; phylum Streptophyta; class Magnoliopsida; order Malpighiales; family Erythroxylaceae; genus Erythroxylum; species Erythroxylum mucronatum. Next base: position 10,516,421 of record JAOSBP010000006.1, read on the forward strand.
ATATTTAATCCAGGTTGATGGTATCATCCAAATTTCTGTTATAGAAATAGGCAAACAGGATGAAGAATCACTTAAAGTAGGCAATAATGATTTTAACCTAGATAATACTATATTTAGAGGATATAGATAAGTCGATCACTTTCCTTAAATACCAATTATAATAAGGGAAAAGATCCAATATTTAGATTATGAAAATTTAGGTAAGTTAATTGGTAACTATGACGAGCCGTACGGAAGTTCAAGTTGAAGGGAAGCTACTATCTCAAATTATTGTCAAAACAAAGAAAAATTTGAGTGCAATAATGTTAAGAAATAGGAAGAAAGTTGAGGAACCATAAAGGACAATGTTTAGTGTAGATGAAAAAGTTGTAGAGAAAGAAGACATTACCACTAAACATAAATGTAAGTTTCCTCCTCTCCATATAAAAAATTTCTCTTTTTCCTAGTAAATTGACAAGGCTAAAGAAAGAAGAGAATAATAAAGAGATTTTGGGCACATCTTGAAAGATTAAGGTTGACATACCGTTCATAGATTCCATCAAGTAAGTTCCCAAGCATGCTAAATTTCTTAAGAATTATGCGTTAATAAGAGAAAATTGTAGCGTAATGAGAAGCTAAAGATGGGTGAAACTAGCAAAGGATTAAGGACTAAAATATAGGAATATAAAAAACAAAGGATTATTAGAATAAAATATAAACATAAAACAACATAGTTAGAAGCTTTACATGGTTGGGAATGAAAGGTTTTAGCATAACAAAAGTGTCAACTGAAACAATAAGAAGAGATATAGAAAACAAGGAAAGGTGAGAAATTAATTGTTGAGATAAATAAGAATATGGAAGGATATAAATGAAGGTGCATAAATAAGAAGAAAAAGTTTATAAAATGACTTGTACATACAAAGAAACAAAAATATAAAATGACATTGATGAATTATAGGGATATATAACCAACCAAAATGTAAGAGGTTCAAAAAATAAAACATAACATGTTGTATCAAATGGTTTTCTCGAGAAAGTTGTATTTTATTGTAATCCTTTCAACTCATAGCATCTGGCACTGTATTATTTTATTCTAATGGTAATGGATCATTAGATCGTAAGCTTTCAATTACTCCAACTATCTTCTCTGACTCATATTCAACTCTTTCTATGTGAACATTTAATTTAGATTTTCGTGATCTATATACATCTCACATCTTTCACCCTATTAATAATTCCTTTAAATATTTAAGAAAAATATTACTAGTACAAACTTTAAATCATGTATGGGATAAATTTCTTCATAGGAATTTAGCTATCTAAATGCATAATGCATCACCTTTCCATGTTGTATAATAAATTCCCCTTAACCTATTCTTTGAGAAATTGCTCAAGGAAGTAAATCACCACTATCAATAGGTGTAGTAAGTATATGAGTTATTATCAATCTCCTTATTTACTCCTAAAAGCTCTCCTTACACACTATTATTGACTGAACATTTACCCCTTCTAATTTAATCAAATTTAAAGGTTCAACAATCTTGGAGAATCCTTTCATAAATTTCCATTAATAATACATAATATCAAAAGATTAGGTACCTTAGTAATTATAGTAAGATATTTTCTAGATCTACTATTCTCTCCTTATTTTATAACATATCTTTCTATTCTCTAACTTAGTATACGAATAATGCTTCCTCAACTTTTGTAGTATGATCCTCAAATGCTCTAAAGCAGTCTTCACTTTTAGAATAAATGAATGTATCATCTTTGAATACTACTACAAATTGACATTGAAAGGACCTAAACACTTGGTTCATCGAATCTATAAAAATGATAGGAGCATTAATTAACACAATTGGCATCACCAAGAACTCATAATAAGCATACCCAGTCCTAAGGCTATCTTTGATACATTCACTATCTTGATCCTTAACTGGTGGTAGCCTAATCTCATATCAATCTTTAAAAATATCTTAGCTCTATGCAATTGGTCAAACAAATCATCTATCATAGCTAAAGGGTAATGATTTTTCACTATCATGCCTATTCAACTCCTTATAGATCTATCCTTTTTCTTCACAAAAAGCAATCTTTCAATTCAGTAGGTGATATATGATAAGGGGTATAAGAAATTAGACTATTACCAAGAGTAATTTCAATACTCGTAACCTACCTCCCTATAAGGAAGTAAACCCAAAAAATTCCTAAAAAATACACTAAAAAACTCTATCAACTCAAGAATATTTCCTAACTCCTTTCTCTTCTAAAACATCCACCAAGGCCACTAAAAACCCAATTCTCTCCTTTCATACTCCATGCATAGTCTCCCTAACAAAACTTAAACCTTTAATTTTTTGGATGTTCAAGTCTATCTACTTCTATAAAAAATCTAAAATGTTAAAGTCTACCTATAGACTTTTATAAAAAATCTAAGGAAGCATAATATCATACTAACCAAATCATAACTAAAAACAATTATATTTGTAATAAGTATCCAATTATCTTAACTACTTATTTTAAAGGGCTTCACAAAGCTCATATTATCGACATGTCTCAAAAATATATTATGACCACTCTTTGAGCTATATGATTGGTTGTTTTTTTTTTGAAGATATATGATTGGTTGTTGTATTCTTAATTATAATATGCTCCATTATAACATCACATTTTATGGTACTCGACCTTATATATTTAGACTTTATGAGATTCATATTATGATTGTTAAATAATAATGCTAAAAGATTATCATAATACAAATGGATATGTTTAGCAGTTTAATCATCCACATATAATTTTGAAATCAAGTTCAATAAAAAGTCATAAGAATTTTCTTAACACTCTTTTTTGACGCAACATCATATGTTAAGAAGATTATCTAATCTAATTTGGACTTCTTATCATCTGAACATAAAAAATATATATATAAATAGGTATAAACCACCATATCAAGTTTCTCAAACTTTTTATGTAATTGACTTATGAGTGTTATACATGTATGTATGAATGCTACTACTAGATTTTTACTATTACAAATATAATACTCACTAAGTAAGTGCTCATGTTGTTGGTAAGTAATGTAATAGTAAGTAAGGGATAAATCCTACGAAGAATTGATATGGATTAAAAAACGTAACATCATTACTTAGCCCAAGTATAATAATAAAAAGACCAATTTTTAATATATTTTGAATAATAAAATGTAAAATAAAGCTAAAAACTAGACAATAGCCAAGAAAATGAATGTTAAGATAATTTGTTAAAAGAGAATTCAATCAAATAATTATGTTTGGCTTATTACTTCCACCAGTAGTACTTTTAAATCTATTATTTAATTAATCTAGATAGGATACATTCTTTGAACTAAAAAAATCTCTTGGAAACTAAAATTGCATTCTCTCAAGCTACATCCATTTACTTTTTTGTTGTTTAGCCTGTATGTCTATTAAGCTAACACCCTTTTTAATGTATTAAGATCTATTAAATCTTATGAAAGATTTTACCCTAACATTAGGAAGATTATATACGTCTCTGTTGCGCACCTATACCTACTACCTAAGTCACGGCCTACTTACAGGCAAGATCTCTTTGAGTCATTCATAAGTGAATTTAAATAAGATTTAAACCCCACATGAATAATTCCTCATTAAGATCAATCAAGGTAATTCATAAAAATATATCCTATATTATAAATAAACTTAAATTAATTCATACAAAAAAATCATTTATGTTTTCTCTATATAAACATAGAAAATTATATAGCCATAAAACATGTTCAAAGCAATAAAATCAAAAGACAAAAACAATTAAATTATTATAGAAATAAATCTAGATGACAACCTACTTTTCATAGATGGCTTGATCCTTTAAGATAATGTATAGATCTTGATTCTTTGATGACAAATACTTAGAGTTGACTTTTTGAGGGTTTTAACGGCCTTTTGATCACCAACCCTAGTTTTTGGAGAGAAAATGGTGTCTTAAGTATGTGTTTTCTCTACAAGTCGACTTTAGTCTACTTAAAATTAAGTTCTCTGCATTTAAATAATTTTTTCTCTGTCTAAGACAAGGATTGCGGCATAATCGTAGGCCAGACCATAGACCTCCTATATTTTCAGGAGTCCGGATCGTCTGTCTAATTTATGCCTGTCCTATTCTGTCGAACGGGAAAACGACAAAAATTTTGGCAGAGCCCACCCATACGCGCGTGTTGCAAGCCAGAAACGGAGCCAGCCAGCCACGGAAATATCATTTGGTTCCGTTTTTGTTTTTTTTTATTATTGTTAACATTTATTATTACTATTATTGATAAAAATGTTTTCCACTGTTATAATAACAAAGAAATATTATTTATGAAAATAACTAACAAATATCATTTAAGATAATTAAAATTATAATTATAATTACAATAACTAAGAAATTTTATTTATGA
>JAOSBP010000006.1:10521974-10534857 GCA_027563825.1 Erythroxylum mucronatum
ATACTTGACAGCTGAGATTCCTAGGATGATTTTCGATAATCTTTACTAGCTGATTGTGTTAAACTATAACTCTATCTATTGCAAACTTTTGTAGGTTGTATCACGTGACTTGTGCAGATTTTTGAGATGTGTTTTATTTGTAACTGTTGTTGCTTATTGGAAGAGACAACATCTATTTTTCTATTGGGGTTTTATGCAACCTAGGCTGATGTGTGTGTGATGCATTTTTCTTTGGTTATGTTGTCGTTAATGGTGGGAGTGCAGCAGCTGCGATTTTTTTTCTCTCTGGGCTTTTACATATTGTTGGCTAGGTAATTTGTGACTTTCTACAGTTGAGTATTCTTCTATTATTCAACGACAATTGAGGGTGTTCTTGGGGAGTTTTGTAGCTGATTAATTTTTTGGTTTATGTATTCTTTCTGTGCTGCTGTTCTTCATCTATTGTGTGGCTTTTGGTGAACAGATTAGACGCTGATTGTGTGGTTGTTGATAGTGAAAGTGATGTTCGAAAATTCCAGCAGCTAAATATAGCAGTACTCTTGGTAAACAACTTTTTGATATGTCAGTTTCTTGTTTCTTTAAGTTTTGCTTTTACGCTGACTTATTGTACCCTTGTTATTGTTCCCTCATTCTTTATCAATGAATTTTTTTTAATTTCTCAAAAAAAAAACTTTTCGATATGTCATTGAAAGAGCTGAATTAATTAGGGAAGTTGTTTTTCTTATCTCAAATGTATTCATCTATATTCTTTATTATTTTAATCACTTGAATTATCTATTTATTATCTTTATCGTTAAAAGTTGTTAAGAAAAATCCTTTGTTGAGGTTAGTACAAGGTGGTCGTACTATTAGGTGTGATTTACTTTCATGAGTAGTGAGGATGAGGGATAGTATCAAGGGTTGGTGAGTCGGTTCTGTAATTCCTTTAGTAAAACTATTGTTGTATCACAGGTGAAAGTAATTAAGCTGCGTGAGGGCCTGCAGACATAGGTAAGGTATGTCGAATTGCGATACCAAATATTGGGTGTTGATTTGTTTATTTTGTGTTTAATTTTTTTGTTTTCGTTGGTGTTAGAAATAATTGCGGCTGAACTCGAATTTTTGCGAAACTATATCCTTCGAGAGATTTTCAGTGTAGGTGTATTTAGAATTTCTTATAAGAGAAATATTTCCATCAACCAAATGCGATTGTAGGAATTAAATAACACTTGCAATGCAACCGATTAAGCTTGCTGGTAAGGGTGTTTTAGTATACCTCAATGGGATGGCTAAATTAATTTAACTTGATTGTCTTGAATTGTTGAAGTTGTAGCATATACAGGGAGATACATTGATAAATGATATTTGATTGGTATATGTTTTTGTCAATCATAATGGATGGTGAATTGTCTAAATCAATTGAAAAAAGTCACAATGAAAAGCATAATGATTAGTAGGATTTTTATCAGTATGAAATTCAAAGCCCTTAGTAACTTCTTAGACCAACAACAATCTTAGAAGAAGATTTTATGGATGCCCTAATTATGAGATAGGTTAATTATTAGTGACAAAGTAGTTGTTATTTCATAATAAATAAACTTTTTACATTATTATAGGACAGATGCATGGATGAAGATTGTAATGAAAAGGTAAAATCAATTATAAATAAATTAAGAGTTGAGAATAAAATATTGAAACTTGAGAATAAGAAGTTAAAAGATGGTAGATGCACATGTAATATACATGAGCTACTAAGAGAATTGTCAAAAGTAAAAATTGTGTTAAAATATATAATATCTAAGGCAAAAAGATTGAAAGGAAGATAATTTATTATAGAATATGTATTGTAATATTTTTAGAGGCAAAAAGGGTAAAAATTACTGTAACATTTACAATTGAAGACAAATTAGATCTTAACATTATATTGTGTTCAAATTAAACCCTAATATATAGAAACATTTAAATTAAACCTTATATAGATAAAAGTTTTAACAGAGACATGACACCATCATTTATCTACCACATCATTATTGATGTGGAAGAAATATATAATGTTTTATTTTTAAAATGGGCTCATAGTACCACATATACACCACATATGGCAATGTGGAACTCAATCATAATTTTTAAAAGCTTGTTATTATTAGTCAAAGTAATTTTTAATTTTATTTTATCCTTTATTTTAATTACTTAAACTAATTTAGTTATTTAACTTAATTTTAACTAAATTACTAATTTTATAATTCTCTAATCTCATCCAATTCTAAAATAGTGTTATGGATATCGTATTGTATTGGTCGAGAAATGGTACAGTGCCCATGTATTTCGTACCGGTTTTAGGTACCATACAATACCAACCAATACCGGATTGGATCTATGTTGAATTAAATTACTTGAATCAAATATAATTTAGAAATTGAATTCAATTCAATTTGAATGCCTCCCCCTCTATGCCTTATGGTAATGATTCCTCCATAAGCCTCTATACTGTAAAATCAATTTTTGAAGGAATGAAAAAGATATATATAGTAGAATTGTAACCATAGAATACAAAACTAATCAAAATTCATACATTTGTCTCATATATTATGGAGATGGTGAGGAGAGATATATTTTATATCCTAGAGGGGCTATAATTGAAGATACCATTATTTCTTGTACAGAAGTTCTTATAAAAATGGAAAATGCCTTACCTTTAAATGTGGTTTGAACTATTAATTTATGTAATTGGAAGTAACCAATTAGTTTTACAATGAAACTTAGAAATTGATCACTAATTTTATTTGAGTATCTCTACAAGATAGACCTCAACAGAAAATTGAAAAGTAACGATAACAAGTGATTGAGTTTAGGAGTTCGTCATATAAAATTATTGACTCTAGAAATATAGTAATATGGAGAACACAAAATTATTTCAAGCATCAACAGAATTAGGAGTGCCCCTTGTTTCAAATAGAGTATGACAAGTTATTTATGTTTTAGTTGATGGTCAACGGCAAATTGAAAGTTAAGCAGTGAGAATTCTAAAGATTCCCCTAGGAAAAATAAAAATAGAGATGTCTGCTACATTATCCCTAATATATAGAAGTAACAATATAATTTCATAGAGTCATTTGGTTTGAATGCTACACGAAAAATATAGGAATCCCAAGTAATCGGCCAAGACGCTAAAGTAGCTAAAGTGTAAATAAATCTTGTTGGTAAAATATGCCATATAGAAAGGCCATCTATTCACAATCTCTAGTTATAATCCTCTGTCAATTGAATTAATGAATCGTCCAATTGGAAATAATTGCGAAGGCTCATAGGGCATGTCCGTATTTGGAGGAGTAGGTGAATATACTTGTGAAGGAACTGTTCTTTACATGAAAATGAAAGAATCTGGAGTAATTAGTGAAGAAAATATTGCAGAATAAAAAATGACTCTAGTCTATGATCAATTGAATGAATTGTCGGGAACTCGTATGAGAATCATTTTAACTGCCCTAACTATGGCAAAATATTTTTGAGATGTTAATAAACATGATATATTGCTATTTATCAAAAATATCTTCACTTTTATACAAGTAAGATCTGAAGTATCTACCTTATTGGGTAGAATGCCTTCCATTGTGGGTTATTAACCCACCATATTTTCTTTTTATCAATAGATTCGAGAAGATCATAAATCAAAAAGGGAGGTTTAGCCCCCTTTGTGTATTTATACTTATGGGGTATAGAATAGATCTGCTTCTCTTTGTTCCTACCAACTACAAACATAATTGTTACATTATTACTAATTAGTAATATCAAGTATAGAAAAATATATTAGCCTTTTCTCTTAGAGAATCCGATGAAAGGGTGGGGTCCATAACAGAGCTTTTTCTAGTACAATAAAGTTATCTAGTATCTATTTTTCATTAATAAAAAGGTATTTCCATGGGTTTGCCTTGGTATCAAGTTCATGCTGCTGTATTGAATGATCTCGGTCGTTTGTCGTCTGTTCATATTATGCATTCAACTTTGGTTGTTGGTTGGGCAAGCTCGATGATTCTATATAAATTAGCAGTTTTTGATCTCTCTAACCCCGTTCTCAATCCAATATGGAGACAAGGTATGTTCATTATATTAAGGATATATCGCAAACCCATCTCCTGTAACAGCCCAAGTCCATAACTCAAATGTAGATAATCAAATAGAGTAAGATTTAAGTTTAAACAGATTCATTGTTATCTATTCACAATTATTTGAATATACAATCATAGGATTAGATAGCTTTAGTTTTGAATATTCAAATATACAAATGTACGTGTATATAAACAGATAAGTGACTCATGAATAAACTCATTCATTCTCCTATACAACTCTAAATCTTATATGGTATCAAAGCCTCCGACTAACGTCCTTTTTTTTCCGATCCCAACCCAATGGCCTCAATCATCAATCTTATTTCTGATGAAACCCACCAGATTATCACCATTAATCCAGCTGCTTAAGCTCATTTAAAGCTCACTTCCACTAATTATTTTTCCTGGAGAATGCAATTCAACAGTCTCTTTATAGGCTATGATTTGCAAGGTTATATTGATGGCACCAAGAGCTGTCCTCCAGCCATCATAACCACCAATGACATACCTCTACCAAACCCAAACTATCAACATTGGATCTGCCAAGACCAACTGATTCTGAATGCCATCATTGGTGCTCTCTCACCAACCATCATACCATTTATCGTCATTGCAAACACCTCGAAAGAATCTTGGGATATTCTAGCTAATATGCATAAGCATCAAGAGGCAAATAAAAGCAAGTTAAAACTCAACTTAAGAAACTTACCAAAGGGTAGCTGTCCATCGCTAAATATATGCAGGCCATCAAGACCAAAACAGATGAACTTGTTTTTTCTGAATGCTCCAATGGACCCTGAAGACATCACTGATAAAGTTCTTGAAGGACTAGGTGAAGAGTACAGTGAAGTAATTCACACCATCAATGCCAGAGATACACCTATTACCTTTGATGAGTTACATGAGAAACTCATCACTGTTGAAGCTGATCTTCCTACACCTGTCACAAATCATTTTCCTGTAATAACAAACTATACAACCAAGTCAGGAGGTAAAAAGAATTATTCCACTCAACATAATCAGGAAATGAATAGAAGGCACCATCAGCAGTCCCAAAATAATCATCACCAACACTTTTAGCACAATAATCAGGCCAATTTTCGACCATCCTATGGACAAATGCAGTCTCTACCTCACAGCTCCCATGCTAGCAACAATAATTGGACTTCGTCCAATTCCAAATATCAACCATGGCCATACCTGGGAAAGTGCCAGATTTGTGGAGTCCAGGGTCACAGTGCCAAACGTTGTCCTTCATTTCACATTGTCTCTGCTGGTTCTTCATCCCCCTCACCAAGAGCTAACTTTACTGCTGCCTCAAACCAAGATCAGTGGATCCTTGACTCTGGAGCTTCTTACCATGTGACTACTGACTTACAGAATCTTGCTATGCATACTCCTTATACAGAAGATATCATAATTGGAGATGGATCCGGGCTTCATATCAGTCATAAAGGCAATGGTACAATATATGCAACTAACAGAACATTCAACCTGGATAAAGTTTTATGTGTGCCTGAAATGAAACAAAACTTAATTTTAGTTTATCAATTCTGTGTTTCCAACAATGTTTCTGTCACATTCTCACCTTTCTCTTTTCTTGTGAAGGATCTGACAACAGGGACACCACTTCTCAAAGGTGCACCTAAACATGGCCTATATGCATGGATAGCAACATCATCTCCAAAGTTCGCCCTCTCCACAACTCCTGCAACTCTCCCCGATTGTCAATTACATTTTATCTCAGTATAGCACTCATCTCAATCATCGACACACTCAATCTCATACTCATTGTAATGCATGCTTGACAAATAAAAGTCACAAATTACCTTTTTCCAAATCCACTCTTGTGTCTACCAAGCCACTGGATGTTATCTTTTCGAATGTATGGACTTCTCCTATCTATTCTCATGACAATTGCAAATACTATATTATTTTCATTGATCATTACACTAAATACACATGGATTTATCCCTTACACAAAAAATCTGATGTGCATGCTGCTTTCCTTCGGTTCAAAGCTATTGTTGAAAAGTTCTTTGATACATCTATTAAAACCTTATACACAGATAATGGGGGAGAGTGTATTGCTCTTACTGATTTTCTATCCAAACATGGTATTTCCTTCCGAACCACACCACCTCATACACCCGAACATAATGGCATAGCAGAACGGAAACATAGGCACATTGTTGAGACTGGTCTCACTCTCCTAAGTCATGCATCCATTCCTTCATCCTATTGGCCACAAGCTTTTTCCACAGCAGTCTATCTAATTAATCGCATGCCTACTGCCACTCTAAACATGTCCACTCCCTATTACTGTTTATTTCACACCAAACCCAACTACTTTAAACTTCGAATCTTTGGTTGCCTATGTTACCCATGGTTAAAGCCCTACACATCTAACAAATTGGACCCAAAATCAAAACCATGTGTGTCTGTAAGATACTCACCTTCTCAGAGCAGCTATCATTGCCTTGATCCTGCCACATCTCGTCTTTACACCTCTCGTCATGTCACATTTGTGGAATCAATGTTTTCCTTTGCCACCTCATTACATGCTCCAACCCAACCTTCAACTGACCCTACTGCCACTTGGCTTCCACCTCCACTGCATCTTCAACCATCTCCTCCTTCTCCTTCTACAGAATCCTCACCTCTCCTTGGTGCTGCCCCTGAGAATGTGGCACTCCCTATTGATAGTTCCTCCTCAAGAGAAGATATTGGACCAGCCCAAGTGCATCATCCTCCTCCAGTCTCCATTCATCCGATGATCACTAGAGGAAAGAATAACATCCGCAAGCCTATTCAAAAGCTAAGTCTCATAGCACAGTTACAAGGTAATGCAGACTTTGAACCAACCTGTATATCACAAGCTCTAAAGGATTGCAATTGGCGCAAAGCTTGCTCAGAAAAATTCAATGCATTAGTCAAGAATGATACCTGGGAGCTAGTTCCTGAGGCCACACAAAACCTTGTAGGCTGCAAATGGATCTTCAGAATAAAGCGTCACTCGGATGGGTCAATTGAAAAGTACAAAGCCCGCCTCGTTGCCAAAGGATTTCATCAACGTCCTGGCATTGACTATGCTGAAACCTTCAGTCCTATTGTAAAACCATCAACTATTAGACTCATTCTCAGCATAGCTGTCTCAAATGGATGGGATTTACGCCAACTAGATGTGAATAATGCATTTTTACAAGGCCCACTAACAAATACGGTATTCATGGCATAACCCAAGGGATTTATTGATTATGACAAACCACATCATGTATGTCAACTGAAGAAAGCTATCTATGGCCTTAAACAAGCACCAAGAGCATGGTACCAAGCACTCAAACAGTTTCTGCTTCAATCTGGATTCACAAATTCACACTCAGACACTTCTCTTTTCCTCAATCACACATCACATGGTATAGTTATACTTATTGTCTACGTAGATGATATTATTGTCACAGGTGATAATACCACTCTAATTAATCACTATATCAGTCTTTTAGCTGAGGTTCTCCGAAACAACCAAGGCCTCTTACTTTCTCAAAGAAAGTACATCACTGATTTACTATATGACACCAAATGCATGATGCAAAACCAGTACTCACACCTATGGCGAGCCATCTGACTCTGACTCTACACTCAGGCACACAATTAACAGATGCAAGTGAACATCGCAGAATCATCGGAAGTCTACAGTACCTGTTACTCACCAGATCAGATATCGCCTTTGCTGTGAATAAACTATCTCAGTTCAATCATTGTCCTACCACTGAGCACTGGCTAGTTGTTAAAAGACTCCTTCGATATCTCGCCGGCACTATTGATGAAGGTATTCGGCTTTTTCGAAGCTCCAATTTGAATCTTCATGCCTTCTCTAACGCTAATTGGGGAGGAGCCAAGGACACCTATCCCTCCACTGGTGCCTTCTGTCGTCTTTCTAGGACAAAACCCAGTGTCTTGAAGCTCAAAAAAGATGCGATCTGTAGCTAGGTCATCCACGGAGGCCAAATACAAAGCTGTCCCCAACACAACCGCTGAGCTAACTTAGATACGCAATCTTCTTACTGAACTACGAATCGGGTTGCAGCACACTTCAGTGATCTATTTCGACAACATCGGAGCTACCCAACTGAGTTCCAATCCGATCTTCCACTCTTGGATGAAACACGTCGCAATCGACTTCCACTTCATTCGGGATCTGGTCCAATTTGGTGCTCTCCATGTCTCTCATGTCTACGCTGCAGATCAGACGGCCGACTGTCTCACCAAACCACTCTCCAGATACCCCTTTCTCCGACAGAAGATCAAGCTTAGTGTTCGTCGACGCCCACCAGCTTGAGGGGCCATATTAGGGATAATTCTTAACATCTCAAACTACCGCAAGCCCATTTCATATAACAGCCCAAGTCCATAAATATAATATAGCTAATTAGATAAGATAGAGCATGTTTAAGTTTAAACAGTTTAGTGTATCATAATCTTCTGTATATAGGATCAGATAGTATCAATTTTGAATACTCAAATATACTGTTGTACGTGTATATAAACTGATGCATCAAACATGAATAATATCATTCATTTACCCATACAACTCTACTCCTTATAAAAGTTGTTCACTGTACTTGTGAGTATAATAGACATATATACTTGCAATTTGATATAGACAGCAATTTAAATCCTTAATTGCACTACTTACATCAAATTATAACCTAAAAGGCAATAATTATAATGTAGTCAAGTAGCGAAAGAAAGAGATACAGCGGACTCATACCTTTGCTTCTTGAAGATACCAGCGCTGAGTACCTATAACAGTTAGGGAAGCATTTCCAGTGATTTTCCAAATGAGTGAGTGATGGCCAAAGATTCTAGCTAAAGTGGTATGTTGGACACTTGTACAAAGACCGCTGGAAATTGAGCCTAATCAACTTTATTTCTTTGCTGAAAACGGCATTTCAAACAAAACCCTATTGTAGGGATTAGTAAAATAATAGGAAGTTGTAGCAAAAATGGATTCTTAAAGCTAAACCGAAAGGTGAAAGGTGGTGGACATAAGCAGATCAATATTATGATTTTAATATAAAATTGGAACCCCTCAAATGAAGGGAAAAGTGAGAATCCCACGGCTAGCTTATGTTGAATTAAGATATTCATGTGGAAATTCATTGGAGAAAAATTAAACTCATACGTGACCAAATATATCAAAGATACTAAAGTCTGGTCCGCTGTGTAATGACCTTTCATTCCTCATTCATCGGGAGCTAAAGACAAGGAATCTGATTCTGATACTTCTTTTGTCCACCTATTGACGGTGAAGTCTTCCACTATAAATGACAAAAGCTCATCAGGTGCTCCGTTTGTTCGTGTCATTTAAATACAATAGAAGCCTTCCATGCGCTCACTCGCACTATTACCATTTAATGGAGTGCATCATGAGCTTTCGGACCATATTTGTTAACCAACAATAGCGGAGAAGCATTTTAACTTGGAAACTTGAGTCAAAAGTGGTCATTTAAAGAGATAAATATTGGTTACTATTTGGTTGCTTTGCCCTTTCTGCTGCTATATATATATATATATCCCCTCCAACTTCCCGAGAAGGCCATCATTTCATAACCGAGGAAATTCAAGAGTTCTACCTAGCTCCCCGCTTGCTCTTGCTGTCTTAGTTTGGTTATCTCGATTTCATTGTGAGCTTCCTCAGCTCATTGAAGGGAAAATATTATTTCTTTCCTTTCAGTAATTATCAGAAAAAAAAGCTTCCTTTGATTGGTTTTCTTAGATGGATGATAACCATGCAACTAGAAAGAACAACCAAGTTTTTGATGTTGTTATTGTTGGAAAAATCAGATAATTTTTCCCTTTAAGATAATCAACTAGTGAAGTGAACCGATTCAGTAATACTCAGGAAAGACTACCAAACGAACTCCTAAAACAGTATTACCATTCCACTTAAAATCTCAGGAAAGGGCGGAGGGGTCACAAACGGTTCCACTTAAAACCCGACTTCCTAGACAGAAATTACGTGCACGGTGTATTTATCACAACCTAACCCGTGTACACACACGAATAGAAAAAATACACCCAAATAATTGAACACAGCACTACAAATATACGCGACAAATAATATTGAATACTATAAATGAGGAATAAATAAAAAAGATAAGGAAAAAATACACCCGAAAATTGACAACAGAGTTCAGCCAATTGTGCCTAGTCTCCGAGCACTACTTAAGGCAGCCTGCTCTTATTAAGAAGAGAATACTAAATTTGATATGTATATAAAATTTAAGTATTTATCAAATTTTTGGGATGGTTTGATATGGGAGAGGGAGGAGTTATTTTATAACTTGAAAAACTCCTCCCATCTTCATCTCTTCCCAATATGGGATAGACATTGTGCCAAAGTCAAAACAAAGCAACAAATGTCCACCTTGACACAATTTTGGGTCCCACCAAATGCAAGCATCATTCGTCCTCCCAATCAAACAAAACAACCTTTGTAGTGCTTCCAATTTGCGCCCTCAGGCGCTAACTCAAATGTACAGGATATTAATCAAGTCTAAACAATGTTTAAACTTGGCTCTTGTAACCACCTTGGTCAGCATATCTGCAGGATTCTCTGTACTTCGAATCTTCTGAATAAGTATCTCCTCTTCTTCCAGAATTTTCCGCACAAAGTGATAGCGAACATCAATGTGCTTTGTCCTTGCATGAAAGACTTGATTCTTTGCTAAATAAATAGCACTCTAACTGTCAGAATATATCTTAAGTTGTTTCTGACCAACTCCCAAGTCTTTAAGCAACTCATGAAGCCAAATTGCCTCTTTCACAGCTTCTATAGTAGCCATATACTCTGCCTTTGTTGTAGACAATGTGACCGTTGACTACAAAGTAGACTTCCAACTAACTGGCACCTTCGCTAAAGTGAAAAAATAGCCAGTTGTAGAACGTCGCTTATCTAAGTCACCTGTTTAGTCAGAATCGTAATATCTAACTACACGTTGACCAAGTAATTCATCCTGCTCAAATGCTAAACCAACATATACGGTATGTAGGATATACTGTAGAATCCATTTCACAAGTTGCCAATGAACCTTACCCGGATCATGCATGTACCTGCTTACAACACTTACTGCCTGTGAAATATCGGGTCTCATACACACCATTGCATACATCAAGCTTTCTACTGCATTAGCATATGGGACTTTTACCATGTATTCTCGCTCTTCATCCGTCTTTGGAGATAACTGGTTGCTAAGCTTCAAATGAGGAGCAAGTAGGGTACTAACAGGTTTTGAATCTTCATGTATACCAAAACGTTGTAATGCCTTTTTCAAATACTGCTTCTATGACAACCAAAGCTTGCCTCTCTCTCTGTCCTTGCTTATCTCCATGCCGAGAATCTTCTTAGCTTCCCCCAAATCCTTCATCTCGAACTCTTTACTTAACTGAGCCTTTAATATGTCAATTTCACTTTGGCTCTTTGCCGCAATCAGCATATCATCAACATATAAGAGTAGGTAGATGTAGGACCCATCTTGAAGTCTGCGCAAATATACACAATGATCGTATTTACTTCTTGTGTATTTCTGACCCTTCATAAACTTGTCAAATCGTTTGTACCACTGCCTTGGAGATTGCTTCAGTCCATACAACGATTTGTTCAGTTTGCAAACCTAGTTTTCTTTACCAACAATCTTGTATCCATCTAGCTGAGACATGTAGATTTTCTCTTTCAAGTCACCGTATAAGAATGCGGTCTTCACATCAAGTTGAGCTAGC
This sequence comes from Erythroxylum mucronatum, assembly GCA_027563825.1. NCBI lineage: Eukaryota > Viridiplantae > Streptophyta > Magnoliopsida > Malpighiales > Erythroxylaceae > Erythroxylum > Erythroxylum mucronatum. The sequence continues at coordinate 10,533,842 of JAOSBP010000006.1, forward strand.
TCTAAATTCAACTGTGCTACCAGGCCAACAAAATTCTAATGGAATAATATTTAACCATTGGAGAAAATACCTGATTATAATCAATTCCTTCCTTTTGAGCTTAACCTTTAGCCACCAACCTTGCCTTGTAGTGAATATCATTTTTATTAGAAAATCTTTCTTTCTTTCCAAATACCCATTTGCATCCAATTGCCTTCTTTCCCTTCGGTAGTTGTGTCAGCTTCCATGTCTTGTTCTTCTCAAGCGATTGCATTTCGTCTTCCATTGCACTTGCCCATCTGCCACTTTTTGAACTTCGAATTGCTTCTGGGAAGGTGGATGGAACATCATCAACAACTGGAAGTGCATAAGCTACCATGTCAGTAAAATGAGTGGGTTTTTGAATTTCTCGTCTCGTCCTTTTAGCGGCAATTGACTCTGATCGCTGTGGAGGTTCTTAGGTTAGAACCACTTCCTCATCTGACTCTTCTTCTGCCATAGGAGAGTCACAAGTAGTGCTTTTTGCTGGGATCACCACTGTTTATTCAAACTCCACTTGCTTCGGCATGCTCTCCACCTGCTGCAAAGTACCATCAACCCCATCTGGAGTGACCTTATTTAACATGATAGATTCATCAAAGGTAACATCCTTGCTGACAATTGTCTTCTTTGACTCTAGACACCACAAACGATATCCCTTAACTCTAACATTGAAGCCTATAAATAAAGTCTTCTTTGCTCGGGGATCCAACTTTGATTCATTCATAGAAAATACCCATACTCTTCTGGAAAAATCATCAGCAAAAAGTGACAAAATAATGCTTACCTCCAAGAGATGGAGTCTTAGCAGGTTCCCATACATCTGAGTGCACATAATCCAAAATACCCTTAGTGTCATTGATGACAGTGCCAAATTTCACTCTTCTTTGTTTTCCCAAAACACAATGCTCACAAAATTCTAATTTGCAAGTCTTCGTACCTTTCAATAATCCTTGTTTGGCAAGAATTTGCAAGGATTTTTCACCAGTATGTCCCAA
>JAOSBP010000006.1:10574835-10584892 GCA_027563825.1 Erythroxylum mucronatum
TATGGAAGTGTCGTGAATGCAAAGGAGGATGCTTAGAATTAAAACAATAATGGCTTAAGTCATGGTTGAACAAGTGACATGTGGCCAAATTTAAAGCCTCATTTAATTAATTCCAAAAAAATCAATTCCTAGTCTAATTATCTCCCAAATATCCAATGGTTCTAATTAATAAGTCCTAAAGCCCCCTTTTTTTCCAAATTTCCATTGCCATCGGACAGAAATTTTCAGTACCGGAACCCAATTAGTCCGCCACTTGGCGATTTTTCCAATCCAGAAATTTTCCCCGAAAAATTCCAGAAAAATTCCTAAATTTTCCCAAAAATATAAAACACATAACAATCCACTCTAATTAAATTTTTACGTACAAAAACCACATTTTCCACAATAAAATCACATTTAGGCATATATATCAGGAAATGTCATGAATGCACGTACAGTCATTTTTATATGCAATTTTTACTATTTACGTGTAAAGGTATGCATGAATATTTCAAAACAATCCTAAACACTCTCAGTCCTTTCCAAATTACTATTTTACCCTTCCCATCGGGGGTGGGATATTACAAGACTACTCCCCTTTAAAGCCCCGGTGAACTCAAGCCATTGCTACAATTTCAAGAGGTTGGAAGCCTTAGTCGTGCATGACTCCGGAAATCCTTACTACTATTGAAGTTCCAACTCTACCTATAGCTACAGAGATCGATGATGGATGTGACAATGAAGTGGCCGGAGGTGATGGATGGTGATCGGAGATGGAAATAATGGTGGTAGGGTATTGGTCGTCTCTGGTGGCTGCCGAATGTATATCGTGTGTGTTCTCTCTTTTATCTTCGTAGTCGGCTTCCTTTTAACCTAATTTGGCAAGTTTTTAGAGGAAGGGGTCGGGTCGGGTTCGAACAGTGAGAGAATTTTTCATTTAAAGTCCGGATATCCGTTTGCACGTCGCGATGAGTTAATTAATGGACGTTGCGACGTGTTGCGACTGTTCGCTCGTCGTGGCGGGTTAATTATTTGATGTGCGGTGATGTAGGAATTGGTGTACGCCGCGACATGCCTTCTATTGGATGCGCCGCGACGTGCTTGAAGGCTCACATCCTGTTGACTTCCTGACATGGTTGACTCATTCTTTTCCTATAAGACAAAATAGCAATTTGCAGTATCAATTATCCTTAGAAAAATTATAATGCAATTAATATCAATTTGCAACAATTTTACTAACAAATTGCAAATCATATGAGCTCACTATAAGGAACCAATTTAAGCACAAAATTCATCAATTAAGAGTCCAAAAGTACGTTAACAATTATGAAAAATGAAACCAATTTATAGGATAACTTGGGCTCAATCACATCCCTTTATTGTGGCGATTTGACAGCTTGTGAGAAAGTTCTAGGTTCTATAACGTTAGTGATAGCAGCTAAAAAAGAATGATGGGATGAAGAGAATCTATCGTAAGTTAAGTACTTTGAAAGAGGAAAATGCGTACCTAATGAAGGGGTCATCGAGGGAGAATCTTGGTTTTGGGGGAACATTGAGGTTCTGACATTTGAGCAATGAAAATCTTGTAAGTAAACTGGTGGTTTATGGGGATAAGTAGATCGACGAGGAGGGATGGTTATGGCTTCATCTAAGGTGGTATCATGGGATGGTGAGGTTGTTTTTAAGAAGAATCTTGAAAGGTAGAGTTGTCATGTGGGCTATTTTGATGTGGATCTTGGTGTCGCGAAAGAGTGTATGATTCTAAAGAAATGTCATTGGCTGGTAAATGAAGAACTTGATTGGGATTAGAGGCAGGTTTTGAGGCAGACTTAAAAGGAAAAATAGTCTCAAAGAATTGAACATCTTAACTGGTAAAAATCTTACTCGAGTTAATAACATAGATACGATATCCCTTTTGACCAAAAAGATAGCCTAGAAAAATTCCGGGGTTAGAGCGAGCATCAATTTTATCTCTTTTATGAATGTTGGAAGCAAAACACAGGCAAACACGAAGATTATCATATTAAGGTTTGGTGTCGAAAAGAATTTCATAAGGAGAGCATCCAGATAAGAGTGGGGATGGAATTCGGTTTATAAGGTATGCGGAAGTAAGGACACACTCTCCCTAAAATTTAAGTGGGAGATTTGCTTGAAATTGTAAAGCACGAGCTACCTCAAGTAAGTGTCTATATTTGTGTTCAACCACTCCATTTTTGTTGAGGGGTACCGACACAACTAGATTGATGCAAGATGCCCTCTGATTGAAAAAGTTGTTGAAGACCAGAAGCAAAAATTTCAACCCCATTGTCAGTTCTAATTTTTTTGAATTTGATATTTGTGTTGACTTTTAACAAGAGATACAAAAGCTTTAATATTTTGTTTAGTCTCAGATTTATGTTGCATCAAATAAACCCATGTAACTCGTGAAAAATCATCAACTATGGACGAGAAATAATGAGCATCAATATGAGAGGAAACACTATAAGGACCCCAAATATCGATATGAATTAACTGGAAAATAGTTGTGCTAGAATTCGAGCTAAGAGGAAAACTACACCGAGTTTGTTTTGTAAGAGGACAAACATGACATATGCATTTTTTTGAAAATGAAATGCAAGGACTGCTTTTGGATAGATAGAGGAGTCTTGTAGAGGATATGTGATCTAGACGCCAATGCCACAAGTCGAAGTTCTTTGAGGAAAGTGAAAGTCTTGAGAAAGTGTTGTTGAAATCAGGTTAAAAAATGTAAAGACCATCTTGTTCCTTACGCAAACCAATCACCATCCTTATTGACAGGTCCTGCAAAATGCATCTATCATGGTAAAAAATAACAGCACAATTTAACACTTTGGTGAGCTTGCTTATTGAGAGTAGATTGTGCTTGAAAGAAGGGATGTATAAAAAACTATCAACATTTAGAGTAGAGCTTATTTTAGCAAAACCAATATGAGTGATTTGTTCCTTTTGACCATTAGGTAAGGTGACCATGTGAGGAGTGGCAAATTCAATAGATGAAGTTAGAGGTGATTGATCTGAAATCATATGGTTTGTAGCTCCACTTTTAATGACCCATAATTTTGAAAACTTGGTAAGAAAAGCAAGAGACGTACCTGCTAAATTTGTTGCAGTTTATGGACTACTTGAAAGGATGAGATTGACCAGCTTGTTGACTTGCTTTTGAGTGAGTTTTGGGGATATAGAAGTCTCATTAGAAGGACCAACATTACCATCAATTATCTCACTTTGTGTGCCCGAAGCATTGGATGCGTAGTGAGAAGCACTAGATTGTCCCTATAGAGAAGACGTGGAAGTAAAACCACCTTGTTTCTTTTTCTTATATTTCAATATGTTGCACTCTTCAATAGTGTGATTATCTTTCTTGCAATAATGACAAAATTTCTGGGTTTGAGTATTAGAATGAGTACCATATTTTGTGTTTTGTGAAACAGCCAAAGCTGTTGTTTCTGTAAGGGGTTTGGGGATTGAAAGAAGATTTCGTTGTCGTTCTTCTTGCAGAAGTAGGCTGTAAGCTTTGTTGACAGATGGTAGAGGATCCATAAGTAGAATTTGACTGCGAAGTGCACCATAAGACTCATTCAAACCCATTAGAAATTGCATTAAGCGTTGTTGAGCTTCAAATTGAGATATGGATTTGGATGTACCACATGTGCAGGGACTAACCTTAGATAGTTCAAATAATTCATCCCAAAATGATTTAAGTTTACCATAATAAATAATTATGGAAGATGTACTTTGTTTATTTGTGGCTATAGCACGAGTGAGTTCAAAGATACGAGGTGCGTTGCTTTGGGAGAAGCGCTCTTCAAAGTCTTTCAATATCTCAAAAGCAGATGAGTCACATAGGATACTATCTACAATGTTTGGTGAGATCACGTTCATTATCCATGATACCACCATGTCGTTTGCATGATCCCATAGTGGGTAGTGTCAGGATGTAGTGGAGGGTCGTGACAAGGTCCCATTTACAAGATCGAATTTGTTCTTGGCATTTAGAGCCATTTTCTTGGCACGAGACTAGTTATAATAATTGTCCCTAGTCAACGGTTTGGACACAAGGATGACACCTGGATTATCTAATGGATGGATAGTGTAAGGAGAGAGCAAGTTTTGATCAACAAAAACATTTTCTTGACTGTGTGAAGCACTTGAAGTTTCTGAATCAAGGAAAGAATTGGTATTTGTTATGATAAGGGAAGCTGGATATGTTTCAACAAAATGAAATTGTAGAGAAGAAAGTTAATGCTCTGATAGCATTTTAAGATTTAAGAAAGAGCTAAAAGGCTTGATTCTCATTCCTTTCAATAGTTGAATATATACATGATTGAATATGCAATATATGGAAAAAAAATTCTATGTCTAAGCTAATGAATTCCTGCAATCAAGGAATTCACAGACAACCGTTGAAGATATGCATTTGACTTTCATACAAAGGAAGCCGATATTATTGAGGTGATAATGGCTGTGATTCTTCAAGAATCTCATCAATAGTTTTTTCAATTTGTTTATTTTGGATTCTCCCCTTTTAAGCTCTCACAATCCTTAGTCTTTGAGAGAGAAGTTACCAAGCCGCTCTATCAACCACTTATATTTATACTAAGTCTCTATTTGGTTGTGCTTATATCAGTAGAGCTTTTTTTGTAGATTTTTTTAAGGAGAACTTTTTTAAGAAACCAGTTGACTGTTTGATTGTCATTTTAAAAAGAGCATTTTTGAAAAAGCTTCATACGGTAGACTATTTGACAATATAAAAATAAAAAGCACTTTTAATTTTAATTATATTTTATATTGTAATAAAAATTATTTATGCATATAAATATTAACAATATACAAATCACAATATATTAATTATTATATAATTTTAAACCATATGAAACATAAATGAAAATATATCTAACCAAATCTTTTATATGAATTACAACATAAGTAAAACTAATGTCAAAAATAAATATTAAAACATATAAAAAAAGCAAATAGAGAAGATAAGTTTGTAAAATAAACGTGAAGATGAGTTTGTGGGTATTGCGGGAATTAGGTGTAAGAAAAAGGACAAAAGGGACAAAATAGGCTCATTAATTGATATGAAAAATTTACCAAAAAAGGTCATTTGAGAGGCTTTTTTTAGAAGTTTCAAATTTGAACTTCTTAAAAAGCTGTATTTTAGCTGCAAAAAAAGTTATATCTATTAAAGAAATATTTTTTATTTTACAGCTAAACACCTATTTTTAAAAAAAAGTTTTTATGGTGGAGAAAAATACTTATTAATTTTCTAAAAGTTTATCCAAACAGACACTAAATCAAATATTCACTTAAAGTAAACTTGTTGAACCGAGATTAATTTAGTAGTAAAAGATGAGTAATTAGCAGTAATTAAATAATTTTAGTGTCACAAAAGATAAAAAATTTAACAGGCTATTTATGAGATTGTAGGAAACTTTTTGAATGGCCTCTGATGATTTCAAAAGTCATTAATTAGCACTAGCGTTAAAAGAAGAATCTAAGTGGGACCGATTAGTAATTTCACCACACTTTTAAGCAGCCAGTAACCATGTCATGTTACTATCACAACTGCATCGTGTATCCTCGAACCTTTTTCATCTGAAAAGTTGCTTTGTCCAATGTTGGACTGCAGTCTGCAAGAACAGTTGCTTTCAGAAGAAGGAGAAAGGAAAAAAAAAAAAAAAAGACACAGAAACACAATCGCTGAACTTACTTCCAAAAGCTTTTAACTTTCAGTTCACAGTGAACCACAAATTCCTTCACATGACAAAATTAAAAGCAACTTCAATTCAATTGTGATTAGGACAAGGCAATCAGTTTCATCACGTTATTAGAGAGCTCGTCCTTTACCACTAAGCTGTATCTTGGTCGTCTTATGTTGTCTGAATGCATAATTTATCAACAACAGATACATACGTCTTTCAGGTGACAAAGAAGAATCCTTGCTTCCAGCCTTAAAACCTTCAAAGATTATCATAAGATTATTAAAAAAGGAGACAGCTAATACATTGGCTTTAGGCCACATTTTAAATCAATCTGTTTCCTTTGAGTCGGTTGGTAGCTGTAAGTGAAGAGAGAATAGTATGACTAAAGATCATGGGAAAGTTTATTCCATGCATATGTATTATCTTGCCTATGTGGAGGATACTAATTGAGCACTAGTTTTGTTGATCAAGTCAAGATTCGCAGACATATGTGTGTATTAGGACCAAATTAAGTGGTGGTCCAGTCATCTAATACTTTTATATATATGCGTATTCCGATCGGCTTCTAGTTTGTCATCGATCTTCATATTATTCAACAATTGGCCTTTTCTGCATCTTTTTACCCGCTCTGTGGTGGTTTGGTCATGGATTTAAGTTCTTTTTGTTATGGTAGTCTCTTTCGTCAATTGAAAATGTTCATGTGATAAACTATTTTTAACCAAACACATTATTATCTAGCAGATCATTAGAACCAACAGGAGTCTTACTGGTAGGAAGGTAGAAGAAGCATTAATTACGGTTCACATTTTGGTGATGTAAGAAATGATGATTTCTACCATACCATAAAGATACCACTATCCTTGAAGAATTATTGTTAAATATGATATCTTAATACTTCAGGATCATACAGTATAATAACATTTTGGTTTTTTAGTTTGCTGACAATAAAAAAATTTAGAATATTAAATGTCGTATTGCATCTAGATTAAGAACCTAGAGAACTTGTTCTACTATCTTCTTCTTCAATTCCTGTTCATGTCATAGCAAATTTGGAATTGCCACAAGTAGCTCTCAGTCGACACTAATCCCTATTTAATTTCTACGCATTATCATTTGATTAGCTCTTAATATGTTTTCCAATTCAATAACTTACATATACTTATATATCTTGAGTTATCTTCTTTCTTTTACAAAGTTTTTGATTCCATGGATTGCCTCCTTAACGAAGAATATACTTATATTCTAACGTTCGATTGTTGCACCATCAGAAACTAGAAAAGATTAACAAGAATACGCTAAAAGATTAAATAGGAGCCATATATTTACGATCAGAAGTGGTCCATATACTCTGAAAAGATGCTTTTGGCAAGGATACTGGAGAAGAGAGGGTGGAAAATTGACAAGTGAATGAGTAGTTGTTTACCCTTAAGATGGAATCAATCAACTTATTCCAATTACAAAGACATAAGACATTACACATTTACACTAGGTAGGAAGGCCATGTGCTTAATTCTCGATAACCAATTCACCTTTTCCAAACGAGTTAAAATTTGATAGCAGAGACATCGTCGTAAGATTTTGCAGAGCCGTGTTAATGGGCATCGGAGTTTCTGTGAGATTAGGAAGTATGTCCTGCAGAAGTTACTGTCAGAAATTAGACATCACTGATCATTGCCGAAATCATTTCCAAAATAGGAGAAATAGAGAGACTGTTGTATAATAAGTAGCATAGACCTTATGATCGTTCATGAAAAGGTAAAAATAAAAGAAATGCGGAATATTTGATTTTAGTTATATTCCAACTTTTAAAGCAGGTTTCTTCGTCAAAAAGAGCTTCAATCTTTGAGGACTTTCACAAGAATCCTTCATTGATACTTAGTTAACGTTTTTCTACAATTTTCTTAAAATATAAGTACTCTTAACAGGTTAGATAATTCATATATTTATGAATGATACGAGTAATTTCAGGAGACCTTAACTTTTATATATAGTTTCCATATCTGGCTTCCCTATCACAGGTTTGATATGAATCCGGTTGATATTAATCAGGATTCATTTTTTTCTTAAACTTTGACCTATTTATTTAGCTCATTTATTGGGTCATTTTATTATCTTTATTTAGATCAAATTATGTAATTTGACCTATAAATTATTAAAAAATAAAAAATACAATTAAATATTGTTCAATTTTATGAAAAAAGTTTGTCCTTATTGGCAAGTACATATGCTTATAATCATGACATCCTTAAGTGGCTACACCTTATCTGGATTATTTGAAGACCATAATGACAATATTTGACTGATTTAATGATTCTCTTATACTCTTTCCACTTAAAATGGAATGAATAATTAGTGAACCATATTCTCAAATTAAACAATAAGAATGGAGAGGAGCCATCACAAGGAGAATCTTGATTCAGAGGTGGTCTTTTAAAGAGACATAAATGCGTTTAATATGCATTTGCTACTCTCCTAATTCCTTTATATAGAATGTGGAGGTACATCACAAGAGAGGCATAACGATTCATTGAGTAAATATTCCTACCTCTCCCTCATTCTTCTTTTCTTGCTACTTCAGACATTAAGGAGCTGTTTAACAAGGCAGGGGCGTTGTACAGTAAATTTTGAGAACAGAAGGCATGAAGGTAATTTGAGAGTTTCATTCGTTTATTTTTTGCGTCCTTTTTATTTTCTATTCGTGCCATTTTCTGGAAAGCATATGAGAGGGGGCTTCACTTCAGCAGCCCCTCTCTAGACTATTAAGAAATAAGAAGTGATGCACGGTAATATTTTAAGTTCTAGCTCTGTCTATTGCTTACAGGGAATACTAATTTAATTGCTCAATCCAATTTGAGAGTGTAGCCCTCTATCAATAAAAGAAAAGTCTCTGCTTATAACGTTAAATGACTTTAACGTTACTGTAATGACTTTAATGTTATAACTTAACGTTACAACTTTTTTTTTAGTACAGGTAATTTTGTGATCCTCGTGCTTATAAATAGTCTTGAAATATTTAAGTATATTTTTACATTCTAATTTTTTATTTTCACCAATATATGTATTTAAAGTATTCCAACTCAAAAATTAGTTGCAAAAAATTTTATGATTCTGTCTTCTTAATTCTGAGTATAATTTAAAAGTAAAGTTTATAATTTTTAATATATTTTTACTCTTTATTTTTTTAATATTAGATATTAAATTTTGCTATTTGTTAGTGTTATAATCATTTAATATTTAGTTGATTATGTAAACTTATAAATTGAATCATTTATGTTTCATACAAATATATAGACTTAAGTATAATATCGATTTATTGGGACCCTTTTTTTAAATTTCGCCCAGGGCCTATAAAACTATAGGAACGGCCCTGTTCGTCACCATAAGCTTATTAATATGTATTTATTTGATAGGCCAACACTCTTCTTATATAACATGACTGGCCTAATCGTTGAGCGACATAATTCTCTTTTCTCATTACAAAATTCATTTGAGTTATTCCAATTTTCTATAGCTATGTTGTCTGGAGTCTGGACTATATTAAGCTTACATGTATTAGTAAGTCTTCTAAAGTGACACCCATGGCGGCGATAGTTTACATTGAATTGGTCTACTTTGGTACTGTTGAAGGGTGATAGTTTACGTGCCTCACACTGTTCTTTTCCCCCGTCACCTTCTATTCTATCCTTTTCTTGAGTGGCTTGAGTGATCATGACTTGCACATGGCATGTCCCTAGCTATGGGCATTGGGAAGGGCCACAATGTAGTAACAACTGACAAGGCCAGGTTGTAGCACTTCCCATTGTATTTGCAGCAGAAGCTTGAAGTCACTAGCAAAAGAGTACAGGAGAGATTAAAATCACTTGCCATCAACAATGGAGGATGCTAAAAGAGCCATCTTTTCCCTCTGTTATCGTTCATCCTAATGTAGCAATTACTTGGATATTAAAGCTATAGTGAAGTATAGTTTGGGATATCATCTTTAAGTCCTTGCTTAATTCTACCTAAATATGATCATGGGAGCCAAGAATGAAGGGTCAATTGAAGGAAAAAAGAAGGAAATTTGTTAGCCCTGTGGTATGAATTATTTCCATTGATTCTTCAAGTTTTGAAGTCTCAAGGTAAGCTTAATATCTCAATTTTAGAGTTATTAGCATATATCATGACTACTAGTTCTAATAGCAATAGAAATTGATTTACTTTTTCAACAACTAAGGGGGTGTTTGTTTCCACTTTGGTTTTTGGTTTTCTGTTTTCGTTTTCAAATTCAGTAAAAAAACATGTTTGTTTGAGTTTTTAGTTTTAGTTTTTGGTTTTGGTTTCTTCCGGTTTTCAAAAATTATGAAAACCATAAAAAG
>JAOSBP010000006.1:10594949-10606255 GCA_027563825.1 Erythroxylum mucronatum
ATGCTACTTAATGCTAACTTACTTAATTAATCACCAACTTAATTAATACTAATCATGCTTTAATTTACTTTAATCATGCTTTAATCATAAAAAAAATTTTCGGGTCTAACAGGTTGGATGTTTTATTCCATTAGATCTTTCAATGATTTCTTTGTTTTTTTTGATGTTGTATTCCATTAGATCTTTCAATGAATTCTTTATTTTTTTTCACTTCTCTAGATCAATATCATCACTTCTGGATGTTCTCCACGTATGGTAATTGTCTCTAAAAGACTGCTCTCTCAATTTGTCTCCAAAAACATCTTTTATAGTAAATTCTAGGGTTTTGGTCAATGTAAGGTTTGATGCACAACCAAAATCTCTGAAAATCATGAATCTGCATAACCTGGGAGAAGTTCATGGTCAATACACAGCTGTACATCCCTTTTGTGTTTTGAATCTTTGTTTTATGTCATGTTTTCTTTCAAAATTTTCTCCTTTAATTCTATGAATGTAATTGTACTCTTTAAACACACTTGGAGCAAATTAAGTACCAAATATACGATAAAAGTATAATTTATAAAGCAAAAATACATCAAATATGATCAATTATGCGTCTATCAAACATCCCCACAGTTAAGCTTTTGATTGTCCTCATGCAAACCAAAATCAAAATTATAAATCTTACAACATCAATCTCCGATTTGTCCATTCATACTATACATCATCATATCGTATTAAATCAAATTAACATACAAGTAGAATCAAATTATCCTAAAATTAACTTCCTAAGCAATATTAATAGTAATCACATCATAATCTCATTGAAGTCAAAAGCATTAATCTTTACACCCTCACTAAGATGACACTCAATGCACCTAAGAGTTTAGGGTGAAAAGTATTAAAACTCTCAGTCAGTGCATAGTCGAACTCTTACTATATAGGCTTGTAATAAAATCACATCTCCACCACTTATGTATAAACTAGAAACAAACATCAAAAGGTCTTTATAAGGTTGTAATGGGGCTTAGGTATGGTATGGTTAGGATAATAAAAATGGTTGAATTGAAGGAAATTTACTAAAGAAGAAATTATAAGACTTATTTACAAAAGGTACAAGTCCTTTCATTGCAACTTTATTGGTACCATGAACTTATTGGCAATTCTTTTTAACAATACTCTTAATTTTTTCACAATAATTTGAGCATTCAATACCATAATCAATGAAATTTTGGACCTTTCAATAATTTCAAGTCTTAACCAAGTAAAGAATGTAAATAACCTTCAAGGTTTAAAACAATAAAGTCTTCAAAGAAAAATATGATAAAGGTTAATATGTGGGTTAAATCAATGAAAAAGGCTCAGGCTCAACTTGGTTATTCCTAAAGGATAATTTTATAGGTATGGTAATTATCAAAGAAATAGGCTAAAGCAAGTTGTTAAATCTAAGTATATGTGTCGCTATAATGTTTCCAATTTAACAAATATGGTCTCAATATGCATAATAATATCAAGTTCCAGAATCATTCTACTACACATGATAGCACACATGTAAGAAGGAAAGAGCCTAAAATTTAATTTTTTTTTGCTTTTAGGCTTAAAAGCTCATGAAAAATATGGTTATTATGTGTGAAAATAATATGTAATATCATTCAATTTGAATGTTTCAATGATTACTAAAAACATGACTTAGAGAACTAATTTTATTCTAACCATCATCCTTTTTGTATCAATTCAAATCAATATTTAATAATGAAACATAGTATTCATAGACAGATTTCAACCAATTCAGAATATCATTTAAAAGAATTTTATAATCAAAATCATAATAAGCTTAAAGAAATCATTAAACATTCATTAAACCTATCCTCACATTTGCAATTGTACATTGTCCCTAATGTACACAATACAAGCATATATGAAAATGATTTTTTTGGTACTTTTGTGATCGTGATGATTTTTCTTATTTCAAATCCATCCAATGTTAACTATATCCTTGCAAAATATAAGAAAAAGAGATCAAATAACATGAAACTAACTAAGAAACATGAAAATAAAATAATATAAAATAAGATCTATCCTAATTCATGAATTGCTTCTTATGCAGCGCTTGATTAACATTGTTAGGTCAACGTAACCTACAAGTTAACCCTCATTATAGGTCTATGATAAATGGTTTGCTTCCACATGTTTCTCCATATGGGATTTTTATAGTCTATAAGTAAGGCATTTGTTGCAAGATAATAACAAGGACATAATTTATCAAATTAGTAAAATCAATTAGATGTAGTGATGCCCTTTTTAATTAAAAAATGTTAATAAAATAAGGGATAACAAAACTCCCTGAATAATTAGTTAATGGAAGTAGTTTTCCTTAGACAAAAGGGAACCCTCCGTACTTAAGGTGGCTACCAATGATGCGTCGGTAGTTTCCTTACTAAATTCCTCCACCAATTCTTCCTTAACCACCTCTGCCCACTCTTCTTCTTCTTCTGGGATAGAGGTATCTAGCTTATCTTCTTTTATTATCTTTAGCCACTTCTCTACTTCCTCTTCTTAGATAAAGACTTCATCTTCTTCATTGTCATCTTCTTTTGGAAGCTCGTTTCCACTCCTAAGGGTGATTGCCATTTGAAATTCTTTAGGATTTATTTTAGTAGGTCTAGGCAAACTCCCTTGCTGTTTTGCTAGATAATTTCTTTGCCAATTGATTGATTCGATTCGATTCACCATATTCTGTATGAGATCCTTTGTATCCTGATGCCTCATGTTTGATTTTTTAATAAATTTAGCCATCATATCTTTTAGAGCGGTAGTTACCTTCTCACCTTCTTAAAATGTGTCTTCATTCGTGGAATCGACTGTTGTCTTTTCTTCACTCTGAGACGTTTGGAAGATCAAATAATATGAAGTATTATGCTCATCATATACAGGTAAAGAAAGTCTCTCATCTAATTCACGTTGACTAGCAATTCTCTCAACAAGGCATTCCATTAGTTTATCTGTAATACTTTCGTATTGCTTCTCTTGTTATACACATTCAGTTGGAGCATAGTCATTCCATCCATATGCATAAGGTTTGCTCCAGTCTAAATTATACGTGTTCTTGTATGATGGGCCTTGAGGTCGATTGTACATGTTTGCTTGCTCTCATATATAAGTCAGTGCTCGAAATTCATGATTGTGATAATTATTCCCACAAATGTTGCAACACTTCATAGACATCAGTTGAGCTTCTAAAAACATGAAAGGAATGACTCCTTCTAATACGGTGATGTTTTATATTGTGAAGACATATCCTAGCTCCCATAATAATATCGTCTGCCCCATCTTTCCATTATGAGTTGTGACTATGACAAAGAACCTTAAATCCTACAATAAACTACAAACTCAAGATCAAGTAGAGAAATTAAAAAGATAATTAACTTCGTAAACCATAAATATAATACAATACAATAAAATAAAATAAAATAAAATATAGAAAATGATCACTAAAGTAATAGGATTCAGGAGTTCCTAATATCAAAATCCCTAACAAAGACACCAAAAACTTGATTGACTTTTTCTAAGTGTGTCAACATTATTTTACCACAAATGCATGACATAGCTGTAGTTAGTATCGACAAGTACGGGTCAATCTCACGAGGACTATGAATACTAATTATTACAGTTATCCTATTATCTAGCCTACATAATTGGGTTTGGTTTTTAATTGAAAAGAAAATAAAACTAAAACGAGTAAAATAAATGGGCAATGAGATTGAATCAAAGAATTAAGAAGCACTTAGTAAACTATTGATAACAAAAAATTAGTATCTAGGTTTGAATCCCCTAAAACCCTTAACATATTGATCTTTTATTATATGATTATTTTATTGATCTATTGGACCATAGAGATTCCTACGATATGCTAATAGCTGACCTTGAGTCTAGTAGCAATTAATCTAAGGTTTTTAACCGAATTACTCAGGTTAAAGTAGGATTGCTTTACCAATTTACAAATCCCTCAATTAGGTTTAACCCTAATCCGAAAGATTTATGTCATCCTATCCTTAGGGTTGTAATTAACTCCTTCCAATTACAATATATTTATTTATAAATAAGATTTCTTAATCTCTGTAAAAGAAATCAGACTAGGATCTAATATTCCAGATCTATTATAACATATATAAAACACGTAATTGAATTGCAATTGATAAATCCAAACCAATTACATTAATAAAAGAATCAAAACATGTTAAAGTATGAACCTAGGGTTTATCTAGCCTAAATATTAACAAGACGTTTAGTTACACATGATATAAATGAAAGAAAACATAAACTGAAAGAAAAATAAATAAAAATAGAGGGGATCATAATTATAAATCTCTCTTTTAGTTCTATCAAAATTTCTTGCAAGGTAGACGTTTGATTTTGTAATCCATTAGATATTTCGATGATTTCTTCATATTTTCCACTTCTCTAGATCAATATCATCACTTCTGGATGTTATCCATATCTGGAATTGTCTCTAAAAGGCTGCTCACTCAACTTGCCTCTAAAAACGTCTTTTACAGTAAATTATATGCTCAATGCATAGGTTGATACATGGTTGTGCATAACCAAAATCTCTGAAAATCGCAAATCTGCATAGCCTGGGAGAAATGCATAGGTTGATGCATGGTTGTGCATCCCTTCTATGCTTTGAATCTTTGTTTTACGTCATGTTTTCTTCCAAATTCTTCTCCTTTAAGTCTGTGAGGGTAATTGTACTATGTAAACACACTTGAAGCGAATTAAGTACTAAATATATGATAAAAGTATAATTTATCAAGAAAAAATACAGTAAATATAAAGTATAAATATGATCAATTATGCATTTATCAAACATCCCCACAGTTGTGCTTTTGGTTGTCCTCAAGCAAACAATAATCAAAATTATAAATCTTACAACATCAATCCATCATCAATCTCAATTTGTCCATTCATACTATGCATCATCATATCATATTGAATCAAATTAACATGCAATTAGAGTGAAGATATCATACAATTAACTTCCTAAGCAATATTAATAATAATCACATCAATAATCGCTTTGAAATCAAATGCATAATATTTCACACCTTTACCAAGATTTCACTCAATGCGCTCAAGTATCTAGAATGAAAAGTATCAAAACTCTTAATTAATACTTAGTAAAATTCTTACCATAGGCTTGCAATAAAGTCACATCCTTACCACATATGTATAAACTAGAAGAACAAAACAAAAGGTGTTATAAGGTTGTAATGGGGCTTAGGTATGGTATGGTTGGGATAATAAAAAGGTACATTTGAAGGCAATTTACTAGAAAGAAAATTACTTGAAACTTATTCACAATACACATAAGTCCTTTCATTGCAAAACTAATGGAACTATATACTTATTCTTTTTTTTACATATATAAATATGTTCGATTGTTTTTCTTTCTCTCTTTTTACAATAGTTTCGAGCATTCAACATTTACCATAATTAAATAAATATTAGACCATCTAAAAATTCAAGTCTTAAATAAGCAAATAATGTAAATAACCTTTAGGGTTCAAATTAATAAAAAAGGTCTTCAAAGAAAAATAGGATAAAGGTTATATGTGGGTAAAATCAATGACAAAGGCTATGACTCAACTTGGTTATTCCTAAAGGTAAATTTAAGGGTGTGGTAATTTTCAAAGAAATAGGCTTAAACAAGATGTTTAATCTAAGTGCCTTCATCATGTCAATGCTTCTAATTTAACAAACATGGTCTCAATATGTATAATGAAAGCAAGTTCTAGAATCACCCTACTACACATAGAAAACACACGTGAGAAAAAAGAGCTTAATTTTTTTGTTGTTTTTTTAGGCTCAAAGCTCACAAAAAATGAGTATTACGTGTGTAAATAATATACAATATCATTCAATTTGATCATCTCAATGATTACTAAAAATACGACTTGGAAAATTAACTTTGTTCCAACCATCATCCTTTTGGATACCAATTCAATCAATATTCAATAATAAAACATAGTATTGATGGACAAATTCAACCAATATGAGTTAATAAGATTCATAATCAAGATTATAATAAGCTTAAAATATTTAAAATTAATAAGCTTGAGAAAGAATCGTTAAAAATTCATTAAACCCATCCCCATACTTAAAGCTGTACGTTGTCCCTAAGGTACGCAATACAAGTATAAATAAAAGTGAGTGTTTTTTAGTGCTTTCCTAATTATGAAGATTTCCTAATTTCATATCCATCCAATAGTGAATGAAATACTCACAAAATATAAAAGAAAGGATAGAAAGAAATAAAGATAATATGAAATAAAATCCTATACTAACACACAAAATAGAATCAAAATGAAATAAAACTGAAACTTATCCTAATTCATTGGTTACCTCCCATGCAGTGTTTCTTTAATGTCTTTATCTTGACGTAACTTGTATGCTTAACTTCATCCTAGATCACTAATCAGTGGCTTGCTTCTGCGCCTTTCTCTATAAAGTGCTTTCACAGCTTATGAATAAGCCACATGTTGTAGGATGATCAAAGAGACATGATGTATTAAGTTAGTAAAACCAAATAACTATAATAATGCCCTTTTAAAGGATAATTTGTTAATAAAATAAGGGATAATGAAACTTCCTAAGTCATCGGCTAACTCAAACAGTTTGTCTTGAGGAAGTGGGTTCGTACTTAAGGTCACTACTAACACCTCATAAGTAGTTTCCTTACTTGGTTCCTCCACTAGTTCTTCCTCAACTACCTTTGTCCATTCTTCTTCTTTTTCTTCATGGAAAAAGGTTTTTAAGTCATCTTCTTTAATTACCTTCTGCCAATCCTCTACTTTTCCTTCGTAAATGAAGGCTTCTTCGGGAAGTTCTTTTTGGAATTCATCCATGAAGTAAATCGTTGTCTTTTCTTCACTCTGTTAAGTTAATAGGCTCAAATAATATTTTGCATTATGGTCAAGATATTTAGGTGAAAAAACCCTTTCTTTGAATTTGCATCAGCTAGCTTTAAGTTTGGCAATGTATTCCATTAATTTATCTATGAAATTTGCTTCCTCTTCCTTTTCCTCTTCTTCTTTTACTGGGAACTTTTCTTCGCTGCTAAAGGTGATTGTCATTCCACATTATGTACAGTTTGTTTTAGTAGAACTAGGCAAACTCCCTTGCCTCTCATCAAATATTATCATCGCCAGTTGATCGATCTGATTCACCAAATTCTGTATACGAACGTCTCTTCCCAATGCCTCATGATTGATTCTTGGATAAAGTCGGCCACCATACCTTCCAGAGTTGGGATGTTTGGTATTATAAATATCTAGTTGGAACGTACTTGTTCCATCCATAAGCATAAAAGTTGCTCCATTTTGAATTGTAGCTATTCTCATATAACGCACCTTGAGGTTGATTGTACATGTTCGGTCGCTCACATATATGTGTTAATGCTCAACATTCATGATTGTAGTGATAACTCCGATCGATGTCATAACACAACCTAAATACTAGTTAAGCCTTTGAAATATGTCTTAACACCTCTCTTTCCCATATGCTGATGTTGAAGATTGTGAAAATATATCCTGACTTTTATAAAAGTATTGTCTACTCCATCCTTCCATTGTGAGTTATGGCTATGATAATAAATCTTAAATCCTATACTAAACCAAAAACTCAAGATCAAGTAGAGAAATTTAAAAGATAGTTAAATGAATAAGCCATGAATACATTATAACAAGAAATAAATATAAAAGCTTAATTAAGAAAAGAAATAAAAACAAAACATAATAAAATAACATAAAGAAAAGTGGCTAGAGTAATAAAATAAAGGTTTTCCTAATATCACTATCCTCGGCAACGATGCTAAAATAAATGGGTAACGATACTGGTCGATCCCATGAGAACAATGATTACTAGTAATTGCCTTTTTCCTGTTATGTAGCCTACGGATTAATTTTGGATTTTTATAAAGAAAAATAAAACTAAAGTAAATAAAATAAACGGGTAACGATATTAAACAGAGAATTAAGGAAACACTAAGAAAACTATTTATATAAGAAAATTAATATCTAGGTTTTGAATCCCCCTAAACTGTTAACATATTGATCTTTTTATTGTGCAATTATTTCATTGATTTATTATACTGTGGAGATCCTTATAGTATGCTAGTACCTGACCTTGAGTCTACTAACAACTAATCCAAAGGTCTTCAATTGAGTTACTCATGAAGCACCCCCTTACCGCAGGGTGCACACCGAAACTCCAGGAGGTCATTCCAGTACATATCCTACGATAAGGGCGAGCTACGATCGATCACTACATTTACTTCATATGGCATCATATCATTATTTACTTATAAAGCATCAATAGAAAAACCACAGTATATTTTTTTTCTTGAAACTACTTCCTCCTCATTTCATTTCACAAAACCAAAAAGTCTACATTGTGTCTTTCAACTTTACTACAAGTACATCAATAAAACCTAGTACATAAGTACTACATGAAAGGGGAAAAATATATCAAATCTATCTAAGCCATCCAAAAGAAATCCCATCTGATCGACCTTTGAGCCATGACTTCTCTTGCCTAATTCACAATCTACACAGCAGTAAAGCCTCTGAGTAGCTAGAGTCGTCTCTCGACCTTGATTTTCACTCAATTCATGTCACACATCAATTTATATCACAATTAGTTCACAATTTTGCATTTCACATGAGTAACACATTTTCACTTAAGCATAAACAAATTTTGTATTTCACTCCATCAAACATACTTAACAAGATGCATATGAAATGCTCATGTAACACTTTTCCAATTATTACGTTGTTGTGACCGAGTGCTTGAACTGTCCCATATAAGGCTCATTAAACATTGAGCCTAAGGCTCTGAATCACTTTTGAGTTCGAGACTCAATTTTACTCGTTGAGCTTTAAGCTCTAATCGGTGGCTACTCTGATCACAATTGCCATTATCTGATTATGCATTCATGTATGGACTTTACGCACCACAATCACTCACATTATAGAGCGCAAAGTTCTTCACATTCACATTCAAGTAGCACTTCCATGTCTCAATCTACAATCACATTCATCGGACCTTCTGCCCAGAATCCACAATTAAACACATTCAATTATTGTTCAAAACATACTTTAAGCAAACAATAGTTAAGTGAGACCATCTAGGTTACTCACAAGTTTTTTCCGAAGCTAATGCCTGGAAGATCCAGCAACGTTTGGAGGTTGACGTTCCAATTGCTCCTTTATAACAAATAATACACATAATATCACAATTTGCACAATCATAAGTATTTTATAATGCACAAGTATGAAATGAATTATGTACAATGCGTGTTCATGATAATCCCGAAAAATTTCATCATAAAATCGACCTCATATCAAAACTTATCTAAGTATAATTTATACTTCGATTTATGCCTCATTAAAACCATTGAAATCACGATTCATTATTCACTGGCTTACTTTTAGATTTTCCAAAACACCCCTTTTGGGTCTACTGTTCACCTTCAATTGGAAAGTGAAAATGAGATAATTAGGTCAAACTTTCTTCTAGATAGTGTTCCTATATCTCTTATCTTTCCATTGATACCAAAATCACTCAATTTGGTTCAGTGAGTCAAAAGATATACTTCAAACATTTTCGGGTTGTTCATATTAAAAAACAGTGTACTATGCCCAACTTCCATTCATAAATTAAACATCTTAGAGGCTGAATCATAATCGGACTTCTTGAGACAATTTGTAGGCCTATATCTGTAGATTACTCCAAATTAAAAATAATCTCATTTTGAGTCCTATAGATCCAGATATAATCAAAATACTGAAGTATATTCAGTGGAATAACCCCATTTCATATAATCTAAGAGCACACTCACTGTAGCCGTCCTATGTTTTTCAGCCAATCTTTCTCAATTCAGTTTAGATGGCTGTGATTTTTTGTAGAGATGTAGGTCAATGTCTTACAAATCCAATGGTTCTAGAATCAGGTCATTTGGGGGTCTAGAGAGGAAGTTGTGACCAAAAGAAGCAACCATGTTTATGACCTCAATCAAATTGAACCTATTTTGCCGCGATTTCCATAACTTTCACAAACAACTTCAGATTGATCTTGTTTTTGACTATTGGAACGAGGATGTCGAGATCTACAACTTTCATGAAGACCTAAAAGAGCAATTCTATCTCCTGACTTTTGTATTGTCTCACTTTTGCTTCGTCTTACTTTTACATTGTCTTACTTTGCTTCGTCTTCCTTTTGTATCGTCTTACTTTCACTTTGTCTTACTTTGCTTCGTCTTCCTTTTGTATCGTCTTACTTTCACTTTGTCTTACTTTGCTTCGTCTTACTTTTGTATCGTCTTACTTTCACTTCATCTTACTTTGTTTTGTCTTACTTTCACTTCGTCTTACTTTTGTATCGTCTTACTTTCACTTCGTCTTACTTTGCTTCGTCTTACTTTTGCATCGTCCTACTTTTACTTCATCTTACTTTTGTATCATCTTACTTTCACTTCCTTTTACTTTTGTATCGTCTTACTTTCACTTCGTCTTACTTTTGTTTCGTCTTACTTTGCTTCGCCTTACTTTTGTATCATCTTACTTTCAATTCGTCTTACTTTGCTCTCCAAAACATCTCCACTTATAAAGATCATAACTTTTGACTCAAATGTCCAAAATTTTCATACTATATACCGCTGGAAAGATAAAAGAAAGATATAAACTCTCAAGAAGGAAACTTTGCCAAAATATATCTAGATTAATCCAGATTTTCTCCCGAAGTCAGAACATGAATTTTACAATCAGCTCCCAACGTCCTACTCCCAGTTCTCAGCTTCATGACAACTTTTGAGATTCTTAGAGACAGAATTGAAATTCAATGTCTTTATAAGAAATGTAGCCATATATCTTTAGTTTAACCCAAATTAAGAATCATCTCATTTGGACAACTAGAGAAAACGTTGTGGCTAAAAGACTGAAGCATACTCAGTGAACATTTTCTAGATTTTCAGACTTTCAATATTTTACATCTAACTCATCTTCTACCTAAAGTATCCCTTACATTAACAACTCCAAAAAATCACTTTTACAACACCTAATCACTAATAATCTTTCAAAACACTAAATTAACACTATAAACAAAATTTTCATCCCTAAGAACACAGTATTTATGAACAAACACATAAATGCCATTTTCCATGCAGATGACAGTAACTTATCAAATTTATTTCATAATCCCCAACTCTAAAGGATTTATTCACTACTTACCTGCTGAAAACTCCAAAATCTTCAAGCCCTAAACTCCACACA
>JAOSBP010000006.1:10637375-10647658 GCA_027563825.1 Erythroxylum mucronatum
AGTTTATGAATTGAGTTTGATTAAGGGTAATTTCCTAAAGGGAAATTGGAATGGTTTTGTATAAAGAGGAAGGAATGTCTAAGGTTGAGAAAAAAAAAATTTATATCGGATTTTTCATATTAGTCTTAGAGTTTCCAACGCGTCGCGATATACTTTTCTAAGATACTTGTAAGCGGATGTCGGACATTTGTTTCAGTGGGATTTCGAATTTGATTTGCTTCAGTTTCTTTTCGCTTCGATTGCGATGAGGCTTTCGTTTTCCGATTCAATTTCTGTTTTTGATTTTGTTTGCTCCGTTTCTGTTTCCGTCTTCCGGTTAGGATTCGGTTCCTGAGATCGGGTCCCAACAGGCTTCCTCTCTTCTTCTAATCCCACGCACGGGTGTGCACACCCCAGGCAAGCATACACGGGTGTGCATGTGATTTACACACCCGTGAGAAAATGTTAAGGGTTATTAAGAGAGTGAATGTCACGATCATGAGATGAGATAAAGAAACAAACTGTGTTTGAATGATTAAAAGTCACAATCATGACTATGTTGATGAAGATGGGAGTTCACGATCTTGAGTCATCGTGATAATGAATCTACTAGTCATGTTGAGAGTTCACGATCGTGAGTTGTCATGATCGTGCACCCGAAGGATTTTTTTGCGCTTGAACAACTTTGATTCTTTTGGCCATAACTTTGTCATCCGACCTCTAAATGACTTGATTCTTGAACCAATAGATTTCTAACACATTGTACTACCTCTCCATTAAAATTTCTAGCCTTATGAATTGTTTTGAAAAGTTTTGATTGAATGAAATTGAGGGAATATGTTGGAATTGTATGAACTGGAACATTTTACTGTATATACTTCGGTATTTGGACTATATCTTAATTTGTAAATCTCCGAATGAGATGATTATTGATTCTAATTAAACAACAGACATTAAGGCTATAACTTTTCTCAAGAGGTCAAATTGCAATTCTGGTTTAAAAATTCCAAAATCTGTTCTGAGGTTGAGTTAAGAATTTTGTTGTAGATTCAGAATAGTCTAAAATCTTTTGAGTACAATTATTGTGTACATCAGTTTACTACAAAGGTATACCTGAGAATATGTCATTGAATATGCATGTTACATGATGCATTTATATAAATGCTTATTCAATTACCTGAACAATTTGTTAATTTGAAATTGTGTTTGATTGTATATAGAAAAGCAAGTGGAGTGACCACCACTTCTAGATATTGAGGCATTAAACGAAAGGGAGCGACTATCAGTAATCTCTAGGATGCTCACACCTTATTTTGTTCTGCTTAGTATTAAATTGAATATGTTTTATGCTGATTGTGTTTTGAACCCCAGACAATAAATGTCTGAGTTCTTTAATGCATATAAATATGACTAATTACTTTGTACATAAAATGAACTTGTTTGGTTTTGAAACAGTCAAGTCCTAGTCGTGGGTAAATATGCATACCTAGAAGGGTCTACAGATCCTCCTATGACACTTTGGTGTTGAGACTTCGGTCTCTCCTATGACACTTCGGTGTCGACACTTTGGTCCCTCCTGTATAAGTCCCGTTACCCACTTCTGTTCATGGATTAACAGTCAAACTTGTTTTATATTTTGATCTTTGAAAAGTTTTGATACGAAACAAACCATATTTTGATCTGATGGGTTAACACCCTGTTCTGAAATCAACTCTGTATTCTGTATGTTCTGTTCTGCTATTGAAGTGACTGACTTTAGCATGCAAAGTATTTTCATTAATAAATGATATTCTATTTTGAGATTTATTATATTGAGATGCTTATGCTATAATATAATTCAATATTTGTCAAGGTTAAACATAGTTTAGTTATTACTCACTAAGTTATATGCTTAATATAGTGGATTTGGCCCATGTAGGTTCATAAAGAAGGACATAAGGATTAAGACAAGTCAACCACAATGGCCAAAGAAGATTGAGTTTTGTTTGTCAAAGTGTATTTTTGAGTTTGATTTTGGCTTGTATCTGATGTGTATGACTTTGAATTGTTTATGAGTTTGTAATAACTATATTTTAGGTTGGTTTCGGATTTTGAACAAGTTTGTATTAAGTTCAATGTAGTATAATGTATGTTTGCATGAATTGGTTTGTGGAAGATTTAGACGACTTTGTTTGCTTCAGTTGTTATGTTCCATTCCGTTTTGTGTGTTTTGTGTCACACCTGCGTATCCTTCTAGGGGGTATGTTGGGCGCCACAATTCTTATAAACAGTGATGATGTATTCCTGTTTAGATTCTCAAGTCTAGATGATGCAAAGAAATTTTAGAAGCAGGACCCTGACATACGAACATAAGCCTCTGCTACTCCAAGTGTGGAGACTTGGAATGAAGATGGAGGACATCAAGCAAGAACACAGACCACTTTGGATTTGCATTTATGATGTTCCTCTTTCGTATTAGAATACCACTGGTCATGGTCACCGTGAAAGCTTCATTGGTAAGCCTATTTTTTTTATGGATTAGGCTATAATTGAAGTGAAAAGAATTTAGTTTACTAGGATATGTATTTTTGTAACTTCCATTATTGATTTACGAGAAGTTATCCCTATCATTCGATTAGTTGAAGATCAAATTAGAGTTTCCTATGCTTAGAAATGACAACTCATCACGAAAACCTAGAAACCAAATGGTAAGGTCTTCAAAACTAGGGAATACTAGGAAATTATGGGGTTCAGCATAATTGATGATACTCTGGCACCACCTACTGACAATTTTAGTGAGCCAAGCACTTATGCTAAGAAAGTTATAGACATTAGCATTGAAAACATTCCAGATGAAGCTCATAATACTATAGTCATACTTATAGATTCTCCAAAAATAGTTGAGTAGGCTTAAATTGATGTTGGTACCCTAAGTAAGATCCCAACTGAGGTGGAGATAATCTAATAGGATTTTCAATTTATAATTAGAAGAAGAACAAATAGAAAGAATAAGACTTTAGTTGTGGACTTGAAATTATGAAGATTTTAGCATGGAACTTTAGAGGAGCTAATGCTCCTCATCAAAAAAATTTTGGTTAGAAGCTTGATAGCTTATAATAAAGAAGTTATATCTAGAATTTGGAAACACAAATGAAGCAATCCAATCGCAACCTCCTAGAAGTTCGTGGGAAAAAATTTTAAACTATGTCCATCATCCCAATGCCAAAATTCTAGTTATCTATGACACATATCTAGTAAATGTCACTACAAAATTAAGTTCTAATCAAATCATTCACCTTGAGGTTTGTGCAAGGAATTTAGTTTGTTATGTACTAATTTCCTTCATATGTGCCTATAACAATTTGTTTCGTATATCATTCCTGTGGAATCAACTCAGATCTCTAACAAATAACTCTTCTCTTCCTTGGCTCATAGTTGGAGATTTCAATTTATTCCTCAAACCAGAAGAAGTAGATGGTCTCCGATCAACTGGTAGTTCTTATCTTGATTTGAGATCGTGTTTAGCTGAAATGCAAATGTTTGATCGTCCTCATGGTGGTAGCTTTTTTATTTGATGAAACAAACAATATGGTGACAACTTTATTAGAAAAAAAAGTTGATAAAAGCCTTGCAAACTATCTCTCATTCATCAGCTTTCCAAAAAGCTTCTCTACTTTCACAAATCAAATTCTATCTGATTATACTATTATCATCACTTAACTAAGTGTTATATGCCCTATAGCACCCTTCAGGTTCAACAATATTTTAATTGATATGGCAAGATTTGAGGTTGGTATTAGGAAAGCTTTAAAAGCTAGTATCAGGGGTTCCAAGCAATTCATATATTCCAGGAAAATTGCTCTTATTAATCAGGAGATGAAACTTCTTTTTCAAAACAACATTGGCAATGCCCACCATCTCCTTAACACTACTAGGTGTCCTCTTGAGGGGATTCAACTTGAACTACACAATTGCAAGATCCCACTACCATAAGGAAAGTATCCAGATACCCGAAGGACATTCAAGTACATACCTTATGATAATGGTATGTTGGAGCAAAAACAAAACTAACTTACACATGGCATCATCTAACATACTTTAAAGTCACTAAATTTTAAAAACCATTCATTCCATTCATTCATAAAGGTTACACTGTTTCCACCAAACAATATTTACAAAAGCTTATACAGATTCTAGCAAAACTACAAAATAATGCTAGAGCACTTCTGGTGTCAGCTGATAGACCTCTGAGCCATTTCTCTGTCCAAAAAGTTCCTTAAATCCTGACTAAGGAACTAGGTCTCCTGTCTCGTACCTGAAAAGCCACATTACAATTTTTGATGAGTTTTGCAAATCAATGAGTGAACCATCATTGATGAATTCACCGGATCATATACACACATCACATATTACACAAATATTCATTTTAACATACTTTTATTATTCAAAAACTCATACAATATGGTATAACATTTAATCATTGCCAAAAAGATCATATATAAACACATACATATGCATATGAGACTCACATTTGTTCTTATTGTTGTGACTAAATACCTATCACATACTTATACAAATACTTCACGAAGCATAGCTCTACATGCACACACATATATCACGAAGCAAAGGTCCACGTGGAAGCGCTTCATACTGGCAACTCAAGTCACAACGCCTTTATTTGAGCAAGCATTTTATGAAATGCATCAAAACTGAATATGGCATATATGGCAATCACATTTGATGCTCAAACAAAATTCATAATCATCGAACCTAAGTCCAGCATTCAACTTTCGTTGAGAATTCACATAACATTTAGAATTTTATAGCAATCAAAGCCACACTCAAAGCACTTCCAATACATTCCTGAATATCGATCTCTTCGGACAATTGAAGTCCGAAATTCATAAACAAATCGCAAGTAGTTTAATAATGTTAGAAGTTTAAACAAATCAAATCAAATCAATCCTAGGAAATCATCTAGGTTGACTCATAGTACGCTCCAAAAAGCTATTGCCTGGATGGTTCGATGTCCGATGTGCTCCTCTAAAATATACAAAACACATCCACAAATATCACATTTTTGCACAAATGCACAAGTATTCTTTGATGGATATCAAAGTATAGAAAGTATGCACAATGCATGTTCAATGACAATTTCGAGTTACTCCATTACGATCCTTATCAACAATTCATTCAGATATCAAAGCCCTCATTAATACCATGTAAATTTACAATTGGATTGAAACAAAACAATGTCAAACAATTTCATAACTTCATTTACCACTTCAGATTTTTCCTCTAATACACATACGGGTCAAGTTTCCATACTAAATCTGATAAGGTAAATGACATAATTAGACAAAACTTCCTTCTATAAAGTTGTTCTCCAATGTCTTAACTCTCTAATGATACCAAAATCATTCAATTTGGTTTAGTATACGAAAAGATATACTCAAAATATTTTAGACTGTTCATAAGCTTCAGTAGAATTCTTACCTCAAATTCCAACCAAAAATTGAAAATTTTAGAGACAGAATTAAAACTCCATTTCTTCATAAAAGTTGTAGTCCTATGTCTTTAGTTTACACTAAATTAAAAATCACCCAATTTGGATAACTACAGAGAAAGTTATGGTCAAAATACTAAAGTATGTTCGAGCTATAAAAGAAGAGGCTTCGCCGCAGCGAGAACAAAAATGCTGGCCACGGCGAACCTTCCAAAAACTAGATTTTCTCAGGGTTTTCTTCAAATATTGCCGCGGCGGACTCAAAAGTGTGCCGCGGCGCACAAAAAAGAATTAGCCCGGTGAACCAAGGTTGGCCGCGGCGAACATTTACAGAAAACTCTTCTTCCCCACTTTCCAGATTTTAAACCCAAATTTTCACTTTCTCACTCTACCATCAAGCACTTCTATACCCAAAACAATCTCTAAAACTTCACTTCATTTAACTCCTAATTCAATTCAAATCATTCACATAAGATCACAATTCAAGTTTACTCCCTAATACCAAAAACATAGCATAATCGAATAAGCTCTCATTTCCCAACACTCATTTTTCTGACTTACACATTATCAGCCAAAAACTTCATTTCAAGCAAAACTTTGCATTAACATACACTTTCCCTCAACATTGCATCGTTTTAAACTTTTCCCTGAAACCCAAACTCATTCAAACTCAACTTTGTTAACACTTCATACATGAACAGTATATCTTTATTCATGTACGCTTTTAATCTAGAACAGAAACATATTATTTCTACATCACTTTACAAGAATTTCCATAATTCCTAATCCAGAACCCATTCAACATGGTTTTGGACAAGTCTTAATTCTAAAATCAATCGTTTAATTTATTCAACACTGAAACCCAACTTCGCAACTCCATGCATGCATGTAAATCTTTACACTAGAAACTAAACAACAGCAAAACTACTTACTTGTTTCAGCTTCTATTTCCAGCAATGAGAGTGAATCAAACGTACAAAATAGAGAATAAACAAACAGTGTTTTCGAAGAAGAAACAAACAACAGAGGAAATGAGAGAGCTGTAGAAATGGGTTTTACTAAACAATGAACTATGTGGCTTTCTGCATGTCTCCCATTTGCCACTGTTTAATACTGCCATATGGCACTCGTCCAAGTCTGCCACTTATCACAATTTAACCAGTCTACGTGTCACACTATAATAGGCCAATAAATCAATTTTTTTTCTAAATTTCACCAAAAATACCAAAATATCCTAAATAATACCGAAATTGCCCAAGCACATTTTAATCATATTTAACAACTCAATTGTACCCAAAAAATGCCAATAAATGCATGTACAATCATATGAATGTGCAAAAATGTGCATGTCACAATTAATTATGCATAATGTGCATTTTCCTAATTTTTTCAGAAATTCTCGTAATTCACAATTCTAACCCTAACATGGGTAACAGGATGTTACAGTAATGATCGTGGTATAGCCACGATCGTAGGTCGTTCCTTGCGTTTCTGTCACAATCGTGGCATGTAGGCTATGATTGTGGGCTAACTCTAGTGCTTCTATCACGATCATAGCCTGAAATGCCACGATCGTGGGTCGTTGTTTTGGCCTGAATGTCTTTGAAACTTCTCCGTTATTTGATGTTGACCCTAAAACACTAGCAAACACATCAAGGTATGTCAAAAACATAATATTTAAGCTCAAAGACTTATACTAACCCTTAAAACACTTAAAACATAATTAATTAACAAACTAACACAATTGTAACCTAAACACATACTAAACGATTGAATTAATGGCTAAACATATATCAAACTATTCCCTAAAACACGATGCAACTTACACTTATCAGTAATGCTACTACGCAATTGAATTTAGAGATCATATCTTAGGTTATTGTATGGCTAGGTTTAATTAACGATCATATCTTAAATAAACAATACCTAAGGGAAAACTCGAGTTAATGAATTAACCTATGATTAATAGTTTTTGGGAGAGGTTTGAGAGCAACAAATCATTGAACTATGTTTAATTATGGTGTAGGCCGAGATTGAACCAAAGAACCAGATTCCTAACGAATTCATCACTTTTAACATTTTTTGTATGTTTTTTTAACTTGTTTTCATTAGGTTAGTTTTACTTTATTTTGTAATTTCAAATCAAACAAACTCCCACTACCCCCAAAACCTACACTACACGGAAATTGTTAAATTGCGATGGATTATTACCGACGGCACGTAATTCATCGGTGAATAGAGACGGGAAGAGCTAATCCATCGGTGAAAGGAAAAAAGGTTGCGACGGTTAAAAATTCCGTTGCCAAAATTGGAGCAAAAATTTCGCGGTGAAATATAGAGACAGAACTATGCAGATGAATGCATTTTCGTCTGTAAATAGGGACGGAATTGTGCGACGGTTAACAAATCCGTTGCCAATGTTGGAGGGAAAATTTTGCGGTGAAATTTAACGACGGAAATATTGCGATGAATACTTGTCCGCCGGTGAAGAGGGATGGAAATTTAGATTTCGGTCGGCAACCATTTCTTGTTCATCGACGGAAACAAACCGTCAGTATATTGCAAAACGACGTCGGGAAATTAGGTTAGGAAGCTTAATTCTGTGACAGCTATTTTTAATTTTGACGACGGATTAATTCCGTCGCCAAAATTTTATTAAATCGTCTGCAGCGCCCCTCCCCTCTCCCCTCCCCGACTTTCCTCTTCTCTTTCTCTCCTCTCCTTCGGCGATTTTCGTCCTCCGTGTCCGTCCGACCAGCTGCTGCGTCTCCGGCGACCGCAACGTCCTTCTTAGGCGACCACAACATCTCTCCTCTGTTGGATCTGAAGGTAAGGTGCGTGGGTTGCATTTTTTTGTTGTTTCTGGACTGATTAAAGCATTTCATTTGTTTATTTAGGTTTGTTAAATGCCAATAATTCGTTCAAAGTAGGTGTTATTCGTTGCACAACGTCTCTCCTCTGTTGGATCCGAAACAAGGTGCGTGGGTTGCGTTATTTTGTTGTTTCTGGACTGATTAAAGCATTTCATTTGTTTATTTAGGTTTGTTAAATGCCAACAATTCGTTCAAAGTAGGTGTTATTCGTTGCACATAAATTTTTAACAAAATTTGATTAAAGAACAAAAGAACACATGGGTTGCGTTTTTTTGTTGTTTTTGGACTGATTAAATCATAGAAATGATTACTTGCATTGAAAAATTAGGATAAAAGTTTTTCTTATGGTTGAAAATGTTAATCCATAGGAAATGATAGAAAAAAAAGTGGGATATCAATGATGAAAATAATAAGACAATGATTGTTATTCTTGATTTATTTAAGAAAATTTTGTTAAATATAATGTCATTGTATGAAAATGCTTAGGATATTAGATAAATGGAGTATTAATATAGTTTGTATTGAAGCATAATATTCTCAGTTTAAAGTGTAGCTAGTACTTATTTTAAATTTCTGGTGTTATTTTGTATATATAGGACTGGTATGACATATATTATGTCCTCATATTTTGCATTAAAACATGATAATTTTTACTCTATTATAGTTTTTTATATAAAATTAAAGTTATTACTTATGTTAAATGAGTGATGTTACTTTTTGTACATAAGTATAGTATGGAATGTACTAATTTCTGATAGGATATGTGCATACCAATATATAAGGCACATCGAATGAATGCATTGCAAAAGTGATTCCAACACTTGAATAGGGAAGATCTTTTTCTTGGTTCTGGTTTTCAAACTCTTCTTCTCTGCTCACTATGCTAAGTTTCACTACAAACAAATACTAGCCAAGTTGGAACATATTAATAAACACACTTTGTTTTAAATTTTACAAATAATTTACAAGAAACACCTCTAAAACTCGTAATTCCATTTCACACAAAATTACCACTTCACCTCATACATTTATATGTAACTCTCCAAAACGTTATTGTACTAAAATCATTGCAAGTAATCCAAAAATCTTCAATTATAATACATGGTTGTAGTATGAAAATCCAAAATGCATTTTACTCAAATCACATTACTTCGACTAAGAAAAAATAAACAAATGACATAGAAATAATTTCTTAATACCTCGCTAATGTTTTTACTTGTTAAATAATATCAAAAATAATAGTTGATAACAAATGACAATGGCAAAATACATCTAAAAAAGTTCTATAAACTTATGTTGTAGCTAGAAAGTGGTAGTTTTTCAATTTAAAGTTTTAACAAGATTATAGGTCAAAAGTGCATTTTAAACCTCATGATTTATAACAAAATACAACTTGAAGCCTAACATTTTGAAGCGTTGAAATTCAACCCTAACATTTATAGATTCAAATATTTTTATGAGCGATGTCAATTCTTTAGTAATTATGGGCATACATAAACTTTACTTTTTTAAACATTGATTGTTAAGTAAATCCATTAGGAGATGAGGTAAAAAGAAATGAAGAGCTAACCTATAAAGACCTAAGTGTGTATACTAATTAACTAATGTCACGCATTTGTCAAGCAATATTACACATTGATCAACTAGTGCCAATGTTACCAATGATTATAATATTTCATTTGTATCTAACACATATATGCTTTACAAGAGGAAGAGTTTGATTCTTTTTCTTCCGACGAGGAAGATGATTGTAATTTACATTGTTGTGATTGTAATTAATTGATCATTACTAATTATTGTTGAAAAAAAAACCTTGGATAGAAATTGATTGATCATTATTTGAAGTTCTTGTGATTGCAATTCAACCCAATTGTAGTTGTGCGAGTTTGGGATGGTATTGAAGTGTTCTTTTACATGCAGGGAGACCCTGATTTTAACAGGGGGAT
>JAOSBP010000006.1:10647758-10664029 GCA_027563825.1 Erythroxylum mucronatum
TTTAAGTCTAAGTAGAAATTAAGCATTGAGAATGCTGAAGCATTTCGATGAGATCGATTTGGTGATTCTTAAATTTTTGGTTATCTATAGGGAATGAGATTCTCTGGTGAGTACTTTCACAACAAAATTCCATAAGGGTATGGATTTATGTAAGGAGTTATATACAATATGAGATATTGTAGGATACAACATTATTTCTTCTATAGCGATGCCTAGTATAATAATTTACCTTCTATAGTTCCAGTTGAATCAATTAGGTAGATTTCATATTAGATATGAAATGCTAGGTCTTTGAAAGAGTCAAAGTTAATGATTTAAGAAAGTGATGCTTAGTTGAAGCACAAAGATTATCCATTTAGTTTAGAACTAAATTGAGTAATAAAGTGTTATGAGATATCCAAAAGGTTGGATATAATCTTACAGACCCATTGAACAAATTGATTGATTCAATGTATACTTATAGGACAACGATTCTCAAGATAAATAGTGGGAGTAAGAAGGAATTTAAAAGGTTCAACTCTCATAACATTACATCTAATTGGAACTAATGCCTTTAATGTTATGTTTGATGTATAGTTGAAAGGCTACGAGATGTTGAAAGATTCACTTTTATGATGAATCCAAAGAGTTTGCTTTGGAGAAGATTGTGAATTTATAATTTCTACAAGAGGGCTAGTGGAAGTATAGTTGTCCTCTTCAGTAGGACTATGTGGAGACATATTACTCAGAGAGAACAAAAGTTATAACTTTCAATTGTCGAATACATAATTTTCAAAGAACAACTCTTATTGGATATGAAAAGGTAACAACTTAATTATGGGAATTAGATCTATAGAGATAGATTGGATGTTGTTGACTTATTCTAAGTCCAAGTACATAGATAATGTACTAAAGATGTTTAATATTTAAGATATCAAATACTTGTGAAGTATTAAAGATATTCATTACTTTATGTGTAAGTTGATATTTAAGTTCAAGATAATAAGGATATAACTTTAGAAGTAAATCCTAATCAAGGTTTATTTACTTAGAACATTATCATTTAGGATTGGAAAATTTCCAATGTAGCAATTGGTTACTAATTAAGCCATAATACATTTTTTTGTTTAGTGGAAATGATTAATTGGATCTTTAGTGAACTTAATATAGTTTCTTTGCATTGTTTAAGACAGTAATGTATTGTAGAACTTTAGAGACATTAGGCATGCATAAGGAGCTAATGTCTCATCAAGGATCCAAGAATGTATTTAGGCAAAATTTCTTAATTAATGATAATTAAGATGAGAGTTGTAAGATTTAATCAAGTCACTGGCCCAGTAGTAGAATAATCATCATATGGTGATATGGTATGAGATACTTAAACAATTGCCTTAGCGCAAGTGGGAGATTGTTGATTTATGCCCTACAGTCAATCGCTTTGGTTGTAGTTTAGTGACAAATTATTTAAAGGCATTCTTTATCTTGTACATGTTTAGATGTATATGATAAAGTCCATGGGATAATTGTACATTGCAAATGAAATTATAATGAGATTATAATTATGAGATTCATATTGCATTTATGTATTATTCCTAAATGTTCCTAGTTATTATTCTATTAAGATTGGACATTAATAGAACGTAAAAAGACTAGCACACGTTTTTTTTTCCTTATGAAGGAAGTAGTCGATATCATAGTCTAAAGTATAGAGATACTTAAACAAACGTATGGGTGCTTGCAAGAGAACAAGTTCACTGAACAGACACGATATGAAAAATCCATTTGGAACATTAGTTGTATGTTTATGAAATTCTTATTGTGATGATTGTATAAGTGATCCTTTGACTTGAGGTCATCAAAGTTATCTTGTATGAAGATTGCTATATTTTGATACTAATTATAATTATTTAATCATAGGTCATTTAATCAGTAGTCATTGGATGTAGCATGAACTATATAGAGGTAGTTGAGTGATCAAGATATGATTCATCACCCTAAAGTAATTAGAGAGAATGTTTTGTTGTTCTCGATTAGTATTCATTCAAGAAATCCTTGGCCAAGGTGAAATGATGCTTTGTAAATAGTTTACAAATATCATTAATTGAATCGATAGCTAATGGCAGAGAACTAATATGATTAGACTCAAAATAGAGTATACATTAATTTCATGCTTTATGTCTAATTGGAACATTGTATGATAAAAGGATTGAATTATACAGAAAAATTATGCACAGAAAGATTAGTCAAAACCAATTTGACATTCCTAAATATTTAGGTAGTCATGACGTGTTGCTAGATGTCAATCTTAATCTATGATTATAAATTGTTTAATTGAAGAATTAAAGATAAATTAAAAGGAGTTTTAATTTATTTAATTTTAATTATGAATTAAAATTAATTTTATAACCATTGCCAACATATTTGGGAACCTAATGGGTCTCACATATAGAATGGGTTGAAGAGAGCAAAGTTAATTTAATCAAGTTGGACTTGATTATAAAGTTTGAGAAACTTTATGATTAAATATAAGATATTTAATAAATAATGATCAATATGAGATATTAAATCTTATATGGCCATAATTGGAATTTAATTAGAATTATTTGTAATTCTAATTAAAGTTTAATTGAATTAGAATTTAATTTCAATTAAATTACTAAAACGTCCAAAGTTTATTATAAATATGCTTAAGCTCTATGGAGCTAGCACTTCTTGCTTAACCCTATCTGTAATTAAAGTTTAATTGAATTAGAATTTAATTTCAATTAAATTACTAAAACGTCTAAAGCTTATTATAAATATGCTTAAGCTCTATGGAGCTAGCACTTCTTGCTTAATCCTCTCTGTAAGAGTTACATAGTTCTCTCAATCTGTTCTGTAGATACCGTTAAAGACCGGACATTTGTGCGGCTACAATGGTTGAGATGGATCGGTTTTGGAAATGGTTCGAGGGATACAACAAGATAAAGAGCAAACTTTGAAATAAGGTATGAATTAAATTTTCACTTTATTATGATTTGTGTTAATGATTTTATAAAATTAAATAGACTTTGGTTTTCAGGAAATCAAAAGCCATAAAAAAGTTTCGTGATTATTCCGCTACGGTCGAGATCCGATCTCAACCCGATTTCCCAACACTTCTTAGTTCTTCTTTTCAAACTCTTCTTCTCTTCTCACTATACTAAGTTTCACTACAAACAAATACTAACCAAGTTGGAACATGTTAATAAATGCACTTTGTTTTAAATTTTACAAATAATTTACATGAAACACCTTTAAAACTCGAAATTCCATTTCCCACAACATTACCACTTCACATCCTCGTACATTTATATGTAACTCTCCAAAATGTTATTGTACTAAAATCACTGTAAGTAATCCCAACATCTTCGATTATAATACATGGTTGTAGTATAAAAATCCAAAATGCATTTTACTTGAATCACATTACTTCGACTAAAAAAAATAAACAAATGAAATAGAAATAATTTCTTAATACCTTCCTAATGTTTTTTTCTTGTTAAATAATATCAAAAATAATAGTTGATAACAAATGACAATGTCAAAATACATCTAAAATTTTTCTATAAACTTATGTTGTAGCTAGAAAGTGCTAGTTTTTCAGTTTCAAGTTTTAACAAGATTATAGGCCAAAAGTGCATTTCAAGCCTCATCATTTATAACAAAATATAACTTGAATCTTAACATTTTGAAGCGTTAAAATTCAACCCTAACATTTTCAAAATATTTAGAATAGATCTTAAATGGATATATTTTCAAAATTACTTGTCACACAACAATTGACCCATATTTATATATTTTAAATAGTAGGTCTTACTTGTCATGTGCCAGTAAGGCTCACGTTTTATTTTTTAAAAATAATATCATGTTAACATTGACGTAACGTTTAATTGACGAGGAGTTAACCCTGATAAATTTTCTATCCACTTCAGGTTTATTTTGAATATTTTGAAAACGTTGGAATTCAATTTAAAATGATTCAAAACGTTATGGTATGTTCTATATTATATTGTAAATGCTGAGATTTAAAATGCATTTTTAGCCTGTATTAAGTTGAAGGGAACAAGACTAACTTTTTTCTTACTAACCAACTGATAACTTATTATTTTAATTATTTGATATACTTACCCTTATCTTATCAATTTTTATTTTGTCAATCACCTACTACTAAACAATACATTAACTTTAATATTCTTTATTTGTTTTTAGATTTTAGATGGCATCTGCAGACTACAATTAACTACCACCTACAAGTTACAAAATGTTTTTCATAAAATAAATCAAGATCTAAAACAAATAGAAAATATATCACAATAACGGAAAAAAATAAACCCACAATTTTCATTTATGTTTGGAGAAAAAGTTAAACACAGGGTGAGAACTTGTCGTTTATTAGTAACAAAATGATCGAATTTATAGTCTTAATAACCTTGTGTTATTCAAAAGTTGCTAAAAAAACTTTGACATATAAAAATTAGTAAAAAAAACCCTTAGTTGAAATTTTATTAACTCACAGCCCCTTAACAACACACGGCTAAGGGTTTTTTTAGCAGCAAAATTGAAAACATAAGGTTAATAGAGTTACATTTTATATCTCAGGGTTTAATTAACTACTTTCGTATAATACAGAGGTCGCTACAGCAATTTTGTCTAAAATGATCCTGCAATTGGAGTAAAATTAAAGTCTCTCTTGAAAATTAAATTATATGTTCATTAAAAAAATAACAAGGAGAAAAAGTCTGACACCTTAAAATAGAGACATAGGCGACCCGACTTTGTTTTGATCCGGTCAATAAAATACAATTACTAAACAAAATAATGTTTAAAATATAGAAACAAATCAGCATTCTAGATAATGTCAAAAAAAAAAAAACAGCATTCTAGATGTCCAAGTCAAACCACATCAAAATACGATGACGTTTATTGCAAAGTATACATGAACTGATGATCTTGTTCAGTCCTTGGAAGACCAAAGACTGAGTTCAGGATAAGTGTGTAATGCATTTGCGATAATTTCTGAAAAATGTAAACGAAATTAAAGTCTTCTGGACAATAATTCAAAATTTGGGCCACGATTAATATTACAAATTCTGTACCAGATTTAATTTTGGTACGGTACTGTACTGGTACTGAATAATATCAGGTACCGTTTTGGGTAATTTTTTAAATTTATAAAATAATTCTTAAATTTTTAAACAAAATAGTTCATTGTTATATTATACAGTTGTACTGTATATTTTTAATCATATCTTTAAAAATTATAATAAAAATAATAATCACAATTTTAATTTAATTTAATAATTATTAATAAATATAATTAAATTTGACTAATATTTTAAATACCGGTCAATACCGACCAGTATAACCAAAACATGTACTAATATTTAAACCTAGTACCAAAACTTAATATACCGTACCAATTTTAATCCAGTATGGTACGGTATTTAAAACTATGGCCACGAGTCCGTATCTTGGAATCTGTTCGGATTAATTTATGTGTCCCCACCAGTTAAAGACAAGAGATCCATAACGAATTTAGGGGAGAGGACTGTTTTCCTTACGAACTGAAATCAATTTCCAAAAACCCAGCAGTTCAAATTCATGAGATTTTGCGTTGTAATAGGATAAACTGATAAAAAAAATTAGACGTAATAATATAATAAAGAGTGATAAGAGAAAACTCTTAGATATAAGGTATAAAAAGTTAAAATTTTAACCTAAGGGTGTGGTTGAGTGGCATGGACTCATCCATCCTTAACCAAAGGTCAGAGATTCGATCCTTGACTTTGAGTATAGAGCAGCCTTAAATTTTTGGGTCAGCTATCCCACCCTGTGAGGTGCCTACAAACCAACGAAGGGGTTCGCCGGTGGATACCTAGTCTAAGACAAAAAAAAAAAAAATTAAAATTTTGCTTGTGCTAACTCTAATCAAATGCTCTGGCGCAGGTTCATCTGAAGATCTCGTCCTCTTAAATTGAACACAATTTTGTCTTGCTTAATTTAATCTTATTGTGAATAAACTAAATAATCTGTAACGTCAACATAATTCAGTGTGATTGTCTTGCGCAATTATATTGTTACTTGCAAGTTGTACGCGCGGTTGGACCGTAGAGTCGTAGACCCACCTTGATTGTTGACTGAATAGACACTCGTAGTTCTATATATGAAGATTGACTCTCCATGTACTCTTAAAACATTGTTATGCACCAAAATCTTTTGGCAATAGAAGGCCAACATGGGCGAGAACTCGTTGTGGATCTATGTCCGAATGTTCATTATCTTCGTGTTGAGCATTTTGTTAATTGATTCAGTCTCAGCCGCTCCTCCATGTCCCATTGATTTCAATTACGTAGAAACAGTCCCATGGGACACGTCTCTTTGTCGCGCAGGCGCCGGACAATGTTGTGAGACTCTTCTCAGCCTTCTTGGCGTGGGGCTTGCCCAACATCTCAGACAAACCTCCGAGTTTCAACTGCCGAATGCCAATGTTTCAAGTTCTTGCCTATCTGATTTCCAAACCAAACTCTCTGCTTTGTCCCTGGACCCGTCGTATGTCCCTCGCTGCTTTAACAGCTCAACTCAGTTTGTATCTAACGCCTCTTTTTGTGATGGAATAATAAATACACAGGATTGGAGCGAGAGGGTCGGTCCTTCCACCGACTTCAACACATCCTGTAAAGGGGACTTGTCGGTTCCAGCTACCTGCAGTTCATGTGTCGATGTTGGGTTAAAGGTGATTACCCAGTTGACAGGTTTAAACCCTACTAATTCCTCAAAATGCTTATATTTCGCTTGCTTATATAGCGCTGGAGTTATTAACGACCGTGGTCCACTGGATCCTAATACTGCTGCTTGCATTCTTGAGCTGCCACTGACTAGCTCAGCAACCAACAAGACGTCCAACGGTTCAAGCAAAAAAGGTTCTATCAAGTGGGTTTTTGGGTTATTGGGCGGTCTTAGCGGAGTTTCACTTGTCATTGGAGTCATTATTTGGTACAGGAGGAGAAGGCTCGAAGCTCCACATGACGATTACGTTAGTAGTTTCAGGACCAGCTTGTTGCCTAACGCAGGTGCAAAATGGTTCCGATTGTCTGAACTTGACAGAGCCACCGAAGGATTTTCTGAAAAGAATCTTCTCGGCCAAGGCGCTTATGGTGTGGTGTACAAAGGAACTCTTTCGGATGGGACCTTGGTTGTTGTGAAAAAGATGCATGATCTGGATTCGCAAGGTGATGAGGATTTCTCCAACGAGGTTGAGATTGTCAGCAAAATAAGACACAGGAGTCTCCTGTCCCTCCGAGGATGTTGCGTCTCAAGTGACGAAACCGACGGTAAAAGAAGATATCTTGTTTATGATTTCATGTCCAATGGCAATCTGAGTGACCATTTGTTCAGCGATCTCAGGAGGAAGCAATTAACATGGTCGAAGCGCAAGAACATAATTCTTGACGTAGCCAAAGGACTCGATTACTTGCACTACGGTATCAAACCCGCCATTTATCACCGAGACATTAAAGCAACAAACATCTTGTTAGACATGGAAATGAAAGCAAAAGTTGCAGATTTCGGGTTGGCCAAGCAGAGTTTAGAAGATCGGTCTCATGTCACAACAAGGGTCGCTGGCACACGTGGTTACTTGGCTCCTGAATATGCTTTATACGGACAATTAACAGAGAAAAGTGATGTATATAGCTTTGGAATTGTGGTCCTCGAAATCATGAGCGGGAAGAAGGCGCTTGAAACATCAAATTCTTCCTATGTTTTGATCACAGACTGGGCGTGGATGCTGACAAAATCTGGAAAGATGGAGCAAGTCATCGATGAAACGATGAGAGAACAAGAACCAAACGGGGTAATGGAGAGATTTGTCCTTGTTGGGTTGCTTTGTGCCCATTTCACGGTGGATTTTAGACCCACCATAGATGATGCACTCAAAATGTTAGAAGGTGATCTTGAAATCCCCAAAATACCAGACAGGCCATTGCCGCTAGGCCATGAATCGTATAGACCATGCGTGTGGGATAACGACGTTATAGACTGCGATTGATGAAGAACCCGTAGCTCTAGCAGAGCAATTGGAAGGTACTTTTGAACGAGTTTTGAAGGTCAAGAAAAATCAGAATATTTAATTTCCAGCAGCCTTGTTTTCTCCACGTGTTTGACAAAAGTGTACAACTACGACGAAATTAATCATCTCGTTGTCAAAGTATACTGTGTTTATGTAGAATTTTCTTCCTAGTTTTTGTTTTTATTTTTAGTATTAGTTTTTTCCGTTTTAAAATTTATGAAAATTGAGAAAAATTATTCTTATTTTCTGTTTCTATTTTTCTCATATTTATTATTAACTAAATATATATTGATTAATTATTTAATATATTGATTATTAATAAGAATTATGAATAATTTAATATTATTTAATAATTTATTTATAAATTAAATTAATTATTATTAATAAATATAATAAAATTTAAAATATCTTCAAAATATTTAGATTTTAAATAAAATTTAATAATTAAAAGATGATTAAAAACTATTAGTTTTTAAATAATTTCCCCCTAAAAAAAGAAGTAATGATTTAACCGTAATTCAATTTTTTATTTTTTAGTTCAATTTATTTTAATAACTCTCGGTTTTAATAAATAAAATTTTTAACAATTTTTTAATTAAGCTCTAGATTTTTTATGATAAAAATAATCTAATTCAATCATATTTAAGATTCTTTAATATTATTTCTATCTTTAATCAATTTAATTATATTATAATATCGATTAAATATTTTAAATCTTAAAATTATCATCTTATGTGTTTAATCTTCAGTCTAATTCTTAAAATATGGGTTAATAATACTGTCTGTTCCGAGTCTAAAAAATCCTGTGATGGCAATGAGAGATTTTCAGAAAGACTAATTTGGTGGTAACAAGGCGAGTAAATCAACATCGGAAAGTGACCGTCATTTAATGGCGGGGAAGATCAAGAATGATTATTAATGAACTATAACTATACCAGGCTAGCTAGTTTCTGAGCCGTCCCTTTGTAATAATAGAGAAAGGAAAAGACTTGGTTGTGACAAGACGACTTGTGTGTGCCGCCAGAAGAGATAAAGAGAAAAGAAGTGGATGTTGACTCCTTCAAAACACACAAGTCATGGTTTGGACTTTTGTGAGGCAGAGGGACGGTGGACATAGGTGGGCAGGGACTAGGAATCACCTGTTTTTCGGTTCAAATTCTCTATTTTTATTAGCCTATCTGTCTCCAATTTAAAATCTTTCCTTGTTGAGTTCATACAATTTAAGAACATCAAAAACAAAATCTTCTCCCGTTTCAGCTATTGTTGAAACCTCATCCTTTTCTCCAATTGAAATGCAGCGTAACTCTTACTCTCTAGTAGTCTTTTCTTCACCGTCCCAGTAGTCGTCATTTTTGTGTCAAAGCAGGTTGAAACCAAAGATGGAGTTAAAATGTTAACGGTAAATCTTACTTATTTTTATCAACCATTACGCGGTGTCTGTTACGACTCAAAACCATAATTCAACGAACCTCTTGTGGGTAGAAATCATGAGCACTTGGTTTCTGTTGAACATACTTTGACTAAAACAGCTTGTTTTATTTTCTTGCATATTACATACATATAGCATTGATGATTCATGGAGTTTTCATTTGGAACATAACTCGTTTACCTCTTTCTCACTTCCCGATTATCCATAAAAATAAAAATAAAAAGTTTTTCCAACATCCAGCAATCATCTTCCCATGTATCAGTTTGTTTGCCGCTGAGAGGATCAGAACGTCTATTCCATCCTCTTGTGCCATCCCTGTATTATCCCCTCTATGAAACAGGAGGCATGGATCAGAGGATCTCCCCCCGACGCCAAGAACTGACTTGATACTTTTATGTACATTACAGCAATCTCAGTTTTCACCTTCCGTAGTAATATACCTGGTGTCATCAAAATCAACACACGGGGGCTGATGAATAAGGAATATGTTTTAGTGGAATAGGTTGGTAACTATCAACACCACTTCTAGTGTTTTGCTTCGGCAGGCAATTTACCTTTATAGTCTTATCACCATAACCAACAAAAAGCTGTCCTTGCCAGTATAACAACGCTGTCACGGCAGAATCACCAGGGATTGATCCAAGGGGTCTCATGTCTACATCAAATTCATCTCCTGATAACTCCTATTTCAAAGACACTGGTTATCTGTCAGTAGTGACTTCAGGAAATAGGTATTAACTGAAAGAATTTTTAACATACAAACATAAATTAGCTTGGTAAACTCTACAAATCCAACGGCAATTTCTGCAACACTGAGCTTGTCAGGTACCTGTACACTGACATTTCTGTCCCAACCTCCTGTAAACAGCAATGTGTTGTCCATAGTAGTGGCAAAAACTGCACCACTGTGGAATTTCAAAGATTTCATAAGCATGTCATTTCTCCATACCTGAAAGAGTGTTCATGGTTTTAGTGATCAAATAACAACAGAAGAAAAACAGGCAGCAAAAAATAACTCAGATTTCCTCAACTTTCCACACTCTCAGAAAGACATGAAGATCAATCTCAATTATCTAAAGAGAGGTGATAGAAGAGAGGAAAAGGAGTCCTTCTTATTCTATCTCATGGTATAGAACGAGAATCTAAACAATTTCGTTCACTAGAATTTAACAGCATCTCTCATGCAAAGCCACCAATTGGTCATTCATTTTGATCAAGGTCAAGTTCCACTAATTGATAAGCAGTTCAATGCAGCCTTAAGTTCAGCTTTTTTAAGTTTTAACCAGAAAATGTAGTTTGTGTTATCTTCTAAGAAAGTAGCTGTAAAAACTAAATGAAAAGAATGGATACATACCGCTACATTACAATAGCTAATACCTAGAGAAGATGGAGCACCTATAGATACTAAATGAATAAAAAGCAATAAAACGAAAAGAATGTAAAGATACCATGTTACACCTTAAATTAAATGATAAGAATTACGAGGCACTCTCAAAAATGTTGACTGTGTCCTGTTAGAAAACTAAGGAAACGGTAAAAAATAAAAAGGAAACAGATCTGCCACTTTTGACAATTCTGGTTATAAATCGTAGTTATAAACACAAAAGGAAAATATAAATATCCCTAGTCTTCCTTAGATTATAGCATAAAGGAGCTGCTATGCAATGCAATGTATGAAACAAGCTCCCCAAGGCTGTGGTAGCTAGGTTCTCATTTCTAAATTATACATAAAATAAAATTTCACTTTGGATCATATTTCATTATTGTTCGATCGTGCCAATGATGGAGCAATCCCTGTTGCAGTGTAAGGCAAAAAGGTTCTGCCCTTTCCATTGGTAGTGAAAACCAAAAATTATTTCAAAAAACAAGGGCCTCCTATTTTCACAAGTCCAACTTCAAAGTTTTTTTACTAGTTCACATTAATCCAATATCAAGTCAAATGCTGGAAATATGCTCAAAGAGGTTATAATTGCATGGCACCTTGATATGTCCATCTTCATGAGATGCAACAAGTATATTCTGGTTAGCAGTTAGAGACAAGACAGAGGTCACAGATCTTGGCATGTCTTCTCCCAACACAGTCAAAATACTATGGTCAATTAGACTCCAAAGATGGATGGTTCCATCCCAACTCCCGCTGTAGAGAACCCCACCATATGCTATCAATGAGGAGACTACTGATTTATGACCTTCCATTCTGCAAATTAAGGTTCCATCCTAGTATAAACAGAAAGTAAGAAAATTTCATACAACTCGTAGAATCATGTAGATCTAAAAAGCATGTCAAATGGTGAAAAAGGAAGGAATTACCTGCATCGACCATGCCTTAATCAATCGATCTCCACTACCAGTGTAGAGATGACCATTCCCAGCTGTGGTTAGGGCATGTATACCACTATATCGCCAATCTTTTTGCTCACACCATTTTTTCAATGGTTCTTGCCCCAGGGGATTGTTGAGGTTCCAAAGAAATATGCCTCCTCCACTATCTCCACTGATGCATAATGGTTGTTCTTCATCTGCATAAGTCACAGCCATGACTTTGTGTTCATGACCTTTAAATGTGTGTACATGAGAA
Organism: Erythroxylum mucronatum; assembly: GCA_027563825.1. NCBI lineage: Eukaryota > Viridiplantae > Streptophyta > Magnoliopsida > Malpighiales > Erythroxylaceae > Erythroxylum > Erythroxylum mucronatum. The sequence continues at coordinate 10,659,834 of JAOSBP010000006.1, forward strand.
AAGTCCTGCATAAACATTTACCAAGGAAGCTCACAGAAAAAATGAAAAAAAAAAGAAAAAAGAAAAGAGCAATGTCATCACATCTTGCCTTTACAGTACTTACCTGCAAAGACCATACCCGGATTGATTTATCAAATGAGGAGCTAAACAGAAATCCCCCTGAAAGGATAAAAAGAACGAATCTCAGAGAGAATCGGATATGATTACTACATCAAAAGCCTCTGTCAATCTTCCCCTCACAGGGTAGCAGAAGGCTTTGTACATAATCAAATTACACAACAAATGAAAATCAAATCAATGTGGAACAAGATAGCTCAATAACAGTGAACAAAAATTTAAGATAAAGTTGATGGGATAAAGAAACTTGCACTCTCCTACTCACTGCATTTCCTAATCCAATCCTCTTATTTTAATATTTACTAATTAAAAACTTATGATAGTTTAAAGTTAAATCATCTAAGTCCTTTCCTTCAACTCCTTTACAAATTTGTTGATGTGTCAATAAATGGATTATCAAGTGTAATATAAGTGTCAGCTAAAGTTAAGGAATTCTTTATTTTTCCTTGAATGTTTTAGAACTTAAACGTAAAAAGATGTAAGCATTGTCTATTCCTAAACCAGACCATGCTTAAGAAACTGAATATAGACCAGAAAATGGAGTCAGAAGAATCAAGAAACCATTCAATTTAAAAACTTAAACTGGAGGATGAAGACTCAGAAGTGCTCAAAAATTATTCACACACACCCCCACATCAAGTGCAAACAAATTACAATAAATCACAAATCTTAAGTAAAGAAGGCCAGGAAAGTTGAGATTGAGACCCTTCAATGATAGAAGGCTTTGATACCATATTAAGAAACTATATAACCAAAAAGCTTGAGTTGTTGGGTTAGGTCTGCGAAATGATTTAATTACTTTTATAGCAAAAGGGACTATAGACCCTGACAAGACCTTTTGCAGCTTAGATCACCAAAGGCTTCATTCATCATGAAGAAACATGTTTTATGATAGATATGGATTAAATCTTTAAGGACTTAAGCTCAATGGATGACCCAGAAAACTACAGATCTCTTATTGTTGTATAAGATGGGGATAAATGGTACCGTCCTACACATCTACAAGTCACTATTTAAGATTGAGGTCATTCATATGATCACTGTCTCACACTAAATATTGCATTTTCTCTCTTTAACTTTACTAATTTGATCATCGGAGGCCAAATGCCAGGAAACACTCCGACATTTGGTTTTACAGGTTTGTTGAGACAAAACCCACAGACCAGGCCTAGACCATACCCCAACCCATCAAAAGAGACCTGTTTCCAGTCAATTGAGCTCAGCCCCATTGAAATCACTCTGTATCACCAGGAAGTTACAACCCAAAATCACACAGAAGTACCCATAATATGTCAATAAAAGTGTCTACAATAAGTTGTAAGCTTGCAGCTTGCATTTTCAGCCATATACGTATACACGTGTTGATAATTACGAGCTCTGATGCACTATGATATAAACAGGACATATACTACCAATGGTCATGTGCCTTGCAGCTACTACGAAACTGAAACTCAAATCATGTTATGCACTATCAACAAGCATTTCTTTATGATATAACGAAGGTGGATAGAAAATAAAATCTTCCGTTTCATGAGACACCTAATATAAGCCCTTAACTGAAAAAACACTTAACCAGGAAGGCCATACACGGAATATTAAATTGGATCATTATCTTGAAAACAAAAAGTACCTACCTCCAATTGTCAATCCAGTAATACAACCAAGATGCCCCTGAATATCTTTGACTTTGATATTCCCCTTCTCAAGGGCATTGGTGAAAATTTTATTATCCTTTATCCCTTCAATTTGAGCTGGATTTTCTTCATCGAACTTTACTGGCCCCTGAAACTTGTCCATTCCAGGCTCGTCTGGTTTACCCTCAGGCACTTTACACAGTTTTCCATTAACTAAGCATCGGCCCCTAGGCTGCTCATAGATAGCCTCGTTGAATCCTAGCATGGAATCAAACTGGCTTTTAAAAATCAACTTCCTAACGCATTTCAAAATATCAGAAACAACGGGACGACTTCCAGGATCAAAATTCAAACATCTACAGAGAGTTTGCTGGAGACATTTAAACTCCTCACTACATTTACTTAGAAACATGGAACTTACTTTCTCCATCAAAATCTCGCTAAAAGAATAACAGTCTGAATAGCTCTCTTCATTTCCTTTCAAAATAACATGACGCAGAGAATCAACCAGCTCTTCAGTAAATTGTCCCCCAAGGAGAAGTCTAAGCAAAATACAAGCTAGCGGCCACACGTCTGAGTTATGCCCAACAGAATAACTAAAGTTACCACGCTCCATCTCTGTCTGCTCCTTTGAAATATCAAATAACACCTCTGGGCTAACAAAGACGGCACATTCGACGATTTTCCCCATCGTCAATCCCATGTCCTTCTCACTAATCATTCTGCCACCACAAACAGACCTGTTTGCAATCTTGTGGATCATCCCTCCTGTCACCAAAACCTCGCTGAGATTTAGAGTTAGGCGACCAAAACCGTCCAGTTCAAAGCAGGAAAACCCAAAACAACCCAACGCTGACCCCTCCAAATGCAAAGCAAGCACTGCTTCACATATTTCCATACCTATCATCGCAAAACAAGGTAACCCATCTTCACTTAAAACACCACCAAAATTAACTAACATGTCTTCTGCTGTCCAATTCAGTTTCCTAAACACCAAATACAGAGACCCATCTTCCAAATCACCCCACAAGCCATAAACCTTATTGACCCTACGCTGCCTCGAACAGATTTTCAAAACCAAACCCAATTCACCTCTCAGTTCCTCTTCCATTTCACTCAAAAGTTTCAGTATCCTTGCAGCATAACTGAACTTAAACACGGAAACTTTCCCATTACAGTCAAAACCATCACTCCCCACCTTAAAAAGCTTAACCTTTTTGTTACCCTCCCTCAGCAACCCATCACCTTTTCCTTTCTCCTCCATAAAAACAGCATCTTGGGGCATAATCCACTTCTTCCAAGTGATATAAAACTCATCCGACCACAAACGAGGCAAGAACTCAACTCGGTCAACATTTACGTCCTCCCGCGACCGTTCTCCAGGAAATTTTGAATTCTGGAGGTGATGAGCGATGGCGGTGCCTGGAATCAGTCTGAGGAGATCGATATTTTTGGGAAGAGAAGATGGTCCTTGAGGTGATGGGTATTTGACGAGCTGTGTACATGCCGGACAAGAAATTATCTGCGGGTACTTCTGTGGGATGTTTATTAGACAATACTCGCAGGCTGTGTGTCCGCATGCGAGCACTCGTGGAATTGTGCACACGCCGTCGTAGGTCTGCAGGCACACTGGACACTCAGGCAGCTCCGGCGAGTCCATCCTCAATTGACGATCACAACATTCGTTTCCAGTTTTTGTTCTTCTATTTTGTTGTCGTCTTGAAAAACGTCGTATTAGTTGCTTTAGGCTGGTTTTCCCTTTGGACAATTTTGCCCCTAACGATTAAAATTTTCCAATAATGAGAAAAAGGATTTCTTTATAATGTTTGAAGTCTTTGATTCAGGGATTACCCTAGTTTCTATCATTTAAAAATTAAACCAAAAGTTAAAATAGTAAAATAAGAAGTCTAATATTTAAAATATTTAATTGATATTAGATTATTATAAATTAAATAATTTTATAATTTTAAAATATAATTGATTATTAATCAAATAATTTTAATTAAAATTAAAATTTTGTTAGATTAAAATTATATAATTTTATAATTGTAAATTAAAATTAATTAATTTATTGAAATTTACAAAAATTTATTAAATTATTTTTAATTTACAAAAATTTATTAATTTATAAAATAACTCATTAATTAAAAAACTTATCAATATTCAACAATAAGAGTTGGTTCTGCCTGAATCTACTGGGGCTGGACGTTGCTATTCGGATCCATGATTCTGCGTGATTTTGGCTGCTGAATATCTGCAAAACAAATAAGGCACGCCAGGGGTTGATTGCCGGCAGGCCCCTCCGACGCTCAAGTTAGTCTTTTTGAGGAGGTTTTGGTCGCTGAGAACAGAGAAAAAACTAGGGTTTTAATCTCGTACCTGTATCATGGCGAAATAGTACCTTATATATGGAATACATGCTAGGTTTAGGTCTTTACGTAGGTC
>JAOSBP010000006.1:10666915-10677825 GCA_027563825.1 Erythroxylum mucronatum
TTATGCCCTTAATAAGTCTAAAAGTCCATTTCACCCTTCCTCATAAGCTTATGTTCTTTTAAACTTAAGTGTCTTGCCACAAATATCCTTGAACATTATGACATAACACTTTCTTTTAGAAGGATCTCCCCTATTGTCTTACGTTTCTAATACCACCAAACTCATTCAATTTGGTTTAGTGATTCCAAAGATATACTTCAAACATTTTTGGACTGCTCTTGTCCCAAATAGTATACTATGAAAAATCTTTCGTCCAAAACTTGAAAGTCTTAGAGACTGAATTACAATTCACTTCCTCCAGATAATTTGTAACTCTAAGTCTCTAGTTTACCTTAAGTCAAAATCATATCATTTGGATTAGTAGAGCTCTAGAAATCATCAAAATACTGAAGTAAGTTCAGTGGAATAACACCAGTTCATATCCTTTAAGAGTACACTCATTGTACCCGTCCCATGTTTTTCACTCAATCTTTCTTACTTCATTTCAGATAGCTTCTATTTTTTGGTAGAGATGTAGAGCAAAGCCTTACAAATCTAATGGTTTAAGAATCAAGTCACTTGGAGGTCTAGTAAAGAAGTTAGGGTCAAAAGAAGCAACTACGTTTATGACCTTAATCAAAATGAACCTATTTTGGTGCGATTTCCATAACTTTCACAAATAGTGTCGGATTGATCTCATTTTTAGACTATTGGAAAGAGGACTTCGAGATTTACAATGTTTATGAAGACCAGTTCTATCTCCTAACTTTTGTATCATCTCACTTTTGTATCGTCTTACTTCTGCATCGTCTTACATCGCTTTCGTCTTACTTTGCTTTCGTCTTACTTTTCTTTCGTCTTACTTTGCTTCGTTTTACTTTCCTTTCATCTTAGTTTGACCTTCGCTTCGTCTTAGTTCTATCGTCTTAAAACTTAGTCTTAGTTCTATCGTCTTAAAACTTCGTTTTAAAACTTCGTCGTAGATCTATCGTCTTAAAACTTTGGCTCAAAACTTCGTCTTAAAAATTCTTCTCAAAACTTCATCTTAAAAATTCGTCTCAAAACTTCGGCTTAAAACTTCGTCTCAAAACTTCTTCTTAAAAATTCGTCTCAAAACTTCGTCTTAAAATTTCGTCTCAAAACTTCGTCTTAAAAATTTAGTCTTAGAAATTCGTCTTAGAATTTCATCTTAGGAATTCGTCTTAGGAATTCGTCTTAGAATTTCTTCTTAGAATTTCGTCTTAGAAATTCGTCTTACTTTTGCTCTCTCCAGAAAATCTCCACTTATAAAGATCATAACTTTTGACTCCAATGTCCAAAAATTCCATACTATATACCGTTGGAAAGATAAAAGAAAGATCTACAACCCTCAAAAAGGCAACTTTGCCAAAATCTAACTAGATCAATCCAGAATTTCCCTTTAATTCAGAACACGAATTTACGTTCATCTCCCAATGTACTGCACCCAGTTCTTAACTTTATGACAAATTTTGAGATTCTTAGAGACAGAATTGAAATTCGATGTCTTCATAAAAAATGTAGCCACATATCTCTAGTTTAATTCAAATCAAGAATCATCTCATTTGGATCACTAGAGAAAACGTTGTGGCTAACAAACCGAAGCATACTCAGTGAACATTTTCCAGATCACTCTTTATTTCAAAATCATTCCTTAACACAACTTATACCAAGATCACCCTTTTTCTACTTCATTTACTCTTCAACCTCAAATTCATTTCAAATCAATGTCCTCCATAAAGAAATTATAATCCATGACTAATCATGAACACCAATGCCAGAACATACACATATATACCTATTCTTCATCAATTACTACACATATTCAACCTCCTTTTTGCTTCCACTTCACTTCTAACTTTCACCTTGGTTGTTCCCATTTCAACATCTCTTACCCACCAAAAACACCAAAGAAAAACAAGAATCTATCCACATTCCTCGTTCAGTAGTTCTATCTTCTAAGAAAACGTTCGGGGTCTAACAATCTTTCTCTTCTCATTATTGTCCATTCTATTGTATTGGCTTAGTAAAATGTGTGGGTTTACTTTGCCTTTATGGGAAACACCTTAAACACAAGAGGTTTGGTAAGGTTGAGTTGAATTACGAGAGTTCAACTACATTACTTAAACTTTGGTTGATTTTGTGTGCGAAGTTGGAGTTCCTTGCAAAGTCTTTGTAACAATTGGTATTAGAGTTGTGTTGGTGATTCAATAGCGGGTTGTAGCAATCTAAGCAAGTTTGTTACAAGGGTGTAAGCGTTCATCAGTTATTTACCCACGGGTGAAGAAGAAGTCCCTTCTTATGTATCACATTTTGAAGCTTTAAATAGACAGATCCACAGATCCAAGCCTTACAAGATCAAGTGGCTGAATTGAACAAAGAAGGAGAGGATGCCACTTTCGAGATGATCATCCTCAAATGTGCAATTATAACTCAAGATGTGTGACATACTGAGAGCACAATGTTAAAGGTGTATGAACTAAAAGTTTTCGAGGGCATTCAAAATGCTAACAAACTTGAGAACGTCTTGTGGGATATGGAGCAGTATTTTGTAGTTGTTAAGGTGTCAGACATAGAAAAGGTGAACATTTTGGCAACGTATATTAATGGAGATGCAAAATTATGGTGGAGAACGTAAACCTCTACCGTTATCAGTGTAGGTAGACCTCTCGTTGACACTTGGAAGAAAATGAAGAAGGCAACAATGGACCAATTCCTCCCCGAAAACACTTCATAGCTTAAGAGAGAAGCTTTCAAGCGTTTGAAGCATGATGACTTAGTACAGAAGTATGTAAGAAAATTCACATCTTTGATGTTAGACGTGCAAAACATATATGAGGAAGACAAGTTATTCAATTTCATAAGCGACTTGCAAGGTTAGGCACAAATAGAGCTTCGAAAGCAAAATGTGAAAGACCTCTCTAACGTGATAGTAACTGCGGACGACTTATTGGATCTCCAAATGTCAAGCAATAAGGGCAAAAAAGAATGTGGGATATGGAATGGTTCGTAGAAAGGGAAAGAGAAAGTATGTGAATTTTCTCAATGCAAGTCTAAGAAACAAACAAAATGGGATATTACATGTTTCATTTGTAAAGGGCCACATTTTGCTCAAGAATGCTCAAAACAAAAGGCTGGTTAGGAGCAAATGAATTTCATGATCGTGAAAGATCAAAGAGAAGGAAAGGATAAAGAAGTCTACCTCAATAATTATGCTTTGTGGGGCACAATAAACCTTACAAAGAAGCGTTTAAACAAAATCAATGACTAACCCAATGGAAAAGGGAAATGATGTATGGGAGATATGCCAATGACGAAGAAGTTTTTTAGGGAATCACATTAGAAGGAGTTTCTACAGATTATTTTGACAAGGGCGTCAAGTTCTTATAGTGGGAGTAGTTAAGTTCTAGATTATATAATTATGTGAGCATTAGCAAGCCTTGGCTAATATTTGACACTCGGGATGGCAAAACAAGGCAAAGACTAATGAGTAGGTAAGGAAAATGAGCATTATCAACAAGTTGACATGCACTAGTGCACATTGGTAGAAATTTTCGATGAGATGAAAGATTTGGATGTGACACGAAAAGCTAACTAGAAACAAGCCTTGAGTAAAAGGTTAACTAGATCACATGTATAATGATGGCATACGAAAGCTCAAGGTAACTTAACCAAGCATAATTCAAGCTGCGACTAGCTTTGATGGACCGTAGGGCATAGATTAGCTTGGTTAGGATAAGTTTGACTTGCTTAAGACGTCTTTCGTGAGATTAAGGACAAAATGGGGCTTAAATGATGGATCATGGACGAACGGATTAGACCATGGGTTTGGTAAGGTTGAGTTGAATTGCTAGAGTTTAACTCCCATACTTAGACTTTGGTTCATTTTGTTTGTGAACTTGGAGTTCCTTGCAAAGTCTTTCTAACAACTACCATCCTAATCCTAGTATCCTTAATCTATGTATTCCCTATCACCTAATTCACTATTTTATTTTAAAATATTTTTCTCATTGTTGTATGTGTATAAAGATAAACAAAAAAACGTTTATTTTTCTATTCCTTCTTTTGTTGTAATCTTATTGGCAAAAGTTATTGCTCTGATTACAGCTGGCACTGTTCGTCAAGTTTGCATTACAATGTGGTAATGTTGACGTATGTCATATGGGTTACTTTTTACTATATGATCTTATTAATAAATCTGTTCGTTACACCACAAAAGTCTTTAGTCAAACCCCTTAAGTAGTTGTACACTTCAATTTGAAATATCATTGGCAAGAATAATAGTTGTATTAAAAATGGTTGTTGTTGTAACTGTAGTAGCAATCATGGTGATGGTATCATAGTTACAACTTATCAAATTTTAAGAAAATGATCTGTTATTGGGAGTCACTAGAGATGGTTTAACTAGCATGTAAACTAGAAATCAGGTCTTTTGGTAGCCTTTTGTAGAATTAGATGTTTTAATAAGTTGATCATGCTGCAAGTAGCGTATTTATTTAGCTATATTAACGGTTTTTATTTTAAGCAATTTCTTATTCTCGGTTGGGATATTATATAAAGTGAACAAGCTTTTTGGGATGATGTTGTCTAAAAGTGAATCTAAAACAAGAAGGTACTAACGGGAGTGTAGTCATATCAAAGCTATATTAAGCGGTGAAATACTCATCAGCAATACTAACTTTTGACAATATAACACCTTTAGGGTCCAAGGAAGTTCAAACATTCATCTCCGACCATCTAAAGAAATATAACATGGTTTTGTTGAATTTATTTTATGCTTGTGGAAAAAAATCTTTTTGGTAGAATTTTATCTATTAATTTGATAGCAAATTGAAGCTAGAACTCAAAGATGTTATGCTAAAAAGTTAGCATAGATTTTTATAATTGAATAAATTAATTAAAGAAAAGGAAGGCACTTAAAGGTGCTTACAAGGCGATAACCAAGGCTAATAACAAAGTTCCCATGCCACTCGAAAGCTTACAAGACAAGAATGATAAGGCATATAAGTAGTTAAGTTACAAAAAATATTATTAATATTATACCAATATTAATACCGAATTTAGTTTTAATATATCATTGTATTAGTATTGGTCAATATCAAGTATTATTTTGAGTAATTTTTAAAATTATAAAATAGTTCTTGATTTTTTAAAAATTGTAAAATAATCCTTTAATGTATTATGATATATAATTTTGAATTTTACATTAATCATGTCTCTAAAAATTATAATAATAGATATTTAAAATAACAATAATTTATTTATTTCTATTAATATTACCTTTTACATATTTCACATATAAATAATAATCATAATTAATATGAAAAAGATTGTTCAATCATCATATAAATATAAAATTGAAGATAATACAAAGTACTTAAAATGTTATAATTTCATCATATAATAAAGAATAATTATATCAAAACATCAAATAGAAAAAATAATAAAATTCTATGACTCCATAACTATTACAACAGGAGGTCATGCCGATGACCATAATTAAATAGAAGCAAAACCTGAAACAAAACATTGACAATTAAAAGTTTTAAATTTATATATAGAATTTAACATATGCACAAAATATAAGTTAAATTAAAAGAAGAGAAGAAATGAAAACCTAGAACTTCATTTAATCGATCTCCTCAAATCACATTGACCCTAGTTCTCATTCGGTATAAAATTCTCATCATTTAGAGGAGCCTCATCATCGTTATCATTCAAATTTCTTGCACCAAATGACATGTTTATACTTTCCCATCCAAGATTTTCTTCCAAGTTACTCTCATTTATCTAACTTGGTTCCTCATAAACACAATCTACTAAAAGATCGACATGGTCAAGACAAATTGGGACTACAAAACTATTTATTCTATTAAAAGTCCTCGTAAACAAATAAAATTAAATGATTAAAAATTACAAAAAATTATATATATTCAAATTAATAATGATAATAATATACCTTTTTCGAAGTTTTAAATTATATCGAACAAAAAATAAGTTGTTCAATCTTTTTTTTAAAGTTAAAAGGCATCAAAGGAGATAATACAAGGTTGTGCCAGGCAAGTTTAGTAAGAATACATCAATTTTCTATCTATTATCCTTTTGTTCGCTCCCGTTTTCGGAACCCAACTCTTGAACCATAAAACATGAAACATGATCATCTTACCTTGAAGGGTTGTTCCATTAAACCCTAATTAGTCATCTTTTTTTTTTTACATTCCATAACATCCCAAAGATTCACTTACAAATTAATCAATGGTGTGCCTACACAAAACAGTCATATGCTTGAACTCAATTCTCCTGCTTGTGAACAGGATTTGGAAACCTTAAAACCTTAATTTTAATTTGACTTCTTCAAAGAAATCATAGCTCTAAGTCTCTAGTTTGATTTGGCGAAGAATCACCTCAAACGGAGTTCTACAACTTAAGATAATATCAAAATACCAAAATGTGCTCGTATCTCAAACATGCCCTCTCAACTGACCTCTCACTGATTCTAATGCAAACTCCCTCAATTCAACTTCAGATGATACAAATTTTCATGTAGAGATACATATATGTCTTAGGAATCTATTCGTCTAAGAATCACCTCAATTGGAGGTTAGAAGAGGGAGTAATGCTCAAAAGAGTAGACCATGTTCATACCCAAAATCAATTTCAACCTCTCTTGGTGCGATTGCCATAACTTTCACCAAAAATATCGGATTGACTTCGTTCTTAGACCATTAGAAAATAGACTTCAAGAGTAACAAATTTCATGAAGACCACAAAACCTGATTAGGCCTCTAACAGTGTCAAAAATCACATTCTTTCCCATGCATGTCCGTTTAACGGACATGAATCGGGTAAACTGAACATTTCACCTGAGAACGTCCGAGTCCGTTTAACGGACATGGGCGAAGCAAGGGGTCCCAAATGACCCGAGAAAGTTTGTTAAACGGACACCAAGTCCGTTAAACGGACATGGGGCTTCCCCAAAGTCCTCCAAACCCTCTTTCATGCTTCCTATCACCTTCCTAACATCATATATACTTATAATCTTCCAAAATTCAACTCTTCTAGTGCCAATTCACTTCATACTCACTCAAACATCAAACTTCTTTCATCAAACTATCAATTCTTAATCAATTTGGTTCATCAAAACCACAAATTCTCATCAATTACCCTAGCTATCATCAAAGCTATCACATACACACCATATACAGCACCCTAACTTGTAACAATCATATCTCTTGGTTCCGATGTCCAAAAATTACAAACTTTGGAGCGTTTGAAAGATAAAGAGATCTTTTACAACTTTCAAGAAGACCATTCTTACTAATTCTTTCTAGATTATTCCAGATTTTCCCTTGAAGTCACATACACCTTATCCATGTAAAAACTGGACATTTGCTCCAATTCACTTCTCTTATTACAACATCATTATTATCCATTTCAAATACCAATCCTTCTTTTTCCATAACATTTCAATGACAGGTAATAGCACCTCATATTAAAAGTTCATCAACTCAATTTGATTACCTCATTTGGTGTACTTAATTCCAATTTAGCCTCATCCATAACTAAGTCATGTTTCAACTTATTCATAACCATTTGAATTCTCAACTTTTCTTCATCCATTCTACAGCTAATTAGGGTTCATCAAATCATCAACTTCAATTCATTATACTCCTCATATTTAACCACATTTCATCATTCATAACATCCTTATGTGTCCTTTCCTTAATATCTCACTGATGTGTATATATATACCTATATACCAACCATTCATGCTCAACATTCATCATAGCCATCCATATACAAATTCATAATTCAAAATCATACACAATTCCATATTGCATTAACCTCATAAATAATAGTTTACAAACTTCAATGGCATTTCCAAGCCATAATACAATCTCAATATCAATACCCTATACACAAAACATGCAAAGCCCAATATTTCTCAAAATACACTTGAAGCCTTATTTTACATCAATCAATTTCAAATACAAATCATGCATCCATAAAGTGATGCTTTGATTCTTTTTCACTTTGCCTCTTACTCAATACCTGAATTGGGAAAAGAGAGTGGGGGTGAGCTTTAAAAGCCCGTGGGTAACATGCTTATAACAAATAACAAGCAAAACCTTTCAAAAAGTTCTTTGTCATGGAAAATTCTTATTGAATCTTAAAACACAAATTTCTCAAAATTCTTGTCATGAAATCCATAAAACACTTGTTTCTCAAATTCTCATCATATAGTTGAATTTTTGCAAACCACCAAAACATGAGTGCATCAACTTATTCACAAGTCATACACATAAACACATCAGAAATGGTTTGGGTAGTCCGTAACAGAACGTACTACACATTTCCCCTAAGGGTCCTGTGTAGCCGTGAACAGAACGTACTAGCGCAATCCCACAAAATGGTTTTGCGTAGCCGTGAACTTAAGGGAGTCCGTGAAGGTGATCCATGCCACTAGCGAGCAAGAGGGAGAAGCCTTTGCAAGTGCACTTGACATACAGAACGGACCAATCCAAACCCATATAACACGTAATTCATGACTTGAAAACAAAATTGCCCAAAATGGCAACATTTCAGAAGCTCGTTTTTCTTGAAGATGCAATTTGCGAAAAATCGCTTCATGTAGCAATTCCCAAATTATCGTCAAAGTGTCATAACACACAACATGTAGCAATTTATAATGCATCATCAAAATTTCATACATCAAACATGTAGCAAATTCCACCAATCATTCAAAAGCAACAAATACCACAATTATAAAACAATTGAGAAATCATTTTGTTTTGTTAACTAAAAGAGAACGTAATGGCTCATTATACAATATAAACACGAAACCAACCTTAAATTCCTTTCTTGAAACTTGACTCAACATGCTTCCCCTCTTGCTCCTCTTGATTCGCCCTTGCCTCAATGTCCCTCATCAACATTCACAAAATCCCCAATCAATAAATATTCAAATTGAGAAACCCATAACACATAATCATTAAATTGATCTTAGAATTCACAAACCCATACATTTCTTAAGATATCTAACCCATAACCCTTTCAAAAACTCAACAAAACACAAATTCTCTTACCTTGATCTTCACCCAATCAAGGGGTTTCTTGGCTCATCTTGAAGCTCTCATCTTTTTCCATCTTTTTCCTTCATGAATAACCATCAAAATCCTCATTGGAAGCTTAGAAAATCAAGCCCTAGCATCTCTCTTTCTTCTTTCTCCTTCTTCTCCACGACTCTCTCCCTCTCTTCTCTCTTTTCTTGTTCTTTTTTTCCTAATTTTCGTGCTCTCTCCTCCCTTAAAAGCCAACATGTCATTAATGAGTGATAAAAGACCACTTTGCCCTTACATGTAAGCTTTGTAACTTAAAAACTTAAGTGGCTTGACCAATTTGCCCCTCATGCCATCTTACCACTTTAATTCAATTATTCAATGTCATATGGTCTTAGTCAAATTAACATGCTAATTAAATCCCATTAACATGCTAATTAATTCTACAAAATATTCTATTAAGACCTCAAAATTCATTTAATTCCTTGCCTAACTCTTTCCAAAAATCAAGACATTTTCTAATCATGAAATTGAAGGAATTTGATAAAACTTCCTTCTAGACAAATGTTCCTCATTGTCTTAAGTTTTCTAATGACATCAAAATCTTTTAATTTGGTTCCATAGTCTAAGAGTTATACTCCAAACATTTTCGGACTGTTCATATCCAAAAACAATATTCTGTGCTCAATTTCCATTCAAAAATTGACTTTCTTAGAGATTGAATTGGAACTCAATTTCATCATACAATTTGTAGTCCTATCTCTCTAGTTTAATCCAATTCAAAAATCATCTCATTTGGATAACTAGAGATCAAGCTATGGCTAAAACATCGGCGCATGCTCAATGAACATGTTTCAATTTCATTTTCCAGCTTTTAACTCCCAATATTTCACATACAATCCCTCTCGTGTCTAAACCATCTTTTCTATTTCTTTTCAAATTCAAGGATTTTCCTCTTTTCTACACATAAATAATCGCCAATAATTTCTTATTTAATAGTTCTAACTTCCAAAAAGGTTCGGGGTCCAACAATTCTCCCTCCTTAAAGAATTTCGTCCTCGAAATTCATATTTTACTGATCTAGTGGAAAAGGGTTTACTTCCTCTTGTCCTCCTTTATTCTTCCATTTTACTCCATCACTCGAACGTTTTTCTTTCTAATGACCTTAGTTAACGGATTCCATCAATCCTTCCATAACTTGTTCAGATATCACACCATCCTGACCCTGCTTGTTTGATCTTGAGCACACCTTGACATGATGGTATTCATAAACATGTACTCATGTGAGTATAAACATGTAGCTCTGAAAGTATCGCAGAGGTAATTTGTCTTACGCTTGATGATTCACTTCAGGGTAGTGCTAAGTGACGGTGTGCTGACACACTTAACTCTCATGCCTATTCTTACTAAATTTCATGCCCTTGACATTGATCCTTCTAATTTATTCATCTTTCTTAATTCACTTAATTTCTAGCATTTGGTAAAAATCACCTGTCAAAACATCTCCAATTCGAGCCTTCTATAACTTGTAGGCCTTACTCATCACAATACCAGAGTGATGACCTTTTTCTATCATCTAACTCCTCATACGGTATTCAAATGAAGTTACTAGAACAGTGATTGTCGTACTTAAAATCAAATAGAACTATACTTGGATCTCATGTCCTATGAACATCAAACTATAGTCCTTAAGCATATTCTTAATAGTTAAGACCATCAATTCAAACATTCACTTGCTTACTTGACATTCTTAATCACTAAAAGATCTTTTGGTGCATTCCTACTAGGATGCATAACTTACCATTTGTACTTTTCTAGCAGTCCCTTTGCTCAATCACCTTTATTGATTTCACA
>JAOSBP010000006.1:10677925-10689190 GCA_027563825.1 Erythroxylum mucronatum
TTTTTGGACTGTTCATATACTAAACCATTTTCCTGCACTTGACTTCCATCCAAAAATTGATATTCTTAGGGACTGAAACATAACTTGATTTCATCATACAATCCATCTTGTATCTAAATCATCTTTTCCATTTCATTTCAAATTCATGAATTTTTTTCCACACATGAATAATCGCTAATAATTTCTCATTTAACAATTCTTACTTACGAAAAGCTTCGGGGTCCAACACCTTTAGAAGAAATTTAAAAAAATTAAAGATTCCAACTTTTGAGAGGAAGGCTCATCTTTTCAGCTACTTCGTGAGCTACCAAGGTTTCTCTAATCTAGCAATGTATCTTGTATGATAAGGTATGTTTATCAATTTTGATCTTGTTGTACAATTTTTGGTTCCTTTCTATCTATATTGCATACACTGAACAATTTAGGTTGAGGATTAGACATATATGATCTTTCTCTAAAGTGTGATATTTATTTTCAACCCACACCAATATATTATCCCATTCAGTTACTAGGCAAAAAAGGTTCAATAAGTGTTGCATTCTAGCCTAAATGGAGGCTGTGTAGCTACATTTGAAAAAACATGATCAATGGTTTTAGCTTCTAGACAACATAACTCATATAGGATATTATTAGACGCAATAATCCTGTCTTTGGTTTTTAATCTTCTTCTAACTGCTAACCAAGTGATAAAGGAACCTTTAGGTTTCAAAGAGCATTTACAAACAATGTTATACTAAGAAATGAGAGGAGTAAGTGTCCTAAGAGCTTTAAGGCATGAGGAGTTACAAATTATTGTTAACGGACTAAATGGGTTTATCAATTAAAGAGAGGTTAGGCAAGTAGTTAAGGAAGTAACTCAGAAGTCTTTTAGCTCCCATACCTAAAATTTGCCAAATGTTATGAATTATGACCTTCTTGGCTCGAGCTTAAGTTTGAATTCTAGTTATGAGAGTTGAAATATCTGCTCTCAAGCATAGAGGGCTTAGGTTGATCCAATTGTCAAACTAAAACCAACTCCATTCCCAACTTAGATTGTAATAATACACAACTTGTCTTTTTCTTAGGATTTGAATTCACTACAAGAAAACAGTACATTTTGCGACGTTTAAAAAACGTCACAAAATGTCAAAAACACGTCGCGGAAGATATTCCTCTACTTTTTTAAAAACATCACAAAAACCGTCGCGGAATGTGGTATAGGCAAAAAGTTTCTGCGATGTTTTTTCATAAAAAGTCACAGAAAATACGAATATTCCGTGATGTTTTAAAAAAGTCACTGAAAGATTGGTCTGCAGAAAGTGACATTCCGCGACGTTTTAAGGACTTCACGGAATGTCTTCTGCGATGTTTTCACAAATAGTTGTATTATTTTTAATTATTATTTTTCCTTTTTTCTAAAATCATTTTAATTTAACAATTTTTTAATTTTAATTATTATCTTTTAAAAAACAATTTTTTAATCTTATTTGTTTAATAACTATTCAATATTTTTTATGAATTTTATTTATTTAATAATTCTTCAATTTTTTTAGTATATAATTAATTTTTATAATTGTTCATGTATCACAAGAATATGACGAAATGACTTGAGTGTATTAAATGCACCATTTAATTGAGCAAATCCCATCGATAAATATAAATACTCTAACCAAAAGTTTAACTATAGCACTATTTGGACCTATGTGTCTTGATTGCTCAAAATGTTCCAAAAGTAAGAAATGTAAGGTGGAAACAAAAGTCTGATATATAAAACCTAGGCAGCACCAGCTCTCTTGCCCTTCTTCCTCTGGATCTTCTTCATGTAAGCTAATAAACGTCCACCGCCAAATTGTTCTTTAATAAGTGAGTCAAGTTTGCGAGTTTTTCATCTCTTCTCCGGTTTCCTCGTAACATGATTACTTTTCTTCACTTCCTTAGTTGTAGCTTCTCCTTCCTACCAGCCAAAACATGGAGACAACAGAACAAACAGAAAGAAGAGATTCCATGTTAGGGAATTAATTAACAATTGTAAAGCGAATTAAGTTGAACAAATAATAAAACATCAATATTACCTTTAGGTGCTATTGTTAAATCGATTATAACTCAGGTCAAGCAATTCCAGGCTATTCAATCTCTTAACTTCTTGGCCATCTGTGTAAGATCGAAACATTTAGATAATTAGACAGATTCACTTATCTAGTAATTTTTTTGCTCATATCCCAATTTCAAGATGTAAGTGATGTAGTTATGAAAATCGTATGTTTATAATTTCTCCAAAGATTGATTAGACAATGCAACATTACCTTTTGAAGTCTCAAATTCGTTGATCTCATCGTCACCCAATCGCAACTCCTCCAAGTGAATTAAAGCATTCAATTCTAGAAAACAAAGAAGGAAACTTGGTGAAATAAGAACATATAATTTCCTGAATCTTAATAATCATATTAAATTGTTAGTCGCCAAAAGAGAAATGCTTCTTTTTACCTGTCACATTTATGGATCCCTTTATTTCATTGTTTTCAAGATTCAAGGTTTTTAGAGATAAAGTCAATTGAGCAATGATAAAGTACTAAAATAACCTTCATTAAAACTAGCTCAAGCCAAGGAACTCCAGATTATTCAACATCGACCCTCCTCCAACACCTGAGTTTAGAATGATTACAAGTGTTAATTATTAGTTAATGTTGTACCTTCAAGATTACATAGTACTTAGCTAAATAAATCAAAAGGTTAAAGAAAGAAATAATTTGATACGGTGGAATGATTTAAAACCCTTGATTTCATTCGATCCTAAGTACAACTTGTTCAATCTTGTGAGATTGCTAAGATATGACAATTTAGATAAAGTCAACGTGAATAAAAATTGGAGGATGTGTACATGGAATTGCGATTTAGATACGAACATATTCTTACAATTAAATGTCAACTACCTTTTAGATCAAAATTTCCATTTAATCTATTCTCGGATAGATCCATCGATATCAAGGATGAAAAACTAACTAGAGATGATAGTATGATGTGGTTGAAAATGTTACCTATTAAATAAAGGGACTTTAATTTTACAAGTTCTGAGAGTGTTTTAGAACCTGCAAGGGAAGGGGTTTGTTAAGTATATCAGCCACGATCATAAAGCTTTAGAGCTTCACGGAATTTCTAATGCTCTTCTTCTGTCCATTTTTCCCTTTGCTTTGTCATGGTATAAGGTTTTCTTACCTTTCAAAATAGAGAAAAGAGGTAAGACTCGGAACAAATCAATAATGGCAAAATCCAATCAAAAGAAGCCAGCAAACTGACTGAGCTCAACTGATTAGTTTAGTTAACGCAACCCTATGTACTATATACTAGTTCATTTTCCCAGAGAAAAGCCGCATAAGCCCACTTTCCCAGTGAATAAAACAAGAAACAGCTAATAAAATTAAGACTAAAATTAAATGGCTCGCTGAAGTGAATTGAACATAAAGTAACCAACTGAAATTCTGGCAAAAAAACAACATCAAGCTTTGCAAACAAATGGATCTAAACAACAGAACCTAATTTAATGCCTTCCGTCTGTAAGCGTTTACCATAATCTAGTAGTTTATAATCACACAAGGTTTTGTATTGTTCTTGAGGGTTGACATCTTCCAGCGTAAATAGTGAATAGTCTTGAAGTTCAATGTTAAAATTCTGAAGAATAATGTGCTGGTTGAATTTTCTTATGTTTCTTATCATTTTCATTCTTTATAAAGTAATTAATCACTTAAATCTGATAGAGATACTGATGGTCTTATTGCATATCACATGAATTACTTACATCAGCTTCAGTTGTTGTCCTTGGAACAGATCCCACAAAAAGTTTAGCAAAACTACCGGTGTCAAAATGATCTGAAGAAAATAAAACCATCAACATGCAGTGACCAAAACACACGAGAATTAACTTTAGAACCAAAGCAAAATAGCATTAAAAAACAAATAATGCTTACACTATATTCATGAAACTATCAGTGTCAAAAAGAGTGGGAATTAAGGCATTCAATGAAAATTACTTTCTCTAGCAAACAAACACCTTTCTTGGAGCTCTCAACTTGTCTCTCAGAACCTACAATTAGTTGTGCAAATGACCTATAGTGAAACAAACCTTCAAGTACAAAAATAACAACATCAAATACATTCTTCTGCTACCTTAATCCTAGAGATTGATAAGGAAACAAAGCACATCTTGCCAAATTCATAACTGGGAAACACAGAAAGAGATGAAAAGATCCATAATTTTTATCACGAATCGAACTAACAGTCCTAACAGGACAAAAGGGATTTAGGGTTTGTTTACCTTCAAGAAGCAAAAAATGTGTCAAAAGAGAGACAAAGATGACAAAATATGTAATACGATAAAAACTAGCTCAAATTTTATTCCATGATTTGCTACTTTATATATAGAGTAGGTTGTTGTAACAAAACTATAACAGAAAGATTTGGACAAATCTAAAAGAAAAATAAAAGGAAAAATAAAAGAAAAAGAACTTAGTTTGATGAGAGTGGGCTGGACTATTAGTCCAGACCCTTTATCTTAAGCCCAAAATAGTAGCCCAAGCTCTTTAACCCATCAATAACCCTTTGATTATCGTATGTTTCTGTCTAGGTTTAGATCACTTCTTCAGTTGTCTTCACACGCCGCCGCAAGCTTGAAGTCGGTTGTCACGCCGCCGTAAGCTGGGCGATAGATGTTGTCGACGCCGAGCTTGAGTAGTAGATCGCGAGAAGAAGACGTTGATAGAGCCTTTGTGAAGATGTCCGCGAGTTGTTCGTTGCTGAAGACGGGAAGGAGATGGATGATACCTTTTTGGAGCTTTTCACGAACAACATGGCAATCGATCTCGATGTGCTTTGTTCATTCGTGAAAGATCAAATTTTTTGCTATGTGTATGGCCGAAAGGTTGTCGCAATAGAGGTTCGCCGGTTGGAGATGGTCGATCCCGATGTCTTGAAGGAGATAGAACAACCACTGGAGCTTGCAAGTGGTGGTAGCGAGAGCCCTATATTCTACTTCAAAAGAACTTTTGGAGACCATTGGTTGCTTCTTCAATTTCCAAGAGATCAAGGAGGAGCTGAGGAAAATACAGTATCCAGTGATGGATTTCCGTGAGTCTGGGCAAGTTCCCCAGTCAGAATCAGAGAAAACACAGAGCTTGAGTGGTGAGTCCTGGCGAAAGAAAAGTCCTTGACCCAGTGATTGCTTCAAATAGCGAAGGATTCGATGTGTTGCTTGAAGATGAGAAGTTATTGGTGCAGTCATAAATTGGGAAAGTTGTTGAACGGCGAAGGAAATATCAGGTCTAGTGGTGGTCAGGTAGAGGAGCTTTTTAATCAAACAGCGGAAGGAGGAGGGATCAGCAATGTAGTCTCCAGATGAGGAAAGTCAGAGATTTGAAACCATAGGAATGGTGACTGGTTTGGACAACAGGAAGCCGACATCTTGAAGTAAGTTAACTGTATATTTGTGTTGACTCAAATTTATTCCAGCAGAGGATCTTGCTAATTCAAGTCCTAAAAAGTATTTTACAGGGCTGAGATCTTTGATTTTAAAGGCATTATCAAGGAATTCCTTGGTGGTTTGTATAAGCTGCAAGTTATTACTGGCCAGTAGCACATCGTCAACATAAACAAGTAAGATGATAAAATGTGTACCTTTTGTTTTCTTGAACATAGAGTGATCTGATTGTAATTGAGTAAAGCCTGTAGAAAGGAGAGCAGATGTTAATTTGGAGTGGCATTGGCGGCTTGCTTGTTTCAGACTATATATGCTCTTTTTGAGATGGCAAACAAGATCTGCACGTGGAAGAGCTAAGCCTGGAGGAGCCTTCATGTATACTTCTTCAAGTAAGTCTTTGTGTAGAAATGCATTATTTATATCCAGCTGATGCAATAACCAGTCTTTCTGTGCTACTAATGCCAATAGAACTCTGATTGTTGTCATTTTTACCACAGGGGAAAATTTGTCTATATAGTCCAAGCCTTCTTGCTGAGTAAAACCTTTTGCTACTACATGGCTTTTGCAACTTTGGAGACTTCCGTCTGCATTGAACTTCAGTTTGTGGACCCATTTGCAGTCAATTGCTACTTTCCTTAGAGTTAAGGGTTTTAGTTCCCAAGTGTTATTAGCTTCTAGGGCTTTTAACTATGTTTGCATAGCTTCTCTCCATTTTGGATATTGGACTGCTTGCTTATAGGTAGTGGGTTCTTTGAGTGAAGAAAGCCTAGTTGAAAAAATACGATGTTGAGGGGATAGGTGATCATAAGATAGAACAGTGGGGAGGGTGTGAGATGAAGTGTATGAAATGGTAGGGCAGTGATAGTCTTTGAGGTGTGATGGTGGTTTGGATTGTCTTGTGGAGCAACGCAGCAATGGATTTGGGTTAAGAGGAGTAGGAGAAGTGATAGGTTGTGGAGGTAAAATTTGTTGGTTTGATGAAGTTGATGGAATGAAGTCATCAGAGAGTGTGGCAGGTTGAATGGGTAGTATAGGTGAAGGTAGGTTGGGAATGACAGTTGGGGAAAGGTAAGGAAACATAGTTTCATAAAATTGAATGTCTCTTGTCAACAAATATTGGTTATAGGTGAGGTCAAAAGCCTTATAGCCTTTAGTAACTGTAGAAAAACCAACAAAAATACATTTCCTTGCCCTTTCATCAAACTTTCCTCTATTTGCTTCTTTGGTGGAAGCAAAACAAAGGAAACCGAACACCTTTAAATCTGCTAAATTTGGGTTAGTTCCAAATAAAACAGAATATGGAGATTGGTTAGACAGTAAAGGGGAAGGAATTCAGTTGATTAGGTAAACTGCATAAAGTACACAATTTGCCCAGAACTTTGTTGGTAGGTTTGCTTGCATTTTTAGAGCCCTTGCTACATTTAAAATGTGCTAATGCTTTCTTATAGCTCTTCCATTTTGTTGTGGGGTTTCAACACATGTGGTTTCATGCAAAATTGCTTTTTCTTTATAAAAGTCTCTCATGCAAAATTCTATACCATTGTCACTGCGAATGCGTTTAATATGTGTCTCAAATTGCCTTTCAACATAAGAACAGAATCCTTTTATTAGATCTCTAGTTTCGGATTTATGCCTCATCATGTATATCCATGTCATTCTACTATGGTCATCCACAATAGTTAGAAAAAACTTATAACCAACAATAGAGGGAGTATGATAGGGACCCCAGATATCAATATGAATCAAATCAAAGCAAGCCTTTGCAATTGAGACACTAAGATGAAAAGGCAACCTTTTTTGTTTAGCAAAATGGCAAACATCACATTGATATGTGTGTTGAAAAATAATAGCAGAATCTAATCTAGACAAAGTATGTAGTCTTTGATTAGAGAGATGCCCTGTTCTTTTGTGCCATAGATTTTCTTAAGGTGAGGAGACATGACAGAGAAGAGAGGTGTGAGCTGGAATTGAGGCATATAGGTGATAGAGACCATCGACTTGTTTAGCAAAACCAATCATCTTCATAGTTTTGATGTCCTGAATTGCACATGAATGAGTTGAAAAAATCAGTTGACATGGATAAGAACTAGTAGGTTTGCTAATAGAGATTAACTTAAAGGAAAAAATAGGCACAAAAAGCACATTGGTAAGAGTTAATGAAGAAATGTTGGCAGTCCCAATATATATGACAGGGACAAAAGCACCATTTGGAAATTGGACAGTCAAGGAGTCTACTGTTTTATAGGCTGAAAAGAAATCTAAAGAGCAAACAATGTGATTAGTGGCTCTAGAATCAAGGATCCATGTGGATGACCATAAATCAAAAAGTTTGTGAGGTTTAGACGTACCTTTTTGGTCAAATGAAAGTGTATTGATCTGTGATGTGCTTACTGATGTTTTTCCTTTTTTCTCCCCTTTTTTATGCAGAATTTCCATCAGCTGAGAGTGCTGCTTTGAAGTGAGGTTGAAGGTAAGACTGTTATGCCCTGCTTCTTTTTGAAATGAAGGACTTTCCATATCTGAGGAGTGGTAGTCTTGGTAAGTTTCAACTTAGTTGATTGTTTTGAATTTGCTTTGATTGGTGTCACGGTTCTGATAAAAAGTTCTGATATTGGAAAAGTTTGGGGGATAACCATGTTTCTTGTAGCATTTGTTTTCAACATGTCCAATATTCCCACAGTAGGAACAAATAGGTTTTCTGTTTTGTTGATAAGTGCTATTGCTGTCTATTTTGCTAAAAAAAGCTTGTGGTTCAATGATGGATGAAGATAGTGTTTTTTGGGTGTTTAATTGTCTTTCATGTTGTGCCACCATAGCAAAAACACGTTTGATGTCAGGCAAAGGATCCATAAGCATAATATGTGACTTGACAGTAGAATAAGAGTCATTCAACCCTTTTAAAAATCTGATAACACAGTCTCCTTCTTGATAATTTTTTAATGTAGTTAAAACATCACAGGTCCATTGAGGCTCACACTTGCATTTAGGTAAAGGTCTCAAGTTGAACAATTCATCCCATAGCATTTTAAGATGTGTTTAATAGTAAGAAACTGAAAGATTACCTTGCTTGTGACTGTATATTTCTTCTTGGAGATCTGAAATTCTAAAGGAATCAGTTTGGGAAAATCTGCCTTTCAAATCTTTCCAAACCTCAACTGCAGAGTCAAACCAAATCACACTTTGTGCAATTAAATCTATCACTGACCTCAATAACCATGATAAAACCACTGTGTTGTATCTTTCCCAGTACATGAACAAGGGATCTTCTCTCTGTGGCATTGCAATAGATTCATCTATGAATCTGTGTTTGTTTTTTGATAACAGGGCCATCCAAATGGATCTTGCCCAAGAGTGATAATTATTGCCTGTCAAAGGTGAGGAAACAAGAACTAAGGATGGATTTTCATTGGGATGAAGATAAAAGGGGCTAGCTGGATGATCTTGTGGTCGAATAACATTTTATGTCTGTGAATGATGATGTGTTTGGTTGGTGGTTACACTGGCATATGAAGGACCAGGGGCTCCTGACATGATGATGATGAAGAGAATAAAAAAGGGGTAGAGAAGAAGGAAAAAATGGAGCCAGCAGAAAAAAAGGGTGTCGAGCTTCTCACTGCTCTGATACCATGACAAAATATGTAATAGGATAAAAACTGGCTCAATTTTATTCCATGATTTGCTACTCTATATATAGAGTAGGTTGTTGTAACAGAACTATAACAGAAAGATTTGGACAAATCTGAAAGAAAAATAAAAGGAAAAATAAAAGAAAAAGAACTTGGTCTGAAGAGAATGGGTTGGACTATTAGTCCAGACCCTTTATCTCAAGCCCAAAATAGTAGCCCAAGCTCTTTAACCCATCAATAACCCTTTGACCATCGTATGTTTATGTCTACGGTTAGATCACTTCTTCAGTTGTCTTCACAAAAGGCAGAGATGGAAACATACTTGGAATCGAATGTGGTCTTTTTAACGTAGAAAATGAGAGATAGAGGACGAGGCAGACGACATAAGACGAGATGCACACATGGTATAGAGGATGATGAGATAAAGACAGAGGACGGTATGAGGCGCACATACAAGACGAGACGCACACACGGAGGATGACAGAGTAGATCTGGAGGAGGAAGAAAATGAAGGAAACAACGCGTAGAACGAAGTCGGGGGTAGGGGGAGGACGACAGAGCAGATCTGGAGGAGGAAGAAAACGAAGGAACAGAGAGTAGAACGAAGTCTAGGGGAGGGGGTAGGGGTGGGTTGTTTTAAAAAAACCAAACATTTTTGCTTTACGCCAACCGCGGCATTTTATTCAACAAAACATCGCGGTTTCTATTTCTTGACATTTTATTAGTAAAATGTTTTAAAAAACTTACAAAATCGAGACATTTTCATAAAATGTTGCGAAAAATTAGAAAATGTCACAAAAATTCTTCACAATCCACGACATTTTATCAATAAAACGTCGCGGATTGTCTTATTTTCTTGTAGTGATTAAAGGTCAAGAGTGTTCTTTCTTTTCTGTAATCTGCCACTAGTTGGATTCCTATATTCATTCATCCATTTACTCCAAAGAGGCTCCTTATCATTAAAAAGCCTTTAAATTCTTTTAGCCACCTAGATTTTTTGAAACATTTTGATTGAAGTAAATCCTACTCCACCTTCCTGCTTTCTCCAACATAATTGTTCCCATTTGATCTTATCTCCTTTAGAGTTGTCACTTTTGTTAGACCAGAGAAAATTTTTGACGTATGTCTCAGTTTCCTTGTTGATTTTTTTAGGTAAAAGGAGATGTGAGCTCCAATGACTGTGAAGATTGTTCAACATTGAGATTATGAGCTGAACTCTTCCAGCTTGTGAAAGTTCCCTATTCTGCCAAACATTGATATTTTTCTTGTACTTCTCAAAGATGATTATGCAGTCCTAATATTTGATATCTGAATTTTTTGGAAGATATAGGAACACTGAGATACTTGAAAGGCGAGCTATGTATATTCAAATCAAATATTTTTTGGACTCTGCTAGTATTAGTAATGTCTGAGGAGAAATAGACTCTACTCTTAAAAGAGTTGACACTTAAACCATATAACTTGCAAAAAAGACTAAAAAGAATAATGCAAAGTGGAGACAGAAGGATGGTCAACTCCATAGAATAATAAGAGATCATCTGTAAAGCACTACTGAGTTAGGAGAGTTTCCTTACATTTATAACGGAAGCTAAAAGCAGGACACTTTGAAGTGTTAAACCATATAATTCTGTTAATTTCCATAGAGATGACAAAAAGATAAGGAGTTACTGCCTTATACAATTTGACCCTCTGAACTTGTTAGGACCCGATTTTGGAACCGGACCCCAACCAAAAACACGAAAAATGCAAACAAAAGGAAAAAAACAAAGAACGGAAGCCCAAACCCAAAAGTGGGCCAAAATAAAAGCGAAACATAAATCGGAAATCAAAAAGCGTGCGGAAGCGAAGGGAATCAAAGAAAGCGAAGGAAGTCAAAGAAATCGAAAGATCGCAAATTAAACTTAAGTCAATGAAGGCCAAAAGCAAAACGAATAACAAAAGAACGGACAAGGAATCGAAAGGAACGGATTTACAAAATTCTGACATCCGAAACGAGTACCTTAGAAAAATTAGCACGTTGGAAACCAAACGACAATCGGTCTAAACTAATCTAAATTGGTATAAATTTTTTTCTTTTTTTCATAAACATCTCACACATTGCTATATACCAATCAAGCCATAAACAAAAGCACTTCAATATTTCCAATCCATCAACACAATTCATCGGACCTCCTGTCCGGAATCCCAACACAA
>JAOSBP010000006.1:10702454-10712713 GCA_027563825.1 Erythroxylum mucronatum
AAATAGGAAAGAGAAAACAAAACAGAAAGAAGAACCTTACAGTAGAAGACTTGATTAAGAAGAAAGAAGACGCCTCTAAAGTAGCAGAATTCACAAGACCACACTAAAACCAAAGCTTTCGCAACAGAGAGAGAGAGAGAGAGAGAGAGAGAGAGCGAGCTAGAGCTTAGAAGAGACGGTCAAAGATGAGCCACTGAAAGTGGAAGGAGGGAGAGCAAGGGTTTAAAATCAGACCGGATTGGTCAGGTCCAGTCCGGTTCGCTCAAAAAAGGTTGAACCATCCGATTTTTATACAGAGAGGTTATTAAGTGAAACCGAACCAGTCAATAACCGGACCATTGACCGGTTCAAGCTTTTTTTGGTTAGACCGGAAGGTCCGGTCCAATTTTTAAAACATTGTTTGGATGAAATTTTGAGAATTCAATAAGTATTTTTTTATTACAAAAGCTTTTTAATGAATATTTAATTGTATTTTTTAAAATTTTCTTTATTATTAAAAATGTATTTATTAATAATTTTATTATTGATTCAAGAAAAAGTTGTGTATTGATACGTGGAATTGTGATGGTACCTAAAAAGATATCTATGTATATCTTTTCGATTAATAAAAGGCCAGAGAAATTTTCTAGTTATGAATCGGGTATAAAACCAATGGGCGATGCTTAGTTACAATTTTGAATGTGTTACGTATTAATCAATATTCGATTGATTGGTTTGAGATTATCGACAAATTTATTCTCCAGTATGCGGACTATGCGGGGGAGATGAATGTGTAGAAGAAAGAGTATAGTGATAAAGAGATTTTTTCCAAAATCAAAAAAGCAATTGACTTCTTCCGTTCGGGAAGAGAGGGTTAGGAAAATCTTATTGATTGCCGCTTTCTCCAGACCTTCGGGAACTTTTTGAATCAAGTAATATCTTGATTCAAAAGGTTCTCAATATTTTGCCAAAAGTTTGTTATATATGTCAGCTCTCATAGTGTGACGGGCGATGTGTACAAGGCTTGGGAATGAATTCACCGCCGTATGGCTGACCGGTAATTACTAGTGATTTCGGCTTCATGCAGGCGAGTTGCAGCCTGCAATCTGAACTGAGGATGGGTTTTTGGATAAATCTAAAATATATAAAATAGAAAAAATTTACAATCAAATACCCATTGTTCTTTAAAAAGGCTTTTGTAATAAAGAAAAGTACTTATTGAACTCTCAAAAGTCCACCCAAACATGGAGCTAATCTCACTTTTGATCTAGTTTCGCAGTGCAAGTTGCCCAATAGTGAAACGACTTATCGGGCATCACAGCGGTCAAATCAACCAATCTAAAAGGGAAGTTTTTTCTTTATCGGGAAAACAAAAACGACGAAGAACAACACTTACAGAGAAGAAGAAATCATGGAGGGGGTGGTACCAATCTTGAAGTGAAAAACACGGAGTCGATTTCCATAACAGTAAAGTTTAGTGGAAGATCAATAGCGATCACAACTCTTCAAGACTCCACAGTCAAAGACCTTAAATACCTTCTTCAACTTCTCACCATTGTTCTTCCTTGTGGGCAAAAACTCATCTTTAAAGGTTCTACCCTTTGTCCGCACGGGTGTGTGTACGTATGAATTTTTTGGTAGTCAAAATACAACTTTTTACGAAGCTCAAATTTGGAGTTTTTTTAAAAAAATCTTTCAAATGACTTTTTCTGGTAGATTTTTCAGATCAATTACAATAATGAGCTTATTTTTTTAGTATCTTTTTTCCTATATTTTACACACAATACTCACAATACTCACAAACTCATCTTCACATTTACTCAACTTGATATTTATTTTAGGATTTATATAATATTATTTGGCTTTTTATATGTTTTAATATTTATTTTTTACTTTAGTTTTACTTATGTTATAATCCATATAAAAGATTTGGTTAGATATGTTTTCATTTATATTTCTTATGGTTTAAAATTATATAATAATTAATATATTGTGCTTTGCATATTGTTGAATATACTCTAAATAACATTTATATGCATAAATAATTTTTATTACAAAATAAAATATAGTTAAAATTAAAAGTACTTTTTATTTTTACGTTGTCAAACAGTCTACTGTATGAAGTTCATTAAAATAAGCTCTTTTCTAAATGATATCTAGACAGTTAACTGGCTTCTTAAAAAATATCTACAGAAGAAAAAAAACTTTACTGACAAAAGCTTTACTGGTATAAACTCAAACAAACAAAGGCTATGTCTTTAATGCATTATGTTGAATATCTATAAAAAAATCCAAATTATTAGAAAATTTTCAATATTTTTAAAGTTTATAAATGAAATAGTTCCTGATTTTTCTAAAAATTAAAAAATAGTCCATTAGTATATTGCACTGCATACTTTATAATTTTACATCAACTATGTCTCCAAAAATCATAATAATAAAATTTAAAATAACAACAATTTATTTAATTTTATTAATAATAATTTTCAGATATTTCACATATAGATAATAACCACAATTAATATGAAAAAGGCAATCATCAGACAAATAAAATTAAGAACAATACAAAGTATTTAAAATGTTACAATTTTATCATATAATAATTAATAATTACATCAAAACATCAAATAAAAATAACAATAAATATTCTTAACTCTCTAACTATTACAATTTATGACAAAAGTTTGTGATGAGGAAATAACCAAATAGAAGTAAAACCTGAAACAAAAACATTTACAATTACATTGCATATTTAGAATTTAACATACACATCAAATGTTAGTAAAATTAAAAGAAGAGAAGAAACAAAAACCTGGAAGTAGAACTTCATTCAATCGTTTACGGGATGATATATGTTATAATTGCACTTACCTCAATTATCATTTGGTACAAAATCTTCATCATTGAGAGAAGTATAACTATCATAATCATTTACATTCAATGCACCAAATGACATGTCAATAATTTTCCATTTAAGATTATCTTTAAAGTCACTCACATTTACTAAACTCGGTTCCTCAGAAACTCAATCCACCAAAAGATCAATAATATCAATTAAAATTGGATCTATTTAGCGACTTATCCTATTAAGAATCTTTGTAGATAATAAAACTTAATTATTAAAAAATTATAAGAAACTATATCTAAAATAATAATGATAATAATATACTTTTTCCAATGCTTTAAATTGTAATGAACAAAGACCAAGTCATTCAATCTTTTGTGTTCTAATCTATTCCTTTTCTTGGAATGAATAAATTCAAGTGTTCTCTAGTTCCTTTCACAGCCTGTTGCATTCACACATTAACTTAAAATTCAAATTTCAAGCCTTAGTAATTTTGAAACCCCAGTTTTGAATTGATCCCACCAAGAAACTGAAAGTCTTAAAACAACAAAATTAGCGTTATAAACAAAAGAAAGTGATAATTAATTTTTAATAAGTAAGAAAAGGAAAAAAAGCTAATACCTGGAGAAAGTTTTGCTCCTTTTCAAATAGCAATTGACATCCTAAAATTCCCAGAAGACTGCTTATAAAGATCCATTTATGAGCTTAGGATATCTTGTCTTATGTTGTGGGCAACAACTGTTGTAATAGTTTATAATATTCTCCTATTAACTTCAGCTTTCTTTATAAAATCTGGTTTGAAATAGACGTTAGGATTCAAAAACTCCTTAGTGCAAACAAAGGAGAGTAAGTTGGCTTTTTCATCTATCATTGATGACTGCAAGATAAGGTGTGTACAAAAAATGTCTAATTTTCAGATTGACCTTGATTGCTTCCTTCACCCTCTTCATGACATAAAAAAATCCTATTGTTGCTTTTTCATCACTATTAGTCAAACAAAGCATCCTCACCAAAGGCTCACATCTCAGATAATAAATTGGCATTGGGACCAAAATTTAGTATCTTCCAATATAATTCTGGAAACCTCCAATCCAGGATTAGACATAGCATACTGAAATACAACCTACTTATCACTTGTAAAGATCTGTCTCAACTCTTTCTTCATAATAACAAAAAACTGAAGTGATAAGAACTTCGCTGCAAATCTTGTCACAGCAGGACAACACAAATTCCTACCATTGATAAAATCTTTTCTCATTAAATTCAACACTCATGCTCGATTATAAACGAACTTAGTGACCGTTTTGGCTTTTTTACACAGTCTCATCAATAATAGGAAAATATCCAACATCTCCTATATTTTTTGGCATTAAGTCAATGCAATGTACATCATAAGGTGTCCAGAAAAAAGAATTATACTTATTTTGTGACCTTTTTCCACTCGCTTTATAAGTGGAATCATTTTTTAGTAATGAATTAAACAATATTTTATAGCCTCACTTCATTCATAACTTCATCAAATATCTCAAATAAAGTGTTAGTATTCCTAATAGGGTCAGATGCATCAGTAGACTTCAAAAACATTGAGTTCTTTGTAGAATAAACCAAAAAATTAATAATAGGCCCATATCTCCTATTTGTCCAACAATCACACATGATTGAACATCTATAAGTAGCTCAATTCATTCTTCTTTCTTCCAAATAACTTTTAATTTTAGAAACTAAACAACTCAAAAGTTTACCTCTGTAGTCATCAATAGAAAGATTTTTGTATCCCAGACCGTAGGAGGCTATAACATCTATCATAGGCTGATAATAGTATGATTGGGAAGTATTGAATGCTGCACTTGTATCATACCACCATTTAGTCATTGTCATATCTACATTATGAGCCGCATCTCTAGATTGCATGACACTATGAATTAAAAGCTGGGCTCTAAAAGTTGTTCATTGTGTAAAAAAATTTGTCATTTGCCTTCTTCTTTTCCTAACATCAGGTTCAGGCGTATATAAAAAATTTCAAACACATTATAAAACTCATTATGAATAATTGTCCTTTTTGACTATTTATTCTACAATCATTTTTAGTGAATAATGGTACCATCTGTAATCAATTATTAATTGAGTTTTTATGTTTAGAAACTTTAATTTCTACATATCGTATCAAAAGAGATTATTATAGACGAAGATATAACTATTTACGATTCTGCATTAATAATAATGGATTACTTCCTATTAAAGAAAGACTAGATATTGGAACTAATCTCTATAATTACACCGCCAAGATTTAATTAATATACACCAAGTGCTAATAGAACATCAAAGAATAAATCATTAAGTTGACCAAAATAATTGACGAAAATAATAATAATATTTTAGTAGTAGATACTTTAGAATTAACTGAATCTACTAGAGTTTTCCATATTAATACACTATTATCAAATGAAAAACAAAAACAAATAGCTAAAGCACAATTAAATCTAAAAGTTGGACAAGATATTACACATCATCCATTTAAAATTTTAATTAATCGAAAAAAATATAATTTATTACGAAAAATTATACATGAAATACCAATTAGAATAGATTAATGCAATGGACATATTCGATTAAATTTAATAGATCAATATCAAATTTATAAACAATTACAAAGAATTCCTGAAGAAAGAAGACATAAAATAAGATATATAAACCTTTCAACAATTCAAATCTTATTAAAATCTACTTTTCAAGAAGGAATCGATTCTCCTGTAAGGATGACCATTATTGATGAAAGAATATATGATCTCAAAGATCAAATAATCGAAATAATAAATGGAAATTTAGCTTATGGAAAAATAAATTTAATACTTCTTTTAAAAATAGGAATTCCTTTAAAATCCCAAAATCTAAATGAAACAATCACTATAGCCTATAAGTTTTATCGATAATCTAATGACCCTAGTACAATATCCTTTTTCAATTACTTATCAAGTTAGTTATGCTTTAACTAATTCACACCACAGTATTGAATTTAAAAATACAGATAGAATTTATATAGACCAATTATTTAACAATGTTGCAAAAGTTGGAATAAATTTAAAAACTAGCCTAAGAAAATTACCAAATATTAATCATCCTATAAAATTACAAAATATAACAAGTTTAGAAGATACTCCTTGCTTATCTTTGTGAGAAAATAAAATACTTAAAAAAGAACATAGTCTTTTAAGATCACAATCTGTAAGATTAGAAAAACCTATTAGGTTTACCGAACCTGGAACATCGAATGAAAAAGTGGAAAAGAATACTAAACAATTAGTTGGTGAATTAGTTAATATTAAAAGACAACTTCAGGAATTATCAATTCGTCTTAAGAATATATTATAAGTGTTACTAAGCAATTATCTGAATTATTAGATAAACAAATTAATATTGAAATTCAATTAAAGGAATTAATTACTGTAATACAATCATTACTAAACAAAAATCAAAATTATCACTCACAAAAATTTAATTAATTTCATGAAATTCACAAAATATTAGAATATTTAATCAATAAAATTAATAATAGAATAATGACAATAAATGCTATGAAAAATTACTTAAAAAATAGATTAAATAAACGAAAAACTAGAAAAGCTAGAAAACTCAAAAGTGGTATCAGAGAAATCTACCCTATCTAATACAACGTTAGTAAAACCATGGTGAATATAGAAACAGATATAAAAATCAATTAGAAGAAATTACCCAATTATTTAATACATTAACTTTAAATAATAACTCTTTAAAATATGAAACTATAAATCCAATTACTGATCAAGATGAAATAATTTATGGATATGAATCAGACCAATAAGTATATATGGAACAACCATCTTCTTCAAAACGAAAACCTGAAGAACTATCTTCTTCTTCTTCACGAAAACCTGTTGAACAACCTGAAACAAGTCAAAATGGAGAAAAAGGGAAAAGATAAAACCAAACAAAATATGACTGGAATTATAGACAAGTTGACTAAGAAGAATTCAATCGTTTTGGCTATAACAGAAAAGCAATAAAATAAGAAAAATTTCCAACTCAATATTCACCAAAAAATGTAACATTAGGACCAAACAGAATCTTAAATTTAGACTGTGTCTTATCCCCATAAAATTTATTACTTGAATGGTCTAATAGATTAGCACTAGTCATTCAATTAGAAAAACCTTTTGAAGGAATAACTAATATAAGTACCTTACGGAATTTTATAACTTATAAAACTACTAGTATAGTACTAAACTCTTTACTAGACAATGAAATACAAATAAAAAATACCACTGACTTTCTTAATGCAATTGAACCTTTAAAAGCCTTTCAAGTAGTAACTAATGAATTGCAGCAACAAGTAGGAATAGTCATAAAAGATATCAACCAGTTAAGAACAACCATTAGCCTCCTCCAAAAATAACAAGCACCTACAGTTCAACCAATCACACCACAGCAACTTTCTCAATCAACCATTCCACCTATTACATCTACTTTAAACAAACAAGACACCTCGCCACAAATAACCACTCCTGTGTCTCAAAAGAAACAAGATATGTCCAACTCAAAAACCTATGGCAGGAATCTATGAAGAATGGCATAAAGCTACCATTCATATTATTGGAAAACCCTCAATCATTCATCTTATCTATTCAACTAGGACCGAAGCCAAAAAAATCTCTTAAAGAATTCACTGAACCATCATTACGACCTTAATATAAACAAGTCTTAGAAAAACCAGCTTCAGAAACAAAGATGAAAACACTTGGACACCTAGTTAGTATGGATAAAATTAATGATATACCTACAAAAGCTGTTGGACCCAGCTTGTTTCCGGATTCCAACTCTTGCTTAAAAAATGAAACATGAGCATCTAACCTTGAAGGGTTATTTCCATTTAACCTTCATTAGCCATCATCAGTTCATCTTCATTCTCATAACATCTCAAAAATTTACTCATAATTTGTTCAATGGTGTGCCCATACAAATCAGTCACCATGCTCAAACTCATTTATCCAATTTGTGAGCAAAATTTGGAAATCTTTGAACCGAAATTTCAATATGACTTCTTCATAGAAATCATAGCTCTAAGTCTCTAGTTTGTTTTGAAGCAATAATTATCTTAATCGGAGCTCTATAGCTCAAGATATGCTTAAAAAGCCTAAGCATGCACATACTCCAATTTTGCTCTCACAACCGATCTCTCACTTGTTCTAATGCAAACTTTCTCAAAACAACTCCAAAAGACACCATTTTTCATGAAAAGGTAGGTACATGTCTTAGGAATCCATTGCTTTAAGAATCACCTCATTTTGAGGTCAGATGAGGGAGTTATGACCAAAAGAATCCAACATGTTCATAACCTCAATCATGTAGTGACATGTCTTGGTGCCATTGTCATAACGTTCACCATAAATATCGGATTGATTTCGTTTTTGAACCATTAGAAAGAAGAATTCGGAGATATAAAACTTTCATGCAGACCACAAAGTTAGAAACTGCCTCTAAAAGGGTCAAAAATCACAATTTCTTAAAGCTGTCCAGTGGAGTCGGGCCAAAGTGCACCATTTCACCCGAGAAGGTCCATTAAATGGACATCAAGTCCGTTAAACGGACAACGGACATGGGCGATGCTAGGGGTCCTTTTTGACCCGTAAAGGTCCATTAAACAGACTTAAAGTTCGATAAACGGACATGGGGGTCTCCCAAACCCCTCCAAAGCCCCTCCAATGCTTCCTATATCCAATCTAACATTATATTCACTCATAATGTTCCCAATTT
This sequence comes from Erythroxylum mucronatum, assembly GCA_027563825.1. Taxonomy (NCBI): domain Eukaryota; kingdom Viridiplantae; phylum Streptophyta; class Magnoliopsida; order Malpighiales; family Erythroxylaceae; genus Erythroxylum; species Erythroxylum mucronatum. Next base: position 10,711,066 of record JAOSBP010000006.1, read on the forward strand.
CACTTCTTCTAATGCAAAATCACTTCATAACAATTCAAACATCAAATTTATCTCATAAAACTCTCAAATCTCAATCCATTTGAATCATCAAAACCACAATTCTCATCAATTACCATAGCTGTCACACACATAAAATCCTATGCAACATCATAACTTGTAACAATCATATCTCTCCATTCCGATGTCCAAAAATTACAAACTTGATAGCGTCGGAAAGCTTAAAGGATCATCTACAACTTCCAAGAAGACAACTTTAGCTAATTGTACCTAAATTATTCCAGATTTTCCCTTGAAGTCATACATAAATCTTATCCTTATGAAAAACTTGAACTTCATCTCAACTTCACTTCCTTAACTAAAGCAACACATTCTTATCCATTCAATTACCAACTGGAATTCATCAACCCGCAACTTCAATTTATTCAAAAACATCTCATGATTATCATAGCATTCCTAACTTTCTTTTTCCATGGTGTCTCACTTATATATATATAACAATAACTCATGTTAATTCCAATTTAAGGTCATCCTTAATTAATTCATATTCCAACCCCACCTTATTTTATAACAATTTGAATTCTAACTTTTCTTCATCCATTCTTAAATCTCAGCTCATTTGACTTGTAACATTTAGCTACATCTCATCATCCAAAACCATTCATAATTCCTATTTTCTTTTCCATAATATCTCACTTTTGTGTATATATATATACATATACCAACCATTCATGCTCAACATTCATCATAGTCATCCATATACAAACTTACATTTTGTGTCCATACACAAGTCCATTTTTCATCAATCACATAAAATAAGAATTTTACAACCTTCAATGGCATTCCAAGCCACAATACAACACCAATATCAATATCTAAAATACAAGGATGCAAAACTCAATAATGCTCGAAATACATCTTAAGCCTTGTTTTACATCAATTAATCCAAAACACAACAAAACATGGAAATTCGGATTTATGCCTTGATTCACTTTCACTTGATCTCTTACTCAATACCTGGAGATGGGGAAAGAGAGGGAGTGAGCTCGAAAGCCTGTGGGTAACATGCTTATATCAAATAACAAGCAAAACCCTTCAAAAAGTTTATTGCCATTGAAAATTCTTATTGAATCATAAAACACATTTTTTTCTCAAATTCTCGTCAATCAAACAATTCATAAGCAACATGAATCATGCCTTTATCAAACTTATAAACACATGTAAACATATAAGCACATCATAATGGTTCGGGTGGTCTGTAACAGAACGTACTAACACATTCCCATATAATAGTCATGTGTAGTCGTGAATAGAACGAACTAATACAATCCCACATAGTGGTTTTATGTAGTCGTAAGGGAGCCCATGAAGGAGCTCCTTGCCACTAGCGGGTAGGCGGGAGAAGCCTTTAGACAAGTGCACTTGATAGAACAGAACAGAACGGACCAAACCAAACCCACATAACATGTAATTCATGACTTGAAAACAGATTTGCCCAAAATGGCAACATTCCATACACTTGTTTTTCTTGAACATGCAATTTTTCAAAAAACCCTTTTTATGTAGCAATTCACAATGCATCATCAAAATTCCATATACCACAACATGTAACAATTTCTCAATCAATCAAAAACAATAAAAGCAATATTTA
>JAOSBP010000006.1:10721780-10733301 GCA_027563825.1 Erythroxylum mucronatum
TATTAGTATAGTGTACTGTATACTTTATAATTTTACATCAACCCTATATCCAAAAAACATAATAATAAAAATTTAAAAATAATAACAATTTATTTGTTTTATTAACATTATTTTTCACGTATTTCACATATAAATAGTAACTACAATTAATATGAAAATAAGATCATTTAATTGTAACGAAAATATAAAATTAAGAATAATATAAAGTATTTAAAATATTACAATTTCATCATACAATAAATAATAATTACATCAAAATATCAAATAAAAAGAATAATAAATATTCTTAACTCTTAACTATTACAATTTACAACAAGAGTTCGTAATGAGCAAAGTCGTTCATCACGTTTTATAGGCCCTGAGCAAAGTAAAAAAAGGGATCCTTATGAGGGTCAAGAGTGAGCTCTATTTTGTCTCATTTTGTTATTTATGAGGGTTGGCTTTATTTTGCCTCATTTTGCTCTTTATAAGAGTCAAGAGTGGGTCATATTTTGTTTTTTATGAGAGTGGTGCCTGCGTAGGTGCCCTTCCTGCCCTTACCCAATGCTGAGTTTGATCATGAGGAAACAACCAACTAGAAGTGAAATCTGAAATAAAAACATTTACGATTACATTACATAAATAGAATTTAATATATACATCAAATATATGTAAAATTAAAAGAAGAGGAGAAACGAAAACCTAAATCTTCATTCATTCAGATATGGGATATTTGCTATAACTACATTGACCTCAATTCTCATTTGGTACAAAATCTTTGTCATTGATAGAAGCATCATCATCACCATCATTCAAATTCATTGCATCAAATGACATGTTAATGCTTTCTCATCCAAGGTTCTTCTAAGTCACTCTCATCTTTCAAACCCGATTCTTCAAAAACTCAATTTGGCAAAAGATCGATATTATCAATGCAAATTGGATATACTAAACTACTTGTTCTATTAAGAGTCCTAGTAAACAATACAATTAAAAAATTATAAGAAACTATATTTAACTTAATAATAATAATAACATACCTTTCTCGAAGTTTTAAATTATATCCAACAAAGACCAAGTCCTTCAATCTTTTGTGCTTCAATCTATTCCTTTTCTTAGAATGGATGAATTCAAATGTGCTTCAATTCCTTTCACAACATATTGCACTCACATATTGACTTAGAATTCGAATTGCAAACCTTTGCAATTGTGGAACACCATTCCAAATTAGTCCCACCAAGAAACAGTATGTTGTAAGACAACAAAGGTAACATTATAAATAAAATAAAGTGATAATTAATTTTTAACAAGTAAAAAAAGTGAAATATATATATGCTTGGATTAAATTTTGTTATTTGGCAAAGCAATTGGCATCCCAAATCTCTAGAAGACTCCTTATAAATCTCCATTTGTGAGTTTAGAAGATATTGTATCATCTTATGGACAACAACTGTTGAAATAGTTAATAGCATTTCCCTATTAATTTCAGCTTTCTTTGTAAAACCTAGTCTGAAATAGACACTAGGATTAAAAAATGCCCCAACTGTAAACAACAGAGAGTAAACTTGTCTTTCCCATCTCTCATTGATAACTGCAAGATTAGGTGTTTACAAAGAAGGCTAATTTTTCAAATTAGCCTTGATTACTTCCTTCACCCTCTCTATGACATCATAAAAATAACTTATTATTATCTTTTCATCACTATTAGCTAAACGAAGCACTCTCACCAAATACTTACAAATTCAGATGACAAATTGGCATTGGGATCAAAATTCAGTATCTTCAAGTATAATTATAGAAACCTCCGATCTAGCATTAGACCTAGCATGCTGAGATGCAACCAACTTATCACTTGTAAACATCTGTCTCAACTCTTTCTTCATCAGAATAAAACAATAAAGTGAAAAAAAAATTGTTGCAAATCTTGTAACGGCAGGACAATACAAATTTCTACCATTGATAAAATCCTTTCTCTTAAGTTTTTATAATCATGTTTATAAATTATAATTAACAGACATTCTAATTTAGTTAAAATATGTCCAAACTAGTTTAGATGGTTATTGATTAATGAATTGAATTAGTATACAAAATGATTAAAGTTAGAATAAACATGCTTTTATAAGTCATATATTTAAACATGCTTTTATAAGTCATATATTTAGTAATCATTGAGATAAATAATTTAAATAAAAATGCATATTATTTACACACATAAGGCCTTTTTCACGAGCTTTTAAGCCTAATACCAAAATACATCGTTATTTTAAACTCTTTTATTCTTTAATGTGTGTTATTATACACAGGGGGATGGTTCTAGAACTTGCTTTTATTATCCATATTGATACCATATTTGTTAAATTAGAAACATTGAAATGATAAAGGCATTTAGATTCAACCCTTTATTTTAGCCTATTTTCTTGATCATTATCCTATCAAAATTTATCCCTTAGGAATAAATACTTTTAAGACTTAGCATTTTTATTGATTATAATTGCATTAATAGCCTTTACCTTATTTTTATTGAAAGCCTTTTCATTTTTTTGAACTCGGAAGGATTTACATTTACTTGATTGCTTGAAATTTAGATTATATTGAAGAATTTTAAAGAGGTTCAATATTTCTTTAATTTTTGGTATATGGTGAATGCTCCAAAAAATAATAAAAAATAATATAGGTTATAAGCATAGTAAAAAAGAATAGTGTTAAAGTTATTGTACTAATGGAATTATGGTGTAAAGGACCCATGTTGTGAAAAGCTAAGCTTCATGTAATTTTTTTTAATGTAAATATGCTTCAATGTTATCGCCCTTTTTATTAGCCATATCATACCTTTACCTAAGCCTCATTAAAACCTTGTAACAAGACCTTTTGATTTTTGTTTTTAGTTTACTTTTAAGTGGTGGAGATATGATTTTACTGTAAGCTTATGGTTAATAATCCACATATTTATTGATTTGAGCGTTCCTATTCTTTACACCTTACACTTTGAGCGCCTTGAGTGAATCCTTGGAGAGGGTGTGAAAATTTATGCTTTTAATTTAGAAAAGATTATATATGTGATTCTTATTATATTGACTTGTGAAGGTTAGTTCTAGGATGACTTAAATCTAATTGGATGTCGATTTGATTGATATAATATGGTGATTTAAGGTGTGGATGGACAAGTTGAGGTTAATAAGGGATTAATGTTTGTAATTTTAACGATTTAGATTATGATATTCTTAAGTACAAGCAAAAACTAAAGTGTGAGGATATTTGATAACGATTAATTGACTATATTTATACACCTATATGTAGTGTATTTTGCTTTTTTAATAGTTTAATAGGATTTTTGCTACTTATTTTGCTTCAAGTGTGCTTGTACGTGATAATTGTCTTCATGGGCTAAAAGAAAAATAATTCAGGTGAAATCAAGGCATAAAACAAAGATTTGAAAAAACTTTGGAGATACATGGCTATGTATAGTGACCGTATAAGTCACTATAAATGTGTTGAGCTTTGAAGACACTACTTCTGCCCATGTGGAGATACACACCTATGTATGTTGACATACACTTCCATGTATGTTACCCATGTAAGTTTCTGTGATCATGTAAAGTCACGATTTAAAAGGAATTTTGAGATACATAATCACCTACACAGCCATGTAAGTGACCGTGTATATTCTACAAATCGTAGTTTTTACTAAAGAAGGAAATTATAAAGGAAAAAGAAAAAGGAGAAGCATTTAGAGTCATATTAAATACCAAATGAGAAGCAGTTCTAAATAGAGGACGAGGAAAACATGAAGATTACACACAAGATCCAATAGAGAGCAACCTTTAATCCAAATTGTAAGAAGATTTCATCATAGGTTAAAAGGAGACATTGAATATGAATTCTTTTATTTCTATTTGTTCTTCTAAATATTTTATATTGAATTTGTTTTCTATGTTTAAGAACTAATTTGGTTAGTGCTTAGGTGTGATGAACCCTTTATTAGAATGAATAGTATGATATAATCTTTTACTCAACACAATTTTAATGATTAATTTATTGCAATTCAATTATATGTTATATTATTGAACTAAGATATCCAGAATATTAGTTCAATGTTTGATTTCATATGATTGAGGTTGAGAAATCCTTTGGTGTGAATAAATCTACCATAGTTGGAAGGAGTTGCATGTAAACCTAAAGATAGATCGACATAAATCCTCTAGATTAGGATCATACCCAACAGTGAAATTCACAAATCGAGTAATGCAATCTTAAGAGTTTTAACCTGAAATAGATTTTAGTTAATCAACCAAGGGTTAGTTGTTAACAGTATCGAGAAAGATATTAACATAATATAAGAATTTTCATAGTCCAATAATCAATATTTTTATTAAAGGGAGACTGTCAGAGCAGGTTACAAAACAGATCTGGGGAAACTGGTCCCCGACATATCCTCGAAGAGGATACGTTGGCACCCTGTAGGTGCAATATCAAAGTAGGTTACACCAAGTTCAAAATGTTCAGCCTGAGTGGCAAGCCAGTCAACACATCTGTTACTCTCTCGATAAATATGCCGATGAACAACAGACCAGTTGCGAGTAAACAGTTCGTGAATTCCCGCTACAATAGAGATGGTCGCTTACGTGCGGTTGGTCAAGGAAGAGAGGAGCTGGGCACCGCAAGTGAATCCACTTCCAGCTCTATGTGGCAGAATCCCAGGCGTCAGGCGAGTGATAAGCCTGTATACAAACCCCATAATTCGGAAGACATCGGAGTGCACCATTCGAGATTCTGAGTAAAGCCTGCAATCCAATTGCCTTCACTGTCGTGAATGAGGCCACCAGCTGTAGCCACGAATTTGGAGCGATTACTGGCCCCGTCTGTATTGACTTTGATCCATCCCGACGGTGGCTTGCTCCAGCTTACGCTTAGCTTGTGGCGGAGGCGGAGTTTGGTGTCCATCCGATTGTGCCTCTTAGAAGACCTGCGGAGTTGATCTGCATAAGACAAAATAAGAAAGTCAGGCGAGGAAGGCCAAGTAAATTGACAGTCAAATAGAGTCTTATTCCGCCATGTCCAGAGGAACCAACAGGTTGTTCCAAAAATAACTGCCCAATCATGACCCATAATATGACGGTGATGGCGGAGGTTGATTAAGAGCCAGTCGCGGAGAGGCATAGAGAAAAAATTAGTTGTAGCGAGGTGTGGTGACAATGCGGTCCACACTTGATGAGCTATGGGGCAATCTCTCACGGCGTGAAGGGAAGATTCTTTGAGGGAATAGTGAGTACAGGAGGTGTCCGTCGTGAGTTGCTTACAGGCCCGATGTTGGTTCGTGAGTAATCGATCATGTGCTAGTAACCAGAGGAACGTGCGGATATGTTGCGGACCCGGCCACTGCCAAAGTGCCTTCCAAACCCTATGAGTCGACGCGACATCGTGGCCCATTAGCATGGAGTAAGTGGATGCTACCGTGAAGAGGCCATTGTCGGAAGTACCCCATACGAGCTTATCAGGCCCTAGGACCTAGTTAGGCGGAAACGTGCCGGTGATTAGGCGACAAATCGGTGATGGGAGCTGAGATCAGAAAGTGGCCCAATTCCACTTACCAGTAGAATCCACATAGTTGGGGACGCGAAGGTTAAGAGTTGAAGCGGGGATAGGCTGTGAGGTGTGGGAAATCAGAGATCCTGTTTCCGTGAGCTAAGGGTTAAGCCAAAAGTCGCGTCCTGGAGCCATTGCCAATCATCCATTTCATGCCTTGGTAAACGGTGGGCCAGGTTGCTTTTATGCTACGCCAGATCATGGACTCCAAGAAGGAGGGGATGTGTGATGCGTCAAGCTTATATTTTCCAGAGAGTACTCGCACCAATAAAGCTTCCGGTGTGGCAACCAGGGACCAGCCGAGTTTGGCAAGGAATGCGTCATTAGTTTCCCTAATTCGCCTAATGTCAAGGCCTCCTAGCTCTTTAGGCTTGCAAATGTCCGTCTAGTTGACTAAGTGGATTTTTTGTTGTGCGACAAACCCCACAGAAATTGTCTCATCGCTTTTTCCATATCATCACAAAGACTGCAGGGGAGACGGACTATCTACATAGTGTAACTCGGTATGGCAGCCAAAATCGATTGGGTAAGAGTGATACGGCCAACAAATGATAGGAGTTTGGCAGACCAGCCAGATAAACGGTACCTTATCGAGTATGTGCTGGTAAGTACGTTTGCCAGCTTGTTGATGCAGAAGGGGAACACTAAGATACCAATTGAGATCATTATTCTTGGGGAAACCTAAGGCGCCACTTAGGGTTTGACTCGTAGCTAGGGGGGGTAACGTTTCTGGAGAAATAACATCTCGATTTGGCCATGCTCACACGCTTACTAGACGAGGCACAAAACCAATAATCAATATTTTAATTACATGATAAAGGGTTAATGTTAAGATATCTTAGGAGGATTCATCAATTAGGTACTGCTTATTTGATATTGTCTAATCGTAGTATTTTCTTTATCCTAGTTCATTATTGTGTTAACTTTAGTTTAGTTTGTTTAATTTAATTTTCAATTAAATTCACAACTTGATTTGATGGTTAAATAATAGAAAAAAGGGTTAATACTAGTACTTACATTCCTCGTGAGATTGATCTGTACTTACCAGTGCTAGCTATCACTACATTGTGCATTTGGGTTTAAAACTTATAATTTTTATAATAAAAAATAAATCAACCACTCATCCATTAGATCTTTCTTCACTTTGGCAAGATAAGGGATGACATATTGAAATTCCTTGACTTTTTTAAGGTACCTTTCACCTTCAGGTTTCTTTTGACTCCAGTTTTTACTCTCCTTCTTCTCTCGGGGTTCATTATCATTTTATAGTTCTTTTCCACTTTTAAGGGTGATTGCCACGACATGTTCTTTAGGATTTGTCTTGATGGCACTCAAAAAACTCCCTTGTGGTCTTTTAAATAACACTTTTATAAGCTACCCAACTTTAATTTCAAGTTATGTATAAAAGCCTCTGTTCTTTAACGTCTTGTATCTAACTCTTGAACAAGTATGGACATCTTGTCTTTTAGATTTAGCTTATTAGCCTGAGTTAGATGTTGCTAAAATCTTGGTGGAGGGTTATTCCTTACCTACCCTTCATTCCCCCAAGAGAAATTGGAGTGATTCCTCTATCCTGGATCGTACGTATTACTATACGAATTGTTCTGGGTCTAGGAGGATTCCCCACGTAATCCACATGTTTGACTTGCAATCTTTGACAATTTTGACTTGGATGTCGTAGCCTGCATATCTCACACTGCATAACTTGAAACTTAGGTTTCTTAGTCAATCCATCGATCTTTCTGCTTAGAGCTTTAACATGGTTTGCCAATTTCACAACTACATCTACTTCATATACCTATGTTGGCTTGCTAAGTCTTGCTCGAGAAGAGCACCATTGAGAATTGTTCAAAGCCATATCTTCAGTAAGGTCATAGGCTTCTTTTGAAGTCTTATTGTTTAGAGTACCTTTAACTACTAAATCTATCATCTGCCTCGTGGTCTGATTTAGCCTATAGTCCATAATGTGGGCACTTCCTTAACATCTCTTTGAACCTCTCTCATGTGTCATATAATGTCTCTAAGTCATCCTAAGAATAGAAGGATATGTCTTTCCTTAGTTTGGAAGTCTTTACTGGTGGGAAGTACTTCAAAAGAAACTTCTCTACTACTTAGTCCTATGTAGTAAATGAGGGAATTCAACCATTGCTTCACCCTGCACCTTAATGAAAACAAGAATAGTCTCAATCTTATTACATCGTCATTAGCACCATTGACTTTAAAGGTACCACAAATCTCTAGAAAGTTTGAGATAAGTGCATTGGGGTCATCATCTCGTAGCCTATCAAATTGAATAGACTATTGCACCATCTGAATGACACTTGGTTTAATCTCAAAATTGTTAACCTTAACAGTCGGTCTCATAATGCTGGATTACTCCTATCAAGTCTATTTTAGCATACTTAAACATAGTTCTTAGTTAGTCTACCATGGTTCATAATTCTTTAATATTAATTTAACCTTCCTAGTCCTTTATCTATCGATCTAACTCGAACTCTCTAAGTCTTGTCCAGTTGAGATTTCTAATTACTATTCTCTCAATCTCTAGATCTTTGCCTACTAAGTTTGATGGATTACCTTGGGTCATAAACTAACCCTAAGATCTATGAAAAAAAATTAGGAAATTAAAGAGTCAATAAGATAAATAAATAAATTAAAAGCAAAAAGAAAAAGAATTAAAATAAGTAATAATGGCTAAAATAATAAATAATGCAAGTACCAATATTAACCTTTTTTCTATTATCTAAACCTCGAATCAGATTGTGGATTTAATTTAAAATTGAACTAAACTAACTAAACTAAATTTTAACATAAGAATAAATTACAATGAAGAAAAAACTACGATAAACGATGTTAGATAAGTAGTGCCTAGGTGATGAATCGCTTTAAGATATATTAAACATTAACTTTTTATCATGCAAGTAAATTATTGATTATTGGATCGTATAAAATCTTATTTTATGTTAATATCTTCCCCAAGACTATTAACAACTAACTCTCGGTTGATTTTACATAATTGCAAAAGCTTATATAAGCTACATACATAGTTATGTAGGTCACATACACGAGTGTGTATCTTCATACGAGCATAAACAACATCTTCAAAAACTTCACACATTTACAATGACTTACACGGTCCCTATATACGACTATGTATCTCCAAATTTGCTTCAATTCTTTCATTTTATGCCTTGATTTCGCCTGAATTCTTCTCGTTTTTGGTCTATGAAGATAGTTATCACCTAAAAATACACTTGAAGCTAAATAACTACCAAAAATACCATAAAACTCTCAAATAACAAGCAAAATACACTAAATATGGGTATATAAATATAGTCAATTAATCATTTGTCAAGTACTATGGCATAATCTTTTTTTAAGCATGGTTATCATCAATTCTTAGTCATTATATGAATAGCAATTAGAGAAAGATTCAACATACTGGATAAAGTTAATAGGTATCCCAACATCTCAAATTCTTCTATATTATTTAATCACGCCTTTAAATCAATCAAGCATTTGTTCTTTGAATGTTGCTTCTCCTCATTCATCTGGCAGAGAATTCAAGCTCTTTATAACTTAGTGGCTTCTAACTTAAGATGGCAGAGTCTCGTCTCCTAATTAGCAATTAATATCAAGGACAAGGATGTGAACTAAATAGTGAATAAAATTTCTTTTAGTGACATAATATGTATGCTTTAGTAGGTAAATAAATAAAGAATTGTCAAGGGAATGATAATTTAAAAGGAGGAACTACTGCCTGGATTAATTGACTCCATTAAAACCTAACTGGCATCTCAAAATCTCCACCTCAAGGGTATTTAGGTTATGGTTGGAAATTGGCATTTACCAACTTATCCTAACAGGAATTAGCAAATAGGAAGTCAAGGTGATGGTCTTTTAAAGATGTGATCCTCTCTTTGCTAGATAGTTAAGCTTTAACTTAAGCTAGACTTGTTTAAATGTATTGTAATGGTTTTAAGGACAACTAGTCTTTGATTGTTGGGACCCGATCTCGAAATCGAACCCCAACCGAAAAAACGAAAAGCGGAAAACAAAAACGAAAGAATCCGAAGCGGAAATAAAGCGAAGATATCGAGTCAAACCGAAATGAAAAACGAAAGCAAACGAATGGATCAAAAATCATTTAGCGGAAGCCAAATCATAAGCAAAATCGAAGAATCGGACTTTCAAAACAAGAGCAAATCGCTGAAGAACAAAAACTGAATTTCGACATCTGGGAAACGAAAATCTTAGAGAAGCGTCGCGTTGGAAACCTTAGACTAAACCTATCCGGAAAACGGTGTAAATTTTTTTTTTCATTCAATCTTCTTCAAAAACAAAACTAATCCATATTCAATTTCCCGAACAAATTTTCCATTCGAATCTCACTTTTCTTTGCCATAATATTCCATAATCTCAAATTACTAGATTTCTCTTAATCTTGCATATCTTAAATTCATCTTTAAAACTCTTATTCTAATTTTCCTTTGTCATATAAACAATCACACATATCTTATTCCCAAACAAGCCATACACAATTTAACGAAATTTCGGCAGCATAATGGCTATATTTGTAACAACCCAAAAATCTGCAATAGAAATACACACACTTCTATAATCCCAAAACCAACTCCAAATTATCGGACCTCCCGTTCGGAAATCCAAACACAAACAGCCGTAATCCTATACCTAGCACTTCAAAATTCTCAATCAAATTCCATACTCAGGAATCAATCCCATCATATATCATAACCATACACAAAGTTTGTACTTCAACTCAAAACATAAATCCATCATTTACTTACATAATCCAATTTCATAATCATACATAAACTCAATTCCATACATAACTTTATAATGCATATACATCATAAATTAATGCTTACAAAAATCTTAATGGCATTCCAAGCCATATGCAAATCCAAAACTAAAATCCAAAATTACACAAAACACAAGATAATCAAAATTGAACAAATGCGTCGACTTTCTTTCATCCGATCTTCTGCTCGAAACCTGGAGATGGGGATGAAAGGGGGGTGAGCTAGACAGCTCGTGGATAACATATTTATAAATGAAAAATAAGCAAAATCCATTTCTCAAAACATTTGCCATTCAGCAAAATTTTCAAAAACTTATTTCTTAAACCTTCCCACTTTTCAAAACATTTATACTGAAATTTTCAATCTTTTCACAATTTCAAACCTTAAATTTTCATTCCTTGAAGTTTCAAAACTTTTCAAAATTCATAAATATAATCAAAAACATGAATACAAGCACATATAAATGCATCACATTACAAATAAATCAAAAATCACATAACATTTCATAATGGTTTGGTTTCGGTCCAAACGGAACGTACTGCACATTCCCGTATAGCGGTCCTGTGCAGCCGTGAACAGAACGTACTACACCTTTCCGCATAGCGGTCCGGTGTAGCCGTGAACTTATGGGAGTCCTTACGGAGCTCCAATGCCACTAGCGGGCAAGCGGGAGAAGCCTTTTAAAAACGAGACCAGTGCACTGACTCATACTTAGGGGACCTACCCAAACCCATATAACACATTTTCATGCTTAAAAATCAGATTGGTCAAAGGCATATTTCGAAAAATTAATTTTTTCGTATCATGTCATACAAGACACATTCACATTCGCAATTTCACATACATTCATATTGCCATTCAAATGCAAACACAATTCATCAATCAATCTTATAACAATCAAATTCATACTCAATTTCTCAATCAAGCACAAACAAGCACAACAAGGAAATGCTAAAATCATAGAAATTTAAAATCATAATTTATCACTTCCATCATAAGTAATAAATTTCAAAACTTTTCTTAATTTCTAAAATCATTTTAAAACTTGTAACATTTTCCAAACATTCGGAAACAATAAAATTTCAATACTTTCTTTCTAAATTTCTCGATCAATTTCACAAATCATTTGAAAACAA
>JAOSBP010000006.1:10744815-10763601 GCA_027563825.1 Erythroxylum mucronatum
TTTTCCACAATTTTCCACTGAAAATGAAAATTGAAAATATATGCAAAAAATCAAGATAGAAAACAAGAAACTGTTTTATGAAAGTAAACGCACCCTTAGAATTCTGAAAAATGGAAACTGAGTTTTAACAATTACTGGTTTCATCCTAGCTGTATACTTCAATTGTACAGAACTCGTGTGCTTTCTTGTTTCTTTTAATTCAATTTATGTTTTTTTAACTCTCTGTTTGTAAGGTTAGTACTTCATTTAATGTTTGACTATGATTTCCTAGAATAAGTGTTTTACAATTTTTATTTTTATTCTTAAAAATATTTTAATGTCATATGTGTAATAAATTGATATTATACTAGTATTTGCAAAATCAGACACCGGCATTACAATGTAATTTATGGTTCAGCGTTACTCTTCCTTTAAATGCGACACTATAGAAACGTGTAGATGAGATCATTAGGACTTTCACTTCACTTCACAACAAGAGCAGTAGAGCACTTTAAGCTGCAGGAGATTATGGAAACTTAAATTTCATACTACGTCAGTCAACAGCCGCTGAGTAATAAAGTTGATGTTATGGCTGCTCTTTCTTCTCTTTTGAACCCTTTACTTGCAGCTCCAATTCCCACCACCAAGAACGACATTTGTTTGTCAAAAACCAAGCCTGTTTTCAATCTCTTTTTCTCTTTAAATGCTTCAAGGACCCAACCACGCTGTTCTAGCAGACGTACGGTTGCGGGGACGTCGCTCAAGGTTCTTCTTTGTCTTGCCTATTATGTGCTCGACGATGTGATTCCGTGAATTGGCTAATCGTTTCTTTTGTTTTAGGAGAATTTGGGTAGGTTAAAGCAAATGGTTAGTGATGCTACGAGCTTGAATTACTGGGTTGTGAGAGACTATTATCGTCTCGTGAACTCAGTTAACGCGCTTGAGCCGCAGATACAGAGTCTCTCTGACGAACAGGTCTCTGGATTTTTAATTTGTTGTGAAGTCGAAATGTAGAAATATATCCCGAGGGATTTTGAACGATGGATTATTATTTGTTTGTTTTAGTTGAGTGCCAAAACTGCGGAGTTTAGAAGAAGGTTGAGGCAAGGGGAGACGCTAGCGGACATTCAAGCTGGTTTGCAATGAGTTAGCTCTTATGATTTGCTTCAGAATTTGGAGTTGAATGATATGAATAATCCGTTATTTATTTGTTTCCCCGACTATTGCAGAGGCCTTTGCAGTGGTTCGTGAAGCAGCAATAAGGAAACTTGGAATGCGCCATTTCGATGTGCAGGTTGCACCGCGTATTTTATTTTTGTCACTCATGAAGCAGCAGAGCTGCTCTGTTGTAATATTACGTAACTTAGTGCCTTTACTCACCATTTGATTATTAATTCATATATTCTTCACATTTGAACGTTAGGTTATTGGAGGTGCGGTTCTTCATGATGGGTCAATTGCTGAAATGAAAACGGGTGAGGGAAAAACCTTGGTTTCTACGCTGGCTGCATATCTCAATGCACTGACTAGTGAGGGTGTTCATGGTATGTTTCTATCCTGAACTGATCCACTGACTTTGCTGAAATATGGATGCTCTTGGTTTTCCTTTCGTTGGAATTGTATCTTGATTTCTCTTTCTCAGTGGTAACTGTAAACGATTATTTGGCTCAACGAGATGCCGAGTGGATGGGTCGTGTTCATCGCTTCTTAGGCCTTTCGGTTGGTCTCATACAGGTGATAAGTTCGTACAATATGAAAGAATTGTTGTGTTAAGCTTGTAATGGTTTTGTGCGAGTGTGTATGTGTGACTGGAAAACACGGCTTCTATAGAACAAACAGATTGCTATAACCATCCAAACTCTTGAATATTATCTCGTTGATTATTGTCTCATTGATGTGCTGTTACATGCATGTGCAGAAGGGGATGGCACCAAAAGAGAGGAGATCAAATTACAGATGTGATATCACATATACAAATAACTCAGTAATTCCTTTTTATTTATTTATTGTTTTTGGGTGCACCTTGATGGATACCTCCAGTATAGCATTTATAATATGCTGCAAGTTCCTCCTTTCTCTTTTTAATCTTATTCTGATGTTTTGCTATTCATATTGCTATCAGGAACTTGGCTTTGATTATCTGCGAGATAATCTTGCTGGAAACAGTGAACAACTTGTGATGCGATGGTACAGTAGGCATCAATTTTGTTTAATTATTACCATGACATTCTTGTTTTAGGCATATTTCCCTCTTGCATCTTTTTCCTCTTTTTAAAACTTCATATTGCTAATTTTTTTCCTTTCATTCTTATTCTTTTTATCATTTTCCTTACAGTAATTGTTCTTGTTATTAATCTAATTCCTTCTTCACAATAATTTATTATATTAATCTTGGACTATGCATAGGCAGGCCAAAGCCTTTTCACTTTGCAATAGTTGATGAAGTTGATTCCGTTCTCATTGATGAAGGTCGAAATCCACTGCTAATAAGCGGTGAGGTAATAAAATTTACAAAGATAGAATTGCAATTTATTACATATACCTTGAGAATCTGGAAACAACCATCTTGCAGCTTCCTTTGACAACCCTTTAATGAATTGTGGATCTTCTCTAATCTTATGCTAGGCTAACAAAGATGCTGCTCGGTATCCAGTTGCTGCTAAAGTGGCAGAGCTGCTTGTTCCAGGCCTTGTAAGTCTATTACACTGTCAGACATGTAACTTCTGTTCCATTAATCTGTCAATTATCCTTAGTTTCTTTTACAAATTGATATGGTAACAGCATTACAATGTTGAGCTTAAAGATAATTCTGTGGAGTTGACTGAGGAAGGAATAGCATTTGCTGAAATGGCTCTTGGAACAAATGATCTGTGGGATGAAAACGATCCCTGGGCGAGGTGAAAATTTTCTTCCCTCTTTTCCCCTTATTCTGGTCATCTTTTCATTACTTGGAAGAATGTCAAACATAGAAACAGCACATCCTTTTTTGTATTCAATTATTGACTCTAGCTTTACTTTCTTACATCACTTCAAATCGGGAATGCTGCTAAATGAAACTAAACCTTTCTTTTTCTTCACTAAACCCTTTGAAAGGGGTTGTGATTGTAGTCAAATAAATTGTAAATCATATCAATCAGCCTCATAGTTTCTATTTTGGCTCATGTGGTGCATCATTCAGATAACTTTTCTGGTTTGTTTCCCTTGATATGGAGGATGGTTATTTTAAGAGATGGTGTATGGTCAGGTTTATCTTCTTTGAGATACAAGTTTCTCTACTAAATTTACCATTTGAATAGGAATGCCCATTTGAAGAATTACATGGAACAACCACTTGAAGGTTCAATATTTTGAAGGAAATTGTTATGACTAGAGAGAAGATTATATTTCATATTAACTCTTATATGAGGGACAAGTGTAGGAGGGGGAGATAGTCTGATGGGGATTGTAAATGAGGAAATTAGAAGCTAGGTGCCTCATGGTCTACGTAGAATGATAAGCTACCGTCTAAAATGCCTTTTGCTTACTTTTGGAGGCCTTAGAGATTCATACCTATGTTTTTTGGGAACTATGGAAAAGTAGATAAAAAGATATCATAACTTTTAATTCTCGTAATGACTTAATATAAGAATTTAATAGCTAACATGTAAAACTTGTAAACTTTATGATCAACTCTCTAGACACAGTCTTCTTTTTGAGGAAATGATTGTCCACCTTTTTATGTTTCTTCTTCTCGTGATAATCCAGAAGATAAACTAGATTAGAGGCTATATGCAACATTACCTTATTGTCACATACCAATCTCATAGATAGGTCTAGGTGAATAAATCCCAATCTCCTCTAGTAGATGACATAGCCATAGTAGCTCACAGATTGCAACTGAAACAACTCTATACCCAACTTCTGTAGTAGAGTGAGCTCCTAGGTTCTATTTCTTACTCTTTCATGAAATTAGGTTTGCTCCTACAAATACATTAGAAATTAAAGTATAACACCTATCAAATTGTGAGCTTGCATAATCTGTAATTTTTTGAAAGGTTTGCATAATCTATATTTGTATATTCCAATATGTTAATATATCCATGATTATAGGATAGGAGTTTTTATAGGAGCCTTTTTTTTTAATGTATCGTACAATGTGAAGTGTTACTCCCTATTGTTTAACATAGGGTTAGGACATAAATTGACTCATCACACCAACTAAGAAGGCAACATTAGGTTTGTTGATAGTGAGATATATCAACTCCCCAACTAAATTATGGTAGTTAGTTGAATCAAAACATGGCTCCCTCATTGAGTACAATTTTAGCATTGGGATTCATGGTGTATCCAGAAGCTTGGACCTTGATAATCCAGTCTCTTGTAATAGATGCAAAGCATATTGTTTGAGAGAGGCAAATCCCTGTTTGAATCGTGCTGCCTTAATACCCAAGAAATATTGTAAAGGACCAAGATCTTTAGCTTGAAATTGTTGTTGTAGGTTGACTTTCAACTTAAAAAATGCTAAGTAAATCATTTGTAGTGAGTACAAGGCCATCCACACAGATAATCATAAGCACAAGTCCCTATGCCCTATGGCGATAAAACATAATGATCTAATTGGCAATGTTGGAGGATAAGTTCTTGCACTATTGTACTCAATCTCCAAAACTATGCAAGAGGAGATTGTTTGAGGCCATATAAAGATTTTTTTAATCGACATACATAGCTAGACTCTCCTTGAGCAATAAAACTTGGTGGTTGCTCTATGTAAATATCTTTTAGAAGGTAGCCATGTAAAAGCACATTTTTAATATCAAATTGATGTAGTGGCCAATCATGCCAAGAAGCATTTGATATAAAAAGATGGACTAAGGCATTCTTGGCAACAAGAGAGAATGTGTCATATTCTAGGTTAAAATTTTGAGGGTTGCCTTTTGCAACTAAATGAACTTTGAATGATCAATAGTTCCATTTGATTGAATCATTATAGTGAACACCTTTCATCAGTAGACTTGCCAAAAGGTAAAGGCACAAGCTCCCAAGTACCATTAGATTGAAAAGTAGTCACCTCCTCAATTATAGTAAATCACCCCCCAAATGGGCCAAAGCTTTAGCCATTGTCTTAAGAATAGACATAGGAGGCAAAGTAGAGAGAAGAGGGCAAAGAGGAAACAAAAGCGGTATAACAAGGAGATAGGAATGATAAGACACAATATTAAAGCTAGCATGTTTGGTGCAAGATATGAGTACCTTTATGAAGTGCAATATGCATGCCAAGATCAGATGGAGTGGATTTATATAAGAAAGGATTCATAACCTAATGTCTTAATATTTTGGATAAAGATATAGAACTCTTGCATAGAGGCCACTCATCCTCCTTAATAAAATATTACAAAATTAATAGTTGTTATATGATATATATTTTGTTTATAAGTAGGGGCTCTTCTATTATGTAAAATACACAAAATCTTAATAAAGATACAACCATAATGGTTTTTTGCTCGTGGATGTAGGCTTTAGGGCCGAACACATAAAACCTTATATAAATACAATCTTCTTCTTCTTTGTTTTTTTTCACAAAAAATGAATGCTGGTTGTGGTGTCTAAGTAAGTGAATCTAGCTTTTTCCTTCACAATTGGAATTCAAAATTCATTTTGTCTGTTTTACACATTCAAGTTATAACTAATTGTTCAGTGAAATTATGCAGATTTGTGATCAATGCTTTGAAAGCAAAGGAGTTTTATCGACGAGATGTTCAGTACATTGTTAGAAATGGGAAGGCTTTGATAATCAATGAGGTAGAGAAAATACGTGCAAGTGCATATGCTACATTTACAACGCAAAGAAGTGTGTGTGTAATATTATCGAAGACAAAATTTATGCAGTTGACAGGACGAGTTGAAGAGAAAAGGAGATGGTCTGAAGGGATTCACCAAGCTGTGGAGGCTAAAGAAGGTTTGCAGATTCAGGTATAGTTTGATTAGCTTTTTATTGTTTTATGAAGCTTGCAGAGAAATGATTCCATGGAAATAGGAATTTACTTACTGCATCTTGTTCTTTTGGGGCACTCTTTAGGCTGCTTCAATTGTGGTGGCACAAATAACTTACCAATCACTGTTTAAGCTCTACCCGAAGTTGTGTGGAATGACTGGAACTGCCAAAACTGAAGTAAGTGAATTATACAATTATCTTTTTTGTGTACAATTTTCGTGATTTCTCAATTTGATTAAAATAATATGATAATGTTGCAGGAGAAAGAATTTTTAAAGATGTTCCAGATGCCTGTTATTGAAGTACCCACAAATCTACCAAATATCCGTGTAGATTTGCCAATTCAAGCATTTGCGGTAGATCTAACATATCATATACATTTCTGTTTGATATACGTTACCCATGAATATGAACTGTTTCTTTTCTCATTATTTATTTATGCTTGTTACAAATTAGATCAAATAATTTGTTTAGATATAATTATATTAGTTAGGATTGATATTCTGCTTGAATATAGGAGATTATTTTGTAAAGTAGTTACTCCTAATCACTATGAATGTGTACCAATACTCTCTATAATATATAACATAGAAATTATATTTCTTCATATCATGGTATTAGAGCCTATACGAGTCTTCCTTAGGCTAACCTTCATTCTGCCCAGTGAGCTTTAGTAAATACCTTTGATTCCTTCTTCCTTAAGTTTTATCCAGACAACAAAACTTTATATATATATATATATATATATATTTGGGTTACCCACTTCAGACACCCAACTTCTATCCTTAGCAATAACCATTTCCAGTTTAGAAGACTGTATTGTGTTCCACTTGCAGTCACCTTGGGTCGACATCTCACTAATAACAGTCACCATACTTTTAGACGTCCATTTTTTCTCATCACGACCACCATTAAGAGCGCTGACAGTAGATCGACACACCACCAAAGGATGATCATTCGACGACTTGCATGTGAATCTCACGTCTCTTGATTATTTTGCTTCTAGGGATGGCAATGGGTCGGGTAAGTTCGGGCCGTGGGCAGCAGGCCTGAGCCTGAGCCTGACTAGGCTAGAGGTAGCTTGACTTGAGTCTTCGCCAGGGCTGATTTTTTTTAAAATTTAAAAATGCAAAAATTTCGTTTGCTTATAAGGATCAGGCCTGGACAACTTGAGCCTAACCCAAGGTTTGATCAACCTGGGCCTTGCTCGTTGACTTTGGGGTGGACTGGGCTGGATCCCAGTTTCCATCTCTATCTACTTCTCCATACACACGTCGATGCGTGGAAGATTGGACAACACTAATACAACCTTCAATCACCCTCTTCGACGACAAAAGCTTCTCTTGGCCATCCCTATGCTAACGATGTACGACGGTGACACTTTGGTGTAGTTCTTTGACAACGTGTTTGAAGTTGTGTGTGCAAGGTATCGATTAAGTTATGCTTACTAGATTTGTTCAGGTTTTTGTGATTATTTTATAATTACTGGGAAAGATCTCTATGGTAATAGGTTGGAGTGTGCTGCTGGTCAACTAGTATTTTTGGGTGTAACAGCAACGTGAGTTTGGTGCTAATGTTTAAGTGTGGGTCATTAGATGCTTTAGGTGTTTTCTCCTAACTTAATTGTCAGGAAAATTATTCTTGAACTTGTGTGGTATATTTGATTTATTTAAACATGGCTGATGAAGATAAAATAGTTGCAATTGATGGTATTCTTGTGATGTCTAAAATCACAGAATATAAATTGATTGGTCACATTATTTTTGAATGGTATAAAACGTTTTGGATTTACCTCAAAAGCATTTCGAAAGACCACCTTACTGATGATCCTCCAAACCTTACTCCGAAGGAATGGCTATGTGATGATGCCCGACTATATTTACAAATCCGAAACTCTATTGAATGAGGTCGTTATTTTAATTAATCGTTGTTAGGAATTGATGAATTATTTGGAGTTCTTATATTTAAGGAAAGGAAATATTTCACGTACCTATGAGGTATTCAATGGATTTTACTGAATTGAACAACAAGATCAATCATTTTAGGCATCTTTTATGAATATCAAAAAGATTTATGAGGAATTAAATGTTTTGTTACCGTTTAGTTTGGATGTTAGATGGCAGTAATGATTTTTTTTGTGGTCTTAACTCACAATTTGAAGTTGCCAAGTCTCCGATTCTTTCTAACATTCAAATTTCTTCCTCAAATGAGGTTTTTACGCGAATACTCTGCACAGATGTTGGTACATATGTTCTCCCAACATTCAAACCTCAAGTGCCCTCATAAGTCGAAATAATGGATAGGACATTGAAAAGTCAAATAATAAGACTTATAACAGGATAGGAAATTGGGATCATAAGAATCAAGATGCTAGAACAATTATTTGTCGATACTATTATGAGTCGGGCCATACTAAATGTATGTGTATAAAACAAATATTGAGTTTCGTACTGTACCAGCCGAAAAATGGTACGAAACTGGGTATATAAGTATCGATCGTCTGTACCGATCGGTACCTTAAAATTTAAAATTTTGGAGGACTATTTTACAAAAAAAAATTTCTTAAAACACCCCCCATCCCGACGGTACCTTAAATTATAAATTATACAGTATAATATATTAAAGAACTATTTTGCAATTTAAAAAAAATTCAAGGATCATTTTATAAATTTAAAAATTACCCGAAACGGTACTTAATATTGATCGATACTGATACAGTACTGTATCAGAACCAAACCTGGTACCAATACCGATACAGTATTCATAACATTAGTCAAAAACTGATGAATAAATCTCAAAATTTTCATTTTGCTCATATTGCAGTACTACTACACTAGACTCATCCGTAAAAAAGACAATTACAGTTTCTACAGAAGAGTTTGCTAAGTTCACACAGTACTAAGAAGCATTAAAAAGTTCATCCCATCCTATCACACTATTGCTAATTCAGGTAACACATCCTCGTGTCTCCTTTCATCTTTATCACAATGGGTCATTGATTCTTGTGCCTTAGATAATTTGACAGGTAATCCTAGTCTTTTTTCTACTTTTCAGAGTCACTTGTCTCCTTCCTATGTTACCCTAACCAATGGATCTACTTCTTTTGTTATTGGCTATGGAACTATTAATCCCACTCCATTATCTTTATCATTTGTCTTAAACTTATGGGGATTCTCCTTTAATTTATTATCTATGGGCAAACTCACTCATACCTTGGATTTGTATATCTTATTCTTTCCCAATCTTTGTATTTGTTTGAATCTTATGACAAATAAGATTATTGGTAAGGGACGTGAATCAAGAGCTCTATACATTCTGGATACACAGATGCTAAGATATATTACTTGTTCAAGTGTCTTAACTCCTTTTGAAGCTCATTGTCGGTTAGGACATCTATCTTTACCTTTATCAAAGAAGTTATGTCCTCAATTTCTTAATGTATCTTGCTTAGATTGTGAGTCTTATCAGTTTACTGAATATCATCTTCTCCCTTCACTCCCTCGAATGACAAAAAGAGCCAGTTTTTCATTTGAATTAGTACATTATGATGTTTAAGGTCCATGTTTTGTTGTCTCTAAAACAGGGTTTCAATATTTTGTCACTTTTGTTGATGATTTCTCTCGTATGACTTGGCTTTTTAATGAAAAATCGTTTTAAGTTATTTTCTCATTTCACTACCTTTTGTACTGTGATCAAAACTCAATTTAATATCTCTATTCATACTTTGCAAAGTGATAATGCCATAAAATATTTTTCCACATCATTTCAAACCTACGTGATCCAAAATGACATTCTTTATCAATTGTCATGTGTTGACACACCATCTCAAAATGGTGTCATTGAAAGAAAAAATTGACATCTCCTTGAAAGAGCTTGAGTACTCTTATTTCAAACACATGTTCCTAAACCATTTTGGGCCAATGCTATTTCCACAACTTGTTTTCTGATCAATATGCCTTCATTTGTTCTTCATGTGAGATTCCTTATAATATCCTTTTTCCCACTAAGCCCTTGTTTCCTATTCTACTACAAATTTTTGGTAGTACTTATTTTGTATGCCATGTTCGTTTTCAAGTTACCAAATCAGATCTTAAATCTTTAAAATGCATTTTTTTGGGCTACTCTTGCCTACAAAAAGGACACTGGTGCTACTGTCCTACTTTAAACAAATATCTTGTGTCAACTAATGTTTCTTTTATGGAAACTATTCTCTTCTCCCGTAATTCTTCAATTTCTGAAAGGTGGACGATGACCTCTTAGTTTACAAGATCACCCTTCATATTACAAATGCCATCTCTACATATGATCCTCCTACCCAATCACAACCTCCACCTATTCGCTTGCTCGATTATGGAAGACGCGATCATCTTGATACAAGTTCACTACTTTTCTCTTCTTCATCATCAAATCCCACAACTCATGATCCAAAACTTCCAATTGCTCTTCACAAAGGTAAATGTCAATGCACCTATCCTATTTCCCCTTTTGTTTCTTACGATCATTTGTCTTTCTCTTCTTGTTTTTTTGTTGTTTATTTGATTCGTTGACCCTTCGGAAAATTGTTCATGAAGCCTTATCTCATCCTAGTTGGCATAATGCTATGTTAGATGAGATGAATGCTTTGGATGCTAATGGTACGTAGGACTTGGTGAGTTACCTATTGGAAAGAACACCATTAGATGTAAATGGTTGTTTGCTATTGAAATCAGTTCTGAAGGATTTATTTTTTGATTTAAAGTATGACTTGTAGCTATGCCCACACCTATAGTGTGGATTATTCTGATACTTGGCTAAATTGACTTGGCTAAATTGACTTCTATTCATCGATTCATTTCTTTGGTAGCTACTCATGATTGGACCCTACATCAATTAGATATCAAGAATGCTTTCTTATATGGAGATCTTTGGAGGAAATGTATATAGAGCAACCACTTGGATTTTTGCTCAGGGGGAGAATGGGAAAGTTTGTTGTCTTCACAAATCCCTATATTGTTTAAAACAAAGTCCCTGGGTTTGAAAAATTTAGTCAGGCAATGGAATAGTTTTGCATAAGTAAAGACTAATTTTGATTAGTCAGTATTCTATAGACATTCTATATCTGACATCATTCTCCTTGTTGTTTATGTAGATGATATTGTTATCACTGGAAGTGATACTATTGGCATTTCATCCATGAAATCCTTTATTCATAGTTAATTTCATGCAAAAGATTTAGGGGCTTTGAAATATTTTTTGAGGGTTGATAAAGAGTAAGAAAAGCATTCTCTTGTCACAAAGGAAGTATGTACTTGATAATAATCGAGAATGGAAAGATGGGGGCTAAGCCATGCAGTGCTCCAAAGATTCCTAATCTACAACTCACCAAAGATGGAGAATTGTTTGAAGATCCTGAGAAATATAGGAGATTGGTTGGAAAATTGAATTATCTCAGAGTAACTTGTCCTAATATTGCATATTCTATTAGTGTTATATGTCAATTTATGTCTTCTCCTATCATTCATCTTTGGGTTGCTCTAGAACAAATATTATGTTACATGAAATGAGCTCCTGGTCTTGAGATTCTATACAAAAATCATGGACATACTCATGTTGAGTATTTCCCAAATGTTGATTGGGTAGGCTTTAAGATTGATTGAAGATCAACTATTGGTTATTGTGTTTTTGTTGGAGGAAATATAGTTTCATGAAAAAGTAAGAAGAAACAAGTTGTGTCTAGATCTAATGCAGAGTTTGAATATAGAGCTATGACACAATCGTCGTGTGAAATAATATTGATATACCAACTCTTAATGGAAATTGGTTTTAAAACTCCATTGTTAGCAAAGTTATGGTGTGATAATCAAGCTACACTACATATTACTTCGAATCATGTGTTCCATGAACGAATTAAACTTATCGAGAAAGATTGTCTCTTTGTTCGTAAAAAAGTACAACAAAACTTGATTTCCATAAGATATGTTAAAACTGGAGAACAACTTGGGGATATTTTCACAAAGACTCTAACCGGAGCTTAGGTGAATTATATTTGTAACAAGTTGGGCATGCTTAATATCTTTGCTCCAACTTGAGGGGGAATGTTACAGATCCTATCAAATAATCTATTTAGATATCATTATATTAGTTAGGATTGATATTCTGCTTGATTATAAGAGATTATTCTATAAAGCAGTTACTCCTAATCACTATAAATATATATCAATACTCTATATAATAGATAACATAGAAATTACCTTTCTTCACATCAATGTTAATAGACTGCTCGTGGCAAATGGGAGCATGTTCGTCAAGAAGTTGAATACATGTTCAGGCAGGGCCGTCCTATTTTAGTGGGGACCACCAGGTAAACTTCAGCGCTAAAATTATTATACAATATTTACTGCAGTGGAAGGATTAGTTTAGAAAGGACTTGAACTGGAGAGGGAGGATTGCTGGTTACAGTTGCAGTTATTTCTTATATGGGGATCTTTTTAGAAGATTTTTATGTTGCATCCCTCACCTATTTTTATCTTCCTTTTGGTTCTTCTTAATGCAGTGTTGAGAATTCTGAATATCTTTCTGATCTGCTGAAGGAATGGAAAATTCCCCACAATGTCCTTAACGCACGACCAAAGGTTAGTTAAATTTACCAGCACTGGACTGTGTTTGGTTTATAGTTTTTCATTTTAGTGTGGTGAAACAATTCGACCCAATAAATTAAGCAGTAGGGTTAGGGTTTAGAATAGAACATATATGAGTTCTAACGGTTAGCTACCTTTGCATACTACGTTAGCAGTGCTGTGTAATCCTTTAACTTGGGACATTTCATTATTTGAGTCAGTATGCCGCAATGGAAGCTGAAATTATTGCCCAGGCAGGAAGAAAATGTGCTATTACTATATCCACAAATATGGCTGGAAGAGGTACTGACATAATTCTGGGAGGAAATCCAAAGGTAGGTATATTTGTTGCAATTTTTATTTTTTACTTTTATCTTCTTGTTTCTGTAGGAAAAATCTGTAAGACCTTAATTTTTGGATAAGCATATGAGTCTGGATGATAAATTGTGTTCATACCAACATCCATGTGGCTGAATGGCCATGTTGCAAACTTTCGATCTACGTAAAGAAGTTTGAGGGAAGGTGCTATAGGGTGGGTGGAGTGGGTTCAGGGGAAAAGTATAAACTACACCTCCTTAATGCAAGTCATCATCCTATGCCAAAAAAGTTGTCATGTATATGGCTTTGCATTCGTTAACCATGGATTCTTTGATTCTTTAATGACATGTGTCAGCCTTTTGATTGTTGTAGATGCTTGCAAAAGAGATCATACAGGACAGCTTGCTTTCTTTCCTAACAAAAGAATATCTGAAAGTTGAAGATGATGGTGACATAATTTCACATAAGGTTACTGTGTATAAAACTTATTGTGATTGTTGCTAGACAAGTTACCATTATATGAATCATATCCTTTTGTGCAGGTATTATCAAAGATAAAAATAGGCCCGACCTCACTAGCTCTGCTAGCAAAGACAGCACTCATGGGTTTGTGCTCTACTCTAAAAGCTTTTTGTACCACCTGCTTTCAGATTGTATATAATTTGTATTGAAATGTTATTCATTGTTGAATATGATTCCCCAGCTAAATATGTTGGTAAAAGCGAGGGCAAGAGCTGGACATATGAGAAGGCAAAATCAATGATATCAAAGTCGGTGGAAATGAGCCAGTCGATGGGCTCTGAAGAGTTGCAAAAACTTGTTGATGAGCAGTCTGAGATGTACCCTCTTGGCCCAACAATAGCACTTACTTATCTTTCAGTTCTCAAAGATTGTGAAGCTCATTGTTTCAATGAGGGGTCTGAAGTGAAGAGACTTGGTGGACTTCACGTGATTGGAACATCTTTACATGAGTCCCGCAGAATAGATAATCAGGTACCTATCAATTGCTATAGCAGTTGAATTTTAAGCAGGCCTTTTTATATTCTGATACCTTTTATCTTAACAAAAAATCATTTCGGTTTGTAAGTAAATGGCATCATGATAGCAGCCTAAAGTGTGAATCCTGCATCGAAATTGCCCAGTCCATGGGCCCAATTGACTGGCATGTGTTCTTTTCAGCATACATATCCTTACTGCCCACACTTGTTGAAATGCTGCTCCAAACATCATTTCACATTAAGGCTAAGAAAAGTGTTATTGTTATCTGATAAGTTATTCTTTCGGAGCGGGTCTACCTGCCAGTGAACTCTTCACTCAATTATTTTGATTTACTGATATTAAGATTTAATCATATAGATGTTTAAACTCCACTTCTTGAAGTATGATGTAACAAATATTAACACTGCCAACTCCTTATTGATGTAAAAATGCTTTGTCACTTCTTCCACTTCTATGCATAGATGTAACTTTGATTTTTTGCTACTTTATCCCTTCCCTCGCAAAAAAAAAAAGCTTCGAGGTAGGGCAGGAAGACAAGGGGATCCTGGATCTACACGATTCATGGTGAGGTAATATTATAATTAAACTTTTGCCACTTTTTTTCCTCTGCCTCTTGTTATAGTATTCTGAGATTGGTTGTAATCATCCTTGATTTGCTTGAATCAGAATTAGATTTTTTTTTAGGTTAATCAAGAGATATTATTAAGTAATGTGTACATCATTCCTTCCTATAAATAGGGTTTCTTGTACTATATAACATACACACTATTTCATTAAGAAACATGTAGCCTTCTGCTTGTGTGTCCGTGGATGTAAGCCTTTATGGCTAAACCATGTAAATCTTGTCTATTTCTCTCTCCTACTTTCTTCCCTATATTTTTACATTTCAACGTGGTATCAATGCAAATTCTTTAAGTCAGCTTATTGATGTTCCATTTGAATCACCTATGTCTTTCCTTGGACCCTTGTGAGTTCAAGACCTTGCTAATTAGAGGTGGTGTTGATTTGGTGATCTCTTCCCAAACTGAGCAAGAATTTTTGGTTGTCGGTTCAGTGGATCTCTCTTCAAATGAGAGTGTGTTATGTTGTCTTGATGAATCTCGGTTTATGTCATTGGTTGAAGCATCTATGTTCCAACTTGAGGTAGAGTATTAGAATATTTTGAAATTGATTACAGTCATCCATGACTTTCTATAATTAGAATTAATTGTAAATTAGATATTATTATGTGTATCGAGAAATACTATTACCTAATATACACATCATTCCTACCTATAAATAGGGCTTCTTGTACTACGTGATTTGCACACGATATCGATAAAAAACACATAGTTTAATACTCAAGTTCTGTATCCATGTTTCTCTTCTACATTATATCCTTAAATTTTAAGTTTCAACACATGAACTGATTGTAATGCTATAGAAGCCATTAAAGAAATGCCTCTGTTATGAGAGCTATAGATGTTTTGCTTTACAGTATAATTTATGTTTGCCTGCTCAAGTTCTTTTTTCATTGGTAGTACTCAGGAAACCAGTAATATGGAAAGCTTGTATATCAATGAAGGACAGAAGTACATTTAAGATGTTCGCTTCACCACTACTTTATTCCTTTCATTCCCTTTCATTTTTCTTTTCACTCTATTTTCAGTTAATTTCTTTCAGATTTTAATCATACGAGATAAATAAATGACTGCAAAATCCTATTCGTTTACTAAGATTCCTACGATTCATAACCAGTGTTTAATGATATCTCAAGAGAAGTATCTTTATGTACAGGACTTTCTTACTACTATCCTTTATTTATTTTATTGTTAAACCATATGTAGAAGATAGATCTTTTTGCATATTCCAATGATTATGTTGGTTTGAGATGTATTGAATCTGAATCCCTTGGTGCCAAATTTGAGAGTGTAGTTTAGTGCTTTAGCTGATCCTGTGATTTTATTGTTTATGAAACAGCTTGCAGGATGAAATGTTTCAAAAGTTTAATTTTGATACCGAGTGGGCTGTGAAACTTATCTCAAGGATTAACAACGATGAAGATATACCAATTGAAGGGGAAGCTATTGTAAAGCAGGTAAAGCTTTTAAAATATGCCCCTAGTTTGCCATTACTTGTTTCTTAATCCTATATGTTCTTTCAGTCATGGAATGTCTTACTGCTAATTTCAACTGTGTTGATTTTTCAGCTTCTAGGACTGCAAATCAATGCAGAGAAGTATTTCTTTAACGTAAGGAAGAGTCTCGTTGAGTTTGATGAAGTATTAGAGGTATGCATCTTGAAAAAGCAACTACCTTATTTGGAGTATCATGGTTTCCACTTTCTTACCTCCGCTCTTAATAGTAGATGCTCAACAATGGCGACCCATCCATTTTCACATGTTGCTAGTTGAATAAGGAATTACTAAAGTTTTAAGGATTACACATGACAGTGATCTCCCGTGTGTATGCAATGGCTCATAAATGGGCAGAACTGCTGGCGTCTATTACGCTTCTTTTTTCACACAAATGCTCTAAATATAGTTGGCAAACTGCATAAACGTGATCAAATTGCATATATTGTCAACTAATAAACACCATATGGCAATGTTGATCGCATTAAGTATTTGAATAAATAATAGCAAATGTAATCTCTTTTAATAAATAATAGCAAATGTAATCTCTTTTACTCATTTGGTTCTTTTTGTTACATCAGGTACAAAGGAAACATGTCTATGACCTTAGGCAATTAATTTTAACTGGAGACAGTGAAAGTTGCTCCCAACATATATTTCAGTAAGTTTCTTTTCTGGTTTTAGTTATGCCTACTTATTATAGGTACTATCAGACCTTTAGTTTCAATGGACCGGCTCATCCCTATTATTTACAATAAAACCTCTAAAAGTAAAAGGTAATGATGTTTGTACCACAATTAAAAGAGGTATTAATTAATTGAGAATTAATTTAACCTATTAGTTCAAGTCAGGACTATAAAAAATTATTATATTATAGAAATTATTAATTTATTGATTATTAATTAATAGAAGTTTTACTGTATATGAACTTTTCCCGTGAAACAAACATGCTTGTATCCAGAAGCCTATCTCTCATAAAATAGTGATACCATTTATATTCTGCTGGATACTTTATAACCTCAGTGAAGATGATTTTGGAAATTAATCATTTGTCTGGTTTGACTGCTTGTATTACTTTGTGATAACATATTATAATAGATCTCAATAAGGATGGATATTACTAAGCGGAAATGCTGGGCAGTTGTCCACGTGTCTCCGTTTTACATGGTACTTATTGAACATTAATAACCCTACTGCATATTCAACACAAAATATTAGGAATCTCTAGCATGAACTAAATATAACATGCCTTCACAAACATGAAATAATACAGTCAACATACTTCCAAGTTCTGAGCATTTGAGGTGTTAGTGTTTGGCTGGGACCTTCCTCGCCAGTTTTAGTAATCTACCTGGAACGTGTAGGTCTGGGTAGTGTGAAGACATCAATAAGTGCATTTTTGTTTCTTCAATCTTGTTTCATTTATGTGTGGCTGTGTGTGCACATTTCTGCATCTGTCAAAATCTGAAAGGTATATGAGTATGTCTGCACGTAAGAGTAAGTTGCCCCTGATATTACCTCTGTATTATCCTACCATGTGAAGCCTTCTTGAACTGTTTAATGCTGTTAAAGAGCAAGCTGTTTGTTTAGGTACATGCAAGCAGTGGCAGATGAAATCATCCTTGGCAATGCTGATCCCATAAAGGTAGATGTGATACACCTGTACAATAAATTTCCAGTGCTTTTGCTAATTTCCTTAAGTTACTTGATTAGCATCCACGAAGCTGGAGTCTGGGTAAACTCTTGAAGGAATTTATTAATGTTGGGGGAAAGCTACTGGAGGGTTAGTTTGGTCAAGATCCTTCTTTGCTTGTTTTAATTTCTGCCTACTCTGGCTCTGAGGGTCATTGATTTCAGAATTTCCACTCTTTGAAGATAATCGTTATTGTGTAAAATATTTTTAGGTTCATTTGCAATGATTACCGAGGAAGCTTTGCTGAATTCTCTTCTAAAATTACATGAACTGAGTTCTATAGATGTCAACAATTTTCATCTTCCAAATCTGCCAAGGCCACCAAATGCCTTTAGAGGAATCCGCAAGAAGAGCTCTTCCTTAAAACGATGGCTTGCAATCTGCTCAGATGAGCTGATCAAGTGAGCAAAATCTTTTTATTTGGATATCCTTGAGCAGTGCAATTTGTATCTAACTTGTAGATAGCTGGCTACAGTGATGGCAGATACCGAGTAACTACTAACCTCCTTCGCAAGTACCTTGGAGATTTTCTGATTGCTTCATATTTAACTGCTGTTGAAGAATCTGGTTATGATGATGCATACATTAAGGAAATTGAGGTTAGCTCTGCCTTTGAACTACTTCTTTCTTGTGGGCTAAATATTTAGTGTGACTGCTTACTGAGGTAGTCCTCTCACTATATGACAGGTGTGTTTTAATTAGAATTCTTGTTGAGCACGATAAAAATGATTTTCAGCAAGCTTTTAGAAAGGAGCTAACTGTTTCTAATGATAAGAAATGTGCAGCTTGAATCACTAATTAAAATATCAAGTTCACATGTCTCAGTAGCCTATAAATTGCATTGCGGTAAATGTGTTGAATCTTTGCGGTTGGCAAAGATGGCTGTTGGCAGTTTTGCATCTGTATTGCATTAGTTCCTATACTTGTACGTTTCAATCAGACGTGAACAATGTTAATACTATTGGATCTAATTCTGTAACTAATTACACTATCATATGGATTTTCTTGAGAACATCTGCTAAATCCTTTTAATAGACATGCCAATTATTTTTATTCTTAATCCCTTTGGTTAATCTATACAGTAGTTGGCAATCATTCAATGGTAAATATTTAGTGG
>JAOSBP010000006.1:10792307-10809994 GCA_027563825.1 Erythroxylum mucronatum
ACCCATCAAGAAAAGAAAATTAGGAAGCCTACTGGAAAAAAGCTTCACAATAGGAGAAAGTTTTGAAGTTTTAAATTCAAAAGCTAGCAAGCCTCAATCGAATAGGGAGGAAGAAAAGTAAGTCCCTTTGAATGAAAGAAAGGCTACTAATTAGAATATCAACATACAAGCTACGAAGTTAGAAAATTTTCAAGATGCATTGATACTAGAGGAAGTATACTAACCTTATCTCTTGTGACCAATCTTAGGAGTACCTCGTTAATTACTAATAAGGAACAGAAAAACACAAGCTCGGGGAGCCTAAAATTGCTGAAGTTAGTCCTCCGACCTCACCTGAGAAAGCAATAGGGGAAGGCGAGCCTAAAATTGTTACAAAAGTTAGAATTAAAAAGAAACCAAGCAGAAAATCAAAGAAGAATAGGCCTCCAGCCTTTGCCTCATTTCCATAAACATAACATAGAGCATTAGGACATGAATTGCTCTAAAAATGAAAAGAATCAAAGAAAAGAAGCTCGATCAACAATATTCTTTGGTTGTTTGGTAAAATTAAATTTGAGTATTATAACAAACAATCAATCTCATTAAGATAGTAAGATTATAGTTACTTTGATCCAGGTAGAGTTAAAAATTCATCATTCCATTATGTCTAATCAATTTATTCATTTAATAGTAAGCCTCTGTTGAGACCCCAACTGCCTTGAGGTCACATTTATTTGTACAACTAGTCATGAATTTTAAAGAAAATCCCTAAAGAAAGACCTAAAATCAATTACCTTTGAAAGATAGTAATCATACTTTGACGATCCTATATATGATAAAAAAATGTAATGTTACAACAAAATTTAGTAATTTAGAGTACTCTAAAGAGGACGAACCTTAAAAGAAGGAATTAGTGAGAAATTGTTTATGTTACTCAATTAATTCTAAGATATGGTGAAATTAAGCTTAATGGTGAGGATATAAAAAGCATTGATGACAATTCGAATGAGGAAAGAAAAAAAATTCAAGATTTTCTCTTTTTAATGTTGCTATCGAATTTTAGTTATTGAATTCAAACATGCTTACTATTTGATTTATGCTATATGTTCACAAGAAAATTAATAGAACTGAGTATTTACTTAGCTATGATGCTCATAAGGAAATTAATATAAATGAGTATTTAGAAGATAAGATTTTGTATATGCCACGAATAAAATAATAGATTTACTATTGGGTGTAGTATCATTAGCTTAACATAATTACAAGATGCCTCTTAACAAAAATAATTAAATTCGATCATATTACATGTTTTTTTTCCCCTTTTCATATTATCCTATTATCCAAAAAATAGGTTTCTAGTCTTCTTATTATAGCCAACCAATTGAAAAGGTTACTACTTTTGATAATGCAATTATATGATAGATAAGAAAAGTAATTGCATGACACTAGAAATATTAATTTTACTTTTCCCTTTAGAACTTGCAAAATAGGATTTATAATTAATTGAAGTAATAAAAAAGGACTAAGCTAACTTTCAACAACTTTCATTAATTATTTAGTTAACTTGAAGTACTTAAAGAAAATTAGAAAACACAAACCCATGGCAATTCTATATAGAACCAATGAAACAAGCATCAAAATACAAATCTATCTCATTTCTTTAGCAACAAAATACTCAATACTCTTTATAAGTTTTTTATGTTACGCTTTAACTTATTAATAATTTTAATACTCTTTTTATGAATTTGCTACCATATTACATAAAGACAACACACTTCTCGTTATCTTATATAATAAAATATGATATTAATATTTTAAAACTCTTATGTAATAAACACAAATTTAAGACATTTCAAATCAATCAAGCATACCTCCTATTTTATATATGTAAAATTCTCCTTTTTCAAGATATTCTCATCAAAGCGTCTATACATGTTCAAGTTGTTGATTTATAAATTAGAGCCAATCGGTTGGTTGTAGCATAATAATAAAATTATTTATAGACATTTTTATCTTATACGTATTTATTTGTATATGATAAAGTCCAAGAGATAAATGTAGATTGCAAATGAAGTTACGATGAGATTATAATTATGAGATTCATATTATATTTATATATTATTAATTGATGTTATAATCATTTAATATTTTGTTGAGTATGTACACTTATAAATTAAGTTACTTATATATGGATATTAAATTTTAATAATAAAAATATACTTTTGAAATTTACATATTGTATATTGCCGATTTATTGGACTTTTTTTTTTTACTTTACCCACAGCCTATAAAACGATAAGAAAGACCATTCTAGTTCATACAAAAATTTCAAAGATCAATCTC
Organism: Erythroxylum mucronatum; assembly: GCA_027563825.1. Lineage (NCBI taxonomy): Eukaryota > Viridiplantae > Streptophyta > Magnoliopsida > Malpighiales > Erythroxylaceae > Erythroxylum > Erythroxylum mucronatum. The sequence goes on from JAOSBP010000006.1 coordinate 10,794,630, forward strand.
CACATTTTTCTTTGAACAAGTAAATAGAGTGAACCAATTACACATTCATCACAACATTAATCATAATGACAAAATATTAAATGAACATGCCAAAGCACATAGAGAAATGTGAAAGAAGTTGCTTGATTAGGGGGGTCCTCCCCTCTTATTTGAACGCTCTGTTCAAGGGACTGAAGGAAGTGAGAATTATTGAAGATGACCTATATAACTGATGTAGTAGTTTAAATGTGAACGTGAAATAGAAAAGAAGAGACCAAATGTCAAAGTAACAGGGCAACATAAAGAAACTTACCCAGAAGCTAGGTATAATGCAGAGAAACACGTACTAAGGAGAGACCAAATTGGATATGGAACACGTATTACAGAGACCAAAATGGACGGGGATCCGATATCACACAAACCCATGTCAGCGGGTATGCTACATCCAATAGCTACCCATCCAACCATACTAAACAAGAAAGGGAAAAAGGAATAGAAGGATTTAAAAGCTGAAGACCTCGACGTCAAATAAAAAAATATTGCACAAAAATTCTGCTCTCTTATTCAAAACTCTTAACCATGCAAGCACATTAATTACAAAAATGGTACAATCAGCAAGTCGGAGAAAGAATGAAGCTCACTAGAAGATTAAAGAAAAGGAAATGTAACGTAGATCACTATTATGATGTAACCTTAACTATACGTGGATTGTAGTTTTAAGTCAGCTAGATTGTTCGAAGCTTGAAGGTGCAGCCAACTGAAAATTTAACTTTTCGGAAAGGCCTGAAGGCTGCTTCAGTGATTGCAATCTTTCTTCATTAGATTGAGATTGCAACTTCTCTGAACGGAAGTGAGTTTCATCCAACTCCTGCTCTGACTTCCTCTTAACCTTTTTCTTTGTCAAAGCACCATTGACCATCGCCTCATCCGTGGAATTGCTCAAATTTCCTTTTGGTTTCTCCAGTCTTGGCCTTTCCTTGTTAGGAGCATTTGTTGCTGTAGTTGAATTTGTGTAAGGTTTGCTAGCTAAAGCCAAAACAGGACCACCTCTATCTGTGGCCAACTTCTCTCTCGAGTATTGTGGTTGTGCAGCTAAACTTGTATCACCTCGAGTAGCGTCCTCTGTTTTAGGCACCATCTTTTTCCTCTTTATCTTGTCTTGATCCTAGAATTATCAGATAGAAGATTAGAGAAGCATCGCAAGTCTCTGTAATGCAACACCCCTCCCCTCAACACTCAAAATTAAAAAGAAAATTGAAAAAAAAAAAGAGTAGAGATATGGCCACATCAAGGTAGTTGTCAGAAAAAGAAAAAAGCCAACCGATAATGCTAAACATATGCACCTTATGTCTGCTGTATATGGCCCTGCGTCTCTCTTTTGCCCTGCAAATTGCACGTTTGATCCCATGATTGTCCATGAAACCACTTGGCCACAATTCTGCAAGCTGGATCGTGGATATAACTCAAGTATCAAAAGCATATTAAAAAAAATAGGAATGATACACATCGACAAATTAGACATAAGTCATCAAAACAAAACCTAAAACAGATAACCTTATTTTTAGGTGGAACTAATTTTTGCACAAAGGGCAGGCTAATTGAGAGGAAGAAAAGGGAATATGAAAAATGGATTGCCCAAATGTTAGATTAGCAAAAAATAAAATTGTTCATGGTAGAGAAAGGAATTACTTGCACTGTTCATAATCATTAAGTCAATTTAAAATAGCAATAAATGAATGGTATTAAAGAACAACCTCGACATACAACTTCCTGACTTGTGGGCCTGCATCTTCATCCCGTCCCTAGAATCATAGACGTAGGAATCAAAAAATGGTACCATATATGGGGAAAAGATGAACAAGAGGAAAACATTCTTCAAGAAAACACATTTCAAGCTTTACATCAACAAAAAGGTCATAAAGATCACAGAGTTTGTCCTCCAACACCGCATCCACCGTAAACTTTTTTTTGGGAGCTCCTTTATCTTCAGCACCAGTCTCCAGAAAGCCATCAGCGGCTCTAACTTGCTGCTCAAATGCCCAAGAAACAGTGGTTCAGCTAAAATTTAGACTTCCACAATTGATCTGCTATAAAAGCGTCAACTAGAAACAGATATTGTGCATTTACATTATCATTTTATTTGTTTCAGCTTGTATGTATCTATGCAAGCATGTATACGCTCATGGACTCACATATTATGATTTCGAAAGCAGCGAATTCGATTCCATGTTATGGTAGAAAATAAATGAATTTTGCACAATAGTAGTGAGAAAAAAAATACATACGATTTAGACATTGGCAACAAGAAAAACAGTCCCAACCTAAGATGTGCTCCATGTAAGGGAGTGGTAAGTATGAATGGAGAAGGTTAGGAAAGCCATTTAAATAGCCTAACCAATTGATTGGGAACGACAAAAAGTGCAGGATTAGAATTTCACAAGCATACCTTGCACTCCAAAGAGGGGACACGAGTCTTAACCATCTCAGCAACCTCCTTCTTTATCTGTTGAAACCTATCATCTTTTTCCTGCTTTGCCGACAATCCCATACTAATCATGACTTTTAGGTTTCTCTACCACAAAAAGTAAATTATGTGTGTTACTTTTTAGAACTTCACAAAATGCAGCAGCCCACAAGGTGTTTTCCTATTACAATATTTGTACACAGATTACGAAGATGAAAACAATCATCGGTACCAGTGTAGTAATAGAGAAGGCTGAAAGTTGGGGAATAGATAGAAGACAACAACAACATTTGCTAGGGTTTATCAAAAACATAAAAATTCTCTAATAGCAGCATTAAAGAGTTCAGAGATGCAGAAGTAGTCAACCAGTTGAATAGTCAGTGTACAAGTGCACCAGCCACATGCACTACAGGTTTACAAACAAACTACCCTTACTAACAAACTCTTGGAAAAATTAATTTCACAAAACAGTTAACGACATAGAAACCTTACACCTATTGCCTTCAATTTTACTGTAGAATGACTAATACCGTGAACCGAAACCAATAACTAATAAACTTTGAACTTATTACAAGAAGCTACCCCATGGAACTGGTTAAAATTTTTAACCTGATATATGTCAGCTACTATATTTAAAAGCAGGACAATTGTCTACCAACAACAAGAATTCCTCACATAAACATTGATGTAGATAGAGGAAGGCAAAGCAAACTAACAGCATCTAAGATTCATATTCACTTGCAACAAAAATGATACCTTCAGCGTTCTAACTTGTATTAAGTGACCAAGACTGCTCATAAGGCGGTTGATTAACTCGTTTGATATTTTTCCTTGGCTTGTCTGCTGCACCATTAGAAAGCAAAAATCTTATGTGGCTTAAGATTTTCAGGAATAACTATACAAAAATATAAATATGTATGGTATAAGAAAAAAAGATTATGGAACAACAAACAAACCGCTAATCTCGCAACTTTAGCAAGCTTCAGCTTTATTTCTCTGGGCAATCTCCTCTTTATTGCTTGATTGGAAGTATCAGTTTCTTGATTTTCCGTACCAGGTACCCTCGCTGTCATGTTTGTTAAAAGAATAAATTTTCAATGTGCCTGGAGATTCTGCAAGTAATTACATTATGATGACAGAGTGGAAGAATTCAAGCTCACATTCAGCAACCATCTTCTCCAACTCCCTAATAGCCTTTTCGAGCATCGAACTCTTGGGTCTAACAATTGAACCATCTCGTTTGTCAATGTGAGAAGTTTTCTGCAAGGTATTACTTCCAAAAAATCAAGAATCCCCAACATGGATAAACAAATAATTAAGGATCAAATACTACGTTTTGCATAACAAGAAAGTTTTCAGCAAAGAGGGAAGGAAAAAGCATGAAGACGAGTTGTGCCATTAGCAGCATTGTAAGATAACATATTTCAATTGCATAAGCATACAGTGGGACCAAAAGCTGTGCCACTAAATATTTGATACAACTCAAAGATAATTTCACATGAATTTGATATTGTTTTCTTATTCAAATTCAGGATTTGAAGAGTCTCTTAACTATAATAACACTACTCACAGTGATTGTTACACCAAAAATTCAGAAAACTCAAAGAAATTTTGTGTTCCACATTTAAAAAAAAAAAAGCTCTGCTGCTCACACAGGCCAAGTAGTCTTCTTTTACCACATTGTTAAGAGCTGCAATACATGCTAAGTTATTTTCATCTCAAACAAAATGTTAATGTCCACAGACCTAATCCCAGCTACCACTCATTGCACAGGAAGAGTTTGCACAATAAAATGAGCTGCTGCTTCAAAACCTAGTAATGCCTTCCTCCTCTAAAGAAGCAAAGAGATAAAAATCAAAACAAAACACACAAATCTGGAAATCTGATTTCTGTATGCAACCAATATGTTAACAAGAAATCGATTAAATAAAGCATTTAATAATGCTTACAGTCGTCTGCATGGCAATCTTGCTTTCAGGAAAATTAAGATCAGGCAACTCATGAATGTCAAGTTTTTCTTGTGAACGTATTGAGTTTTCAAGTTCATTGCTATTGCACACTGGCCTTGCAGATGATGACTTTGATTGTTCATGAACAACTTTATCAAGACATGTATGGCTGGACACATCAGAGAATTCCCTTGTGTCCTTTGACTTGTCTGTGAGGTTCTTTGCTTGGAGGCCTCCTGTTTTTGGCCTTTCAATTTCCTTTACTTCTGCCAGAGATACAGCAGCATCACCCTGTTTGGCATTTATACTAGAAGGTGCATTGGAATCGATTTTAGCTTCAACAGATTTCTTTTTAGAAGAAATTCCAGGTGCACTTGATGAACTCTGAAATTTTATATCCCCATGATGTTCATTCATGACAACCACATTTTGAGAGACACTATTAGTGGTCTTGCCGGCAATTGCTGTTATCTTCTCAGCTGTTGATTTGCCCAGTTTGGCCTGCTTATTCGACAATATTCGACCATCATCAATCTCACCAGGAGCCTTTTCCACATCTTTCCTTCGCCTTTTCTTTGGTTGCTGATTAGGAATAACATTAGGTTCACTTCTTGCAAAAAGAAAGCGAAAGAAATTAGACAGGAAACAGAAATTAACAAATATGATGCAGCCACCTAAAACAAGGACTACTTTCTGAAATTCTATCTGATGTATAGTCTTTTTGACTGAGGAATCCGGTATGAACTGCATCATGATACCAAAATGATGATATTAAACTCTGATGACAACAAACATACAGTTCCAGCAATCACAAAGGAAAGATGATCCCACATTGTTATGTGTCGAATTCCACATATGAAACTAGAATAGAATATTAGTGATCATTATACATGAAATAACAGAATAGCAAGATCATCGCTGACTAAATATACGAACTAGCAACATGGAAATTTATTTAGTTATTACGGAATCCAATTTTTCAGTGTAAGTACCCTAAATTATGGAGTCATTGAGCTCTTATTGAACAAAGGTCAAGCTCTTCTACTAAAGAAAATTTTGAAGCATTGAGACATAATTCCACTAATACTATCTCAAAATCCACAGCATGAAAAAGGTTTCAAACATAATACAAAGCCAAAATTGACATCTTTCTAACCCAACTGTTTTCTTTGTACCTTGATGGCAGTTTTAATTTGCTATTTGTCTCAGTAATTGTGTAAGAAAGAAAAAGGGAATATAAAGATGATCAGGCAGATGCAATTGTCTTCTCTATACACTCGTAATCATTGTTCTTTGAACATATGGCAAAGAAAATTCCATTTATGTTGTTGGCAGCACATAGAACAGTCTTTCACTTGTTTTGAATGAGAAGCAAAAAGAATGCTATCAGATTTACTTCGGGCATTTGATTACTACCCCCAATAGAAGTATAGAGAACGCATGATTGACAAACTGGAAGAGCAGAAAGATTCATCATTCTATTTCTACAAGCCAAAGGGCTGACCAGTGCCCGTCCAATGACAACGTGCTACAGCATCTTGTGACTTTATCATCAATAGAATAGGTTAAAAAGAACTCACATGCGTTCAAGCTTTCCCCTATTAACAAAGAACCCATCATGTTTAATTGCTGAATTATCAACTTCAAAATATTCATCCTGCAAAAATGTATAACCTTTAATGAACAAAATTAAACCACTTCAACATCCAAAATTACCGTGCCTATTTACACTGAAGAATTTCTGCAGAAGATTAAAACCGCAGATAAGATACCAACCAGCTCCGCATCATCTATAAAAGAGTCTTCTGTATCATACTGGTCGTCATCAGGAACATCCTTTAGATCTTCCTCATCACTACTATCCTTAGCCTAAAAAGAAATAAAAACATGTAAATTTATCAAATTGGTGCAAAATTCGCATGCACATTATACAAAAATGCCACAAAAAATGAATAGAAAGTAGGTCAAGCATAAACATACCCCATAGAGACGCTCAATCTTCTCAATCACAGCACTGAAACGATTTGGAGGTGGTGCATCCTTGGCTTCTTTTTCACCAACTTGCCCCTAAAGAATGTCCAACACAAACTAAATAACTCCACAGTCCACAACGAACAAAACCAGCCAGCTCAATACAGACACGCACAATGACAGCTATCGAAACATTTCAACATAATTCAACGCGTTTAAAGCTGTGAATCTACAGAATAAGCCCTATGGTACTCCCACACCAAAGCCCAAATTCATCAATACAAGTGACACTACCTCAAGGTCCTTTTTTTAAAATCTTTAATCAAAATCTCCTCAATTCAGACTAATTAATCTTTCATAAAAATGTATGCATAATTAATTGGATTACAGGGGCGATGCGGGACTCGAGGTTAGGGTGAGCGTTGACGGGAGACGGGTTCGGGGCGGGTTCGGATCCGCTAGTAAGCTTATTAGCGTCTTTCATAAGCTTCTTCCACGACACAAATGTCGTCTCTCCGGGTCGAAGCTCCACTGTGAATATTTGCCTGTCCCCTAATTTGACGTACGACGGCGTTACCCTCGACGACGACGGCTCTCCTCCTCCGTCAGCGCCACCAGCACTGCCTTCCTCCATTGAAATCGAGAATTTGGAAGTTTAAGAAGCTGTGGAAAGCCCTAAGTGGAGTTGAATAGCGGAGAGCTCGGCGGGAGGGGTGAAACGGTTTCCGTGGGTTTAACTGGAAATTTCTTTTCTGTTTCAATTTTCCCGAGAAAATTTTTGAGGAGGGAAAAGGTGCTCCGGTTTCTGCCCGACCCATTAACTTCTGATTTTGGGCCTCAGTCCAGATAGAGTCATGTCACTTCTCTGCCTTTGGAGCTAACCGTTGTCTTACGTGGCTCTCCTTCTCCTAATAAATGTTTTGGAATTTAATTTGTTACTTGCATTATTTTAAAATACATTTTATATATTTAAACATAAAAAAATTTAAAATATTTTTTATAAATGCTAATTAAAATAATGAATTCGAAATGGTATCATCTCTGGTTAATTGAATTCACCTTAATTCTTCAAGCATAAATATGATAACCATATATAAAAAAATCAATTTCACATCCTATGACTTCAATGTAAATTTTTTTTTTATGATTTTAATTTTAATTTTTATAAAATTAATAGTTGCATAACTAAAATTAAAATGTAGTTTAAATTTTTTATTAAACTAATAGTAGCATAATTAAAATTAAAAAATAAAAAAAGACTCATAAGCGTGTTATAAATGTCAAGCCTATGACTTGTGTCATGCCGTGACAATTCCTATCAGGGGCGTAACAGTTATGTTTTAAGAGTAAAATAGAGGATATTATTGACTTTTGCATATTACATTTTCAAACAGCTGAGCAAAATTCTCCTATGCTTCAGCGTTTTCTTTTTATGCTAATTAAGTTAAATCTGTCATCTCAATTAGTCATTTACCAAATATTTTTATCGCTTGTTTCAAACCATAATGTACAAAAATATATCATATCATAAATAAATATTAATTAATCTATAAAAAATGATCGTTAGGGTTTTTAAACGATAATGCACAAAAATATATCATATCATAAATAAATATGAATTAATATATAAAAATAATCTTTAGGGTTTTCCATATATAAATATATAAAAGTATTTAACCACGAAGCATATTTAATACAAAAAAAGACAAAAATGAAGGAATCATGATGGAAATAAACTTAAATGAAATCAAGATTTTCATCGATAGCTTAATCCATCGAGATGACATTTGGATCTTGATTATGTGATGAAAATGGATTAAAATTGACTTTTAAGGGTTTTAGAAGTATCTTTGTAGCTAACCTTAGCTTTTAAAGAGAAAAAGATGTCTATAACGCATATTTCCTCCAAACGTTAGCTAAAGTCCATTTAAAATTATGTTTTCCACAGTTAAACACATTTTTATTCCACCTATGATACAATCTGGACCACAGTTGTGGCTTCGACATTGGGCTTAATGTTTCCTCTAGGTGATCGACACAACCTTTGGCATAGTTATGTCAGAAAATTGTGGATCTCACTTTTTTCTTTTTTTGTTTTTACGAGGTATTCTAGACGGGTTTTAATTATGGGAAGACACCTTTAAGTTAGCTACGTTTAGATTAATCCCCGCTCGAATCGGATAGATCTCTTGTGGGAGGCGAAGCTCTGACCTCAAGTTTTAAACAGCTGCATACGTGAGGGAGGTTCAAACCTACGACCTCACTTAAGTCAGGAGAGTCCCAACACCAACTCGCCTGCGCCTTAGGGTTTGGATCTCACTATATTTCTTGAAATTACTACACGATCTGTCGTAATATGTCTTCTTATTTATCCTATACTGTACCAGACCATGTTACTCTAGGGATTGTGATTTTCTTTTTGATTTGTTTGAAATGACCTTCATTTCTTGAATAATATGATAATAAGGTCAATTTTCATAATTATCTGAGAAGAAAAGAAATTAAAAAGTAAGTAAAGTAAGTTAATTTAACATCAAAATTAAGTAAACTACTTAAGAAAATATGTGCATTTTTCATGCACGTCAATTACATATATGGAGTAAGACATTAATCACCCTCTATTCTTTCTTTTAGTTTTTATTAAAATTTTGATTAGGTAGACAATGTTGTTAATTTTATTACTTTATTTGAATTTTTGTCCGTCCTTTATTTAATTATTCCTTACATAATTTTAGCTTGTAAGCTACAAATACATGGTTTCTTAGTTTGTTCACAAATATATTTTTAAGTTGCTTAGGATTATTCTTTAAATCTGTCTGAATATATAATGTATGCTTACTCTCAAATAAATTGTTAGTGGCTTATCTTTTCACTTGTACCATAACATCCACTAAGATTTAACTTATACTATAACATCCCCCGTTAACCTATAGTACAACTTTTAATATTTAAGTAAAATACACAATAACTTATTGATCTGAGTGTAACTAGTCAATCAAAAAATCCATTGTTTATGCCTAGTAGATTAATTACAAGAATCAGGAGTCAAAGCTTAAATATGCTTTGAATTGGATGATTCAAGTCGAGTTTATTACGGTTTTGTGATTATATGCTAGTTTCCTAATTAGATTTGGGCTTGTTGTGGGGTTAAATTCCAATCTAAATAGGAAAAGCCCTAAAGATGATACTTTAAACATTAGGAATATGAATAAAATAAGATTCCTAGAATTTTAATTGAAGTGTTCTACTATAATCCTAGATAAAGGAAAACTATTAGTTAGTTTCCTAGTTAAGTAAGAACTATTAAAGTTCCAATTTAAGCAGTATTAGTAGTTAATGTTTTAGTTTAGGGATAACCAACCCTAAAGTGCCTAACCTTTTGGGATTTTTTTCAATTTAGTATCCAAGTTTTTAAAATTTTCAAATTAGTGAAAAAAATTTTAAAACCTTAACAGTTTATTTCAAAATGTTAGTTCAATTAGTAATTTGCTGATTTGGCTAACCGAATGTTTTTTATTTATGATGTGTAGAAGTCCATCTACAAAAATAGCGGCACATGGAGTAAATAGAATGTTTTAGGTTGAAACTTATATATCACGAGCAAAAAAGATTTGATTAGCCAAATCAACAAATCACTAATGGAACTATCATTTTAAACTAAAATGTTAGGGTTTTAAAAGGTTAGTCACTCAACTGAAAATTTCAAAAGCTTAGGTACTAAATTGAAAATTTTCTAAAAGATTAGGTACTTTAGGATTGATTATCCCTTTAATATAAGTAGAGATGTTTGTTACAATAGTAGTTAGGATGCCTATCACATTTTTTTTCCATATAAAAGGGGATTATAATCACCCAAGGCATATTTAAGTTGCAAAATCACTTTTTGATAAGAGTATATGTACTTTATCCCCCTATTCTTCACTAAACTTCAAAACTCTTAAAATAATTCATTCTTTTTAGCATCATAAATCTCTTATAAACTTGCTTCTTAATTCTTTATAATCAATATGTAGTTCCTCAAAATTTTGTTTTGGTTTTCTTGGTGAGATTTCGATTTTGTTTCGGGGTTCTCTAGGGTTTACTCCTAAACAAGTTCACATCCCTTATATTAGAAGAGTGTGGTTGACTAGAAAAGTAAAATACCAAGTCATAGATTTCATTATCTTTTATTTAATGAACTAGCTTTTTTATGAGTTTTTATTACCACGTTGTTCGACCAAATGAGGTCCTAACTTATGGTTTGATAGTAACAAAATATATTAGTCTTAATGAATTTGATTTTGGTGATATTAGTAGTTTAATAATAATGGAATCAAAAAGTATATAAAAGATCAAGTGTAAGAGAAAGTGATCAAAAGATAAATTAAATCATTAGGATAATCAAAAGATTATCAAAATGAGCACAGTGAAGAAAAAAACAATTCAAGTGAATTTTAAAGTAATTTAAGTCAAGTGAACCAAAAAAAAAGAAAGAATAAAGCTATTTCATATATAACAAGTCATTATAATATTTTTCATAACTTTATATTGGTCAGTTTAATGGTCCAAGGGCTCAATATTGCATGGGCATGTTTCATTATATGTAAAATACATAAATCTTTTCATAATCAAAAAGAGATTTAATTTGATTTAAAAGAAAATCCTCTTGATTCTTTAAAATACTCTTAAAGAACTTTTGAAATAGATTTAGATCAAGTTTTTTTTTAAAAATTGAACTTTGAAAGAATGTAAGAATTTCTTAAATATTTATTTCAAGAGGGAGATTGACTTATGTTAGAGTTAGGTTAAATTATAATAGGATTTTGAAGTGTTTAGTGTAATCTACACATAAATTTATTGACCAATGTCTTTAAAAGAAAGTTAGTTTACAAAATAGTGAGCATGTGTGGTTTGTGTCAAGAACACTAGTTGATATATTAGTTAACCAGTGTCATATATTATTCAACTTCAATCACAGTCACTAATTGTTGTAACAATTAGTTTATGTCTTTTATAGTTATATTTGCTTGCTTTGAGTATAAATAGATTATTTATGAGTTTAGGGAAGGATATTTGTCATTATAGGGAGTCTTTAAAAAATTTTAATAAAGTTTTATCACAATTCTATACATGAAAGCATAGTGTGAGCCCAATACATTATATGATCAAGGAAGTAATTCTTAGATTTTTTAAGTGATTGAGATATTCAGTGAGAGAAATTGAATTATTTAAGATTCCTTTTAACTTACAGAAAAGAAGTTGTTTAATGTGTTTTTTAATTATCCTAAGAAAGAAAAATGTGTAATGGTTCCTCTTTATAAGAAGGAAGAAATAATAATGAAAGGCTCATCTTTGCCCATAGAAGACAATAGTAAATTTTCAAGTAGAGTTCACAGAATAAATATAGACGAAAGATTCTTTGGCCGGACCATTATAAATATATTTTATCTCTTTTTCTCTCATTCTTTTTATATTTATTCTATTTGTATCATTGCCATTTAATTATTTGTCACATTCACCCTTTAGTTTAGGCATTTTATTCACTAATTTTAAAAAGATTTTTGAGATTCACATAAACAAACAAACACAATTCATTCCCCCCTCTTATGTTTTATATGGGAACTAACACACGTCCATAACAATACCTATAGTGATGGGTTAATTTTCATTTTTTTATAAATCTTTCAAAATAACTATGGATTATCTATATTTTTTTTACAAAAAATATATAATTAATTAAAACGTGATTATAATTAAATGTTGGACTTTCTTTATCTATCTTCTTATTAATTATAAATTGTTAATATAATTATGACCTCAAATTTTCTTATTCTTTATAGGTCCACGAGTAAAGTATCTATGCTTGCATTAAGGTTATATTTAGATTTATTCTTGAAATGTAACACCTTAGAAGGGAACTCATTTTGGGTGGAGTTGAATTACCTCATGATGCTACAATTCATCCTTACATTTAGGGATTTAGGTTATTAAGATATATTAGAGATTCAATATAAGTTTACTCCTGAAAATTTAAAGGATGTTATAAGAGATCTCAAAGAAGAAATGATATTAAAGTTACAAACTAATTGTGGAGAACAATTATGAAGTGATGGAGGTATACTTAAACATACATCAAGAGATTTTGTAAACAGGAAAAGTCTAAAAATGTTTTTAAAAAATACAAGTTGTCATAAATGATGAAGAATAGATTGTAGGGTTGGAAAATCCCTAGGAAATGAACATATGTAAAAGTGTGGAGAGCATATGTAAAAGGACATAAAAGAGATGTAAGGAGATAAAGAACCCACACTAGAATATAAGGAGCTAGAGAATATAAATGAAGATGAGCAGGATGGAGGAGTCATGGATGAAGATGAACATATCCACAAAATGGAAGAATCCATTGAGGAAGATGAGTAGATGCATAGGGTTGGTAATGAATCAAATAGGAAATGTGGTCATAAAGTTGATGACTCTACCAATCCAGATTATGCATCAAAAGCTATAATTCTTTTGAAAGATTATTTGATAGCTATCACTTATGATATTGCTTACGAAATTAACAGGTTTCTATATGGATGTTTGATGTGACTTGACTTAAATATAATACAAATGTATGACAAGAAGGACAAGTAGTAATATGGGTTGACATTAATGATTATTCAAAATAAGCTTATTCTAATGAGTTAAGAAATATGGACAGAAGCTCAAATGATGAAGGTAGGAGGAGACAAAGATTTCTTAAGTTTAATGCATAAATTGACTTCCAAAGGCCAATTGATTTGGAAGTTTTTAACTTCTTTTATTTGGTTAAAATCTTTACGACTATATTGGTTCAACTTCTAGTGAAAAAAGGGCTTGACTTTATTTTCGTTAAGAATAAGAAGTACATGGTTAACTTCAGTGTGAAAAAAAATGGATGGAGATTTCATACATCTCCAACTCAACCAAAAGATGATTTCAAGATTAAATCATATTAGTTGACATGTAAGTGCGGAAGGGAATATGATAACACTAAGGCAAACATTAGTTAGATAGCAAAGCAATACCTACAATTCTTTAGGGATTGCTTAACATAAAAGATAAATGGGTTCAAGGTTTCACTAATAAAGGATTCCAATATTAAGATTAATGATAAGAAGGCCTATATAAAAAATTGCTCTTAAGATGTTGAATAGAGAGAGAAGAAAATATGAAAATTTGAGATGAGGGGTATATTGATAAGGATTTCAACATTAGTATTAATGGTAAGAAGGCACGTATTGTAAAATCTTTAGCTTTTAAGATGTTGAATAGTAAGGATGGGAAATACTATAGGAAGTTAAGATAAGAGGGTACCCAAATAAGGGATTAAACCATTAAGATTAATGATAAGAAAGCCTATAGGACAATCTTTTGACTTAGTTAATGAGGATTTCATTAAGGAATCCCTTTCAGCTCTTGGTTATCCTAACAGATTTATGGATTGGATACCAATATGTATCTCCTCTTTTCTTTTTTTGTTGCAATCCTTATTAATAGGGAACCGAATATGATGTTTAACACCACTTATGTTCTTAGGCAACGTGATCCCTTGTCACTAATTCTTTTTTCAATATACATGGAGGTACTCTTAAGGATTACAACTTTACATATTTGTAAAAACATAGACTTTAGGTTTATAGATGTGATAAGTTTAAGATCTCTCAGCTATCATTTGCAAATGACTTACTCATGCTTTGTGGTTTTGATCAACTCTCTATCAAAACACCAATTGATTCTTTGGAGTTTTTGAAAGATGTTTCAGGTCTTACTTTTAATCCTAGTAAAAGTTCATTTATTTTGTCTGCTTATTCTCCTCTTGGCATAAATAACTTTGTAGGCTTTTTAGGGCTGAATATTATCAAGCCCTCTTTTAAGTACTTAGGTGTTACAATTTCTACAAAGAAACTTCATGTAGGCGATTGTTTTCCACTTATTAACTCGATATAAAAGAGATTACAAGCTTGGTACACCAAAGTCTTGTCTTATGAGGATAGACTTCAGTTGGCTATTACAATGGTTAGTAATCTATACAACTATTGGTGTTTGCTTCTAGCCATTCCTAAAGGTGTTATAAAGTCTATAGACAATATAATTAAGGATTTTATCTGGAATGGAACTAATTCATCAAGCAGAATTCGTTATATTAAATGGAGTATGATATATCAAATAAAAGAATAAGAGGGATTAAGCCTCATTTATGTTAGGATAATGATTAAAATCTTCCTAACTAAAAGGATTTGGAAACTATGCATAGAGAAAGAGAACTTGTGGGTGAAATAGGTTTATAGTTACTATATGAAAAAAGGTAAGCACTTGGTCATTTTCACCTAGTCTCGCTCAATCCTAGACCTTCTAAAAAACACTGAGCATAAGGGAGTTAATTCTACTAATTATCCATCATATAATTTGAAATGGAAAATCTACTTATTTTTAGTGTGATAATTGGTATTGTTTGGGACCTCTATTTAGGTGTAATGAAATTGCTCATCTAAATATTGTTGTTCCTGCAGCTATCAAAGTTGCATGCTCTCAAACTGATTCATTGAATAATAACTAGACATGGTAATCGCGGCTCTGTCGTTCGATTTAGAAATCGACCTTGGAAATCGGTCAAAATAAAATATTTTCCAAGATTGCAACAAGCTGAACCTCGGGTCATCTCTCTCGACGGAATCACTTCGGAAATTAATCCTAAGACTAGCCTAAGTTGAGTTATGCAAATAAAGCAATTTAAAATGGGGTTTTGTCAATTGATTTAAAACTAAGGAATTAAAAGTATGAAAGAATATTTTTGAATTTTTGGGAATTTAAGCGATTAAAGATAAACAAGATTGAAATCAAATTACTAAAACTCTCTTGAAAATGCGGCTCGGGTTATCATCGTTCAAAATAATTTTCGGGGTTTGAAATCCACTAAGTTTTGAAAAATCAACCTTAAAACTATTTAAGTCCAAGAATTTAATTAATCAACTCGATTAATTAAATCTTGTTAAAAACCT